>OZ023262.1:253597807-254197807 GCA_964006375.1 Tillus elongatus | reverse complement strand
GCTAGAGGGGTGGAACCTACTGTTTGTGGCTAGATCGGTAGCATGCTGCACAATCGGACCATTATTACCTCGTTGCAATGGGAGGTGGTCCGCTTCAGGTCTGCGAGGAGGTGCCCGCATGAAGGAGTATTATCCCCTCTGCTTTGTTCCTCCTTTGTTGACGATTTGCTGGCTATCCTGGGTCACTGGGACCTTGATGGCTATGTAGCGACCGACGTGCTTGCCAGAGGTGGTGCTCAGGAGGACTTTATCGGACCAGAACCTGTGCTGGGGATATCATCATGCACATCACAACGCACCTTAAAAACCTGGACAGATAGAATGACAATCCAGCAATGACAAAATCTGCCAGGATTTGCACACTCTAAGGCCTTTATAAATGGCATTTCAATGTCAAGGGCTGAACAACTTCTAGAGCTAAACAGACAACAAGTGAGAACTCTAGTCGACCTGTATACTGGACACTGCCGCTTGCGTCACCACATGCACAGAATTGGTCTCGGTCAAGAGACTGTGTGCGAGCTGCGTACGGGGAGTGACGAAGCAGCAAAGCACGTGCTATGTTCCTGCCTACGGCTGCGGACAGGACAAGGCACCTGATCTTTGGCAAGACAAGGCTTGCAGCAGAAGATCTGGGTTAACTTTAGCCCACAAAAATTGTCAACCTCTGTAGGAGGCTGGATTTGTTGGGCGAAATATAAAACAGTTAGGCGTGAGCCACAATAGACCATAAGGGCGCAGTGGGGGGACCGTTATGGCTCACTCACAAATTAACCTAACCTAACACAGTTGTATTTACCCACACGTATTTTTTTCCTCCGTAATCACCTGCTGCCACCTGTCTATTTTTTGACTGGTCAGGTGTCTGGCTAACTTACTAGTGGTAATGTACAGTTTAATATCAACGAAGTGACTATTATAAGTAACATAGAAGGTGACATTTTTGTGTAAGTAGAGTTTATTTTAAGCAACGCCTCCAATTCAGTAAAATATAAAATTGCATGTTAACTTCTTTGCGGTAAACAATGAGGATGTACTATTCGACTTTGCTGATCATGGGATTCTTTATTATAAGTTAATAATAAATACAGGCGTAGAGACTATTTCTATGGCTTCACAAATGTTTCCTTTCTTTTCTGTAACGGTTATGCGACTTGACAGCATCATCAGACAGGAAAAAATTAATTTATATTATACGCATTCATGACAACCACAGGTACAAATCCGCTGGTACGTTATGACGTTCTGATCAAAAAATTATTTAAAAATAAAAAAAGTCTGGACGCAGCAAGTGCGTTATGTTAGTGAATTTTCATAAAAATGTTTAAGCTAACCTGGAATGGTCACGTTGAAAAAATACTGCGCAAGCCAGTTATGACCCTAGCCGTCACTAGCTGGCTAAAGGGGGAAAATGTGAGGACTAAGACCAAGCATGTTTCACTGGTTATACACAAGGGTGGTCAGACGATCGTTAACATACGCGGCACTGATCTGGTGGCCTAAGGTGACACAATTCAGTGCCAAACAAAAACTAGGCAAGATCCAAAGAAAGGCTTGGTAAACAATGAGGATGTACTACTCGACGTCGCTGATCATGGAATTCTTTATTATTATTGATTTTTTATAAAAATATACAATATTCTAAGTCTGTCCCTTTAGCCCAATTAGAAGAGGATCGCAGACTCATGGAGGGTTCTGTCTCTGTGGATCTCCAAAAAATATTAGACTAGGGAAGTAGAAATCTTGTACAATTCAACCCCACCAAATCTCGGTCTTGCTTTTTTTCTCATAAGAGATACACCAGCCCTAGACCCATCACAATGAACAACCAAGTTATTCAAAGTAATGAGTCCTTTTCACTTGTTGGCATTTCTGTGGATCGAAATCTAAATTCCCATCAACATGTCACATCAATTGCAAGAGCAGCTGCTAAGAAATTAGGTTTCCTCTTCCGGGCTCGCAAATACTTTTCATCAGCTAATTTCTATACCTTATATACTTCACAAATAAGGCCAAACCTCTAATACTGCTCCCACACCTGGGATGCGGCTGCCACTTCTACACTCGCTATCCTGGAGTCCATTTAGGAGAAAGCTATACGTCTCATCTGTGGCCCTACTCTTTCCCAAAGGCTGCCATCCCTTGCCCACCGACGTGCCGTTGGTGATCTCTTTTATAGATATCTGCACAGACACTGCTCAGAGGAGCTTTCTTGCTGCCCCCAACAGATCTACCAGGGGAACAGAGAGAATGCACCCTTTTACTGTCCAGATCACCAGCCACAGAACATCTTGTTATGCTCGCTCTTTTGTCCCGAGGAGTTCCAAGTTGTGGAACTCCTTGCCGATACATGTTTTTGCTTCTCCTCCGAACCTTCAAGTCTAGAATTAACAAGTTGCCTCTTTCCCCCTTGTGGACATCCACGGTACGATAGTATGTAGGCTGTGAGCCCTCGTGGTGTGTTGTTGAAATAAAAAAAAGCCATAAGTGTTAGAAATGTTTGGTACTTAGATTTAGACATGTCTAGAATTGGTTGATATTCGACGTTTCTGCTCCTGTTTTCCAGACGTTTTTAAGAGGTTAAGGACATGTGAGGACAAAGACTGGCCGAATAGCTCAGTTCGCGAGGTGAGTAACGTCTAGAGTCGGACTAGGAGGTCGCGGGTTCGAGTCCCGTATTCAGACAGTCTGTCTTTTTCACTCTAAAATGGAACGGCCGGCTTCTAATAAGTTATGGGTGGCATATTTTGTCTAAATGTGTATGTAAGCTCCCCTTGCACAAGCCTAAGAGTTCTGGGTGTGGAGTTTGTCACCTGTGGTGATATTAATATTATTATGTAAAAGGAGAAAAGCTCTAAGAAATCAATATGCCTACTCGTTAGAGCGGTGAAAGGGGTAGATTTGGTTTCTGTAGTTTGACAAGATTAAACACCGACCACCATACCACCAACTCCAAACCACGGGCATGTGTGGTTCCACAAAAAAAAAATTTGTACAAAAAAATTGAACATAAGGCTTATGCCAGTTCCACAAAGCTCGATTAAATATTTAACGGCCGGTTAGTTAATCAAGGCTTCAGATAACCAATCACAGACTATAATTCTGGTTTTTGCCAAGACAACCAAATATTTTGAAGCTGTGATTCGTCGTCTGAAACCTTGATTAACTTACCGACCGTTAAATATTTAACGGAGCTTTGTAAAACTGGGCAATAATGTTATATTGAGTTGGCTCAGTCTAGGATTACTTTTTATTTTAACAAAACGCTTTGTATATTTTCAGTTAATTACAATTTTAATGCATACTGACCTCGTTTGTGTTTGTTTGATCCTTCATTGCACTTTTTATTTTATTCTGCGTATTATATTCAAGCAGGCATACTTATATGAGTAACTTATGCCAATAGATTAAACTGACATTAATTTGTATGGCAATTTGTCCAACTTATTTAGGATAATCGATAGTTAATCTAACAATAATTTTTATAGTGGAATCTTATTTCTTTACTTTCATTGCGTGTTCGACATTAAAAAAAGAGAAGTTCAACAAGCCATTGCTAATACGTTTTCCTTTCATAATTAATTTTAAAAAATGTGACCTTTTAGCGAATTTGCATATAAAAATTAGCTAATGAAAAGATCGAGACTTATATGTTTATGGATATAAAGGCGGGACATAGATAGGTTTCCTCCTTGTTTGGACAAATCAGTAGGTAATAGTAATAGTAATATATATTTTTGCAAACTAATTATACAGTGTATCTTACATAGAAGCATTGTTTGTGCATGTAAACAATAAATTTTTTAATATAAATGTCAAAATAAAAACGTCAAAAACTTTCTAAACTGTCACACCAAAATTTTCTTCAAATTTCTAGGTAGAAAAACATTCTAGTTATCTTTGCTAATATTTCTACTGGATCAATAATATTTCATCTCCATTTTTGGGTAACACTTTTTTATTTTAGCGTAGTTTCTCAAAAGACCTAAAGATCAATATCACCATAAATTTTGACGTCTGCTTGACAAGTTATATTGTCATGCCTATGTTTCACTAAGTCGGTCTTAATTTAGCCATTGCCATAAAGTGCAATGGACAATTCCGCAAAACGTGTCTCTGGTTTGACAAATTTAGCACAGTATATATATATATATATATATATATATATATATATATATATATATATATATATATATATATATATATATATATATATATATATATAATCTATGATGTGGTTCTAGGTTTCCATAGCAGCTTTCAGGTACACATAGAACAGCAAGAAGGTAGCAGTGGGCAGAAATTAGCGAGCAAACACAGCTACTCACCTTGCTAATACCTTGCTTCAATGCTTGTTGTGTATTATATAATAATAATAATAATAATAATAATAATAATAATAATAATTTGGTAGTTACAATTATTATAAATCAGACGAGTCATAAAGCGTACAAGATAAAAATGTCTGGACGCAGCAAGTGGGTTATGGAAGTGAATTTTCTTTAAATGTTTTTAATAGAAAATATATATTTTTAATGCAAGCAGAAATCAATTTGGTCACCGGTATAACCTATATAGTAGGAACAATGTACCATATTTTACCAACATAACTTGTTTGAAAATGTACAAAAATTTTCCGAAAATAAACTTAAAACATTTCCGAGAAAACTCGTTTCCTAGCTGGCGAACCTTAGGTTAATAGCAAATTGCGTTATTGAATTTTAGAGCGTTTAATGAAAATTCGCTACTAAAACGCACTTACTGCGTCCCAATTTTTTTTACAAACATGCATCATATTTCGATGAAAAATGCAAAAATGCAATAAGGAATGTTCAAAAAAAAAATGTAGGTATCACCAACGACTTATGGGCCATCCTGTGGTTCTAAAATAATTTTATAAGATGCAACTCAAAACACCCTATAGGTAACGTATATAATTTTTTCTCGTATCTTGCATAATAACAATTATATTAAGCTTTACCGTAGAAATGCGTCACACTGTATGTATGTAAACAAAAAGTAAACCCGGATATGGATTCTAGGGGGCCTAATTTGCGCACATTTGAAGAAATCTTTTTATAATTCAAAAGCCGCGGTCTCCTCATTAACGAATTTATTCTTCGAAAATTAGCTGAAAATTATAGACCGTTAGACTATAAATTTAACTAAAACTACTTCCGAAGCATCAGAGAAAGTCTATATTTAAAATGAATTTTCAGGAAATATTTTATTAAAATGAAGGGCAATGATGGCTTAAGCTGAAACTTAAGGGTTTTCAGAACACTCTTTAGATAATCCGTATTTCTTTTAGCTTCTTTGCCTAAATGTTGTCAATTTTGACGTTTGAAATCGCGACTTTTTACGTTTTGAGGAAAACCCCTTTTTTCTTTAAATGCCTCTAACTTTTTTGTCTTTAAACTTACAGACCTAAATTTTGGTAAATTATTCACCCTTTATATATATATATATATATATATATATATATATATATATATATATATATATATATATATATATATATATATATATATATATATATATATATATATATAATTGTAACTGACCCTGGATATGGGTTCAGGGGGACTACTTCGCGCTCATATGAATTTTTTTTTTAATTCAAAACTCGGGATCTCCTCGGTAGTGATTTTTTTTATAGAAAATTTCCTAAAACAAGCAGTTGTGAACCCACGGGAAAAGTCTACGACTATATTAAATATGGAACGGTTTCACTAAGTTAGTGCAAGAACAAAGAACCAGATATGCTATTCAAATTGAATTAAGTCTTAAAACTTTCATCTCCTCCTTTTCAAATTATTTTTTATACAAAAACTCGCTAAAAAATTCATCGGAATAACAACAATCAGATTAGTTAACTGTAAAGTGAAATAAGACTAAAAAAATTATAAAAAGCGAAGTCACTAACCAGGATTAGAACGCGTCATCTGGAAGTCGATTATTATGATGTACAGCGACCACTGTACACCTAGCACACTGAGCTATGCACTATATGCATTTACCAGCAGGAATATCGTATTGTTCAAGGTTTTACAATTTACATAAAACCTTTTTGATTTACATTGGATTTTTTGCTAACATTTTAACGAAATCTAGAAAAATAACGACTTAGACACATATCTAGGAGCTTGCTAGTCATCTCTTGTAGTATTTTTCCCTCGCATTCTGATCAATTAATTTTAACATTCTTAACTTTCTTCAGATTCAATTAGAGCCTCGGTGGTTCAGGGGTAAGAACGTGTGCCTCTGAACCGAAGGTTCTGGGTTCGATCTCAGGGTTATCCTTTCACTTTTTCAGTACAAACTGTAACATCAACATCAACCGAGGTTCTGGCATTGTATTTGAGCAAGTTGAATGTCTGCACGTTACGCCCTTCGGAGGCGGCATAAAGCCGTCGGTCCCGTGTCCATGCGATGTTGGGCACGTTAAAGATCCCTACCCTCCTTACAGAAAGGCAAGGGTTCGGAAAAATTTCCAGGATAGTGAGGTGAAACTGCTCCCTGGCGTCGGTGATTGGCCATAGTCGCGGAAATAGGCCGACGTTACAGAAACAAAACACACACAACACACTTCAGATTTAATTAATTGAAAATTAATTTGCCTCTAACTTTTTTGTATCTTGAGATAGAGGTCTGAATTTTGGTATATAGGATACCAGAAACCAGGGTACCAAATTTGGTTACACTCACTTTGTTATTTACAGAGATATAATTTTTTTTGAAAGAAAACATAAAATTTTCTGGGAAAAGCTGGGCCAATTTTCGCGACTAACGAACTTATCCAAGCCACAATGAAGGTATTTGCCAAATTTGAACAAAATCGCACTATTATTTTTTGAGTTATCGGTATATATATATATATATATATATATATATATATATATATATATATATATATATATATATATATATATATATATATATATATATATATATATATGTATATATATATATATATATATATATATATATATATATATATATATATATATATATATATGTATATGTATGTATGTATGTATAAACATATGAAAACGGAAACTGATCCTGGATATGGGTTCTAGGGGGCCTAGTTCGCGGTCATTTGAAGAAATTTTTTCAAAATTCAAAAGACGAGATCTCCTCATTAGTGAATTTTTTAAAGAAAATTCACTAAAACGTGTCACAATCTATCACAATAGTAGGTGGCCAAAAATCTTCTCTTTAACAAAAAAAAAACGGATTTACCGTGTAAAAGGCACGAGGCAGGTCAAAAAATAAGGTAGCCACAATGTAATTGAGTTATATTTTGTGGTTTACATATTGAACATATTCGATCAGGCCACGTACGGTGGAATAATTAGTTCTAAAACCGTACTGTGATAGTGATATTATATTATTAGCGTTTCAAAACTTAACCATCATTTTATGTACCGCTTTTTCTATGATTTTAAAACAATGCTTAATATCGAGATTGGACGATAGTTTTCCAAATTGCTACTGTCGCCCGCCTTCAACACAGCAACAACCACAGTCATTTTCAATATGTCATGGAATTTTCCCAGACACATACATGCATTTATAATATTTGTTAGTGGCGAGGCAAGCTCAGCAGCACATTGATTAATATTTTTTATTCGAACATCATCAAAGCCGCACGATTTTTTATTAGGAAGTTCATTGATGATTTCAGTAACTTCACATTCAATTACAGGTCTTATAAAAAGTGTTTCGGGCCTAAATGTTTTCGCTGTGCAGCTTTCAGACATCTGGCCCTCGAAAGGCAACATTAGTTTCCTCTCAGCAACACATGGAAAATATCCGGCAAGTACCTCAGCAATTTCTACCCTACTACTTATATTTTTGTTTTCGTATAGTGAATTCTATGCAGTGCTCTTCACTAGGTTTGGTTTTCTTGAAATTAGCAAGCTGCCATGGTATTTTAGTTTTATTTGGGGCGTTACAATTATAAGATGCTGTGTAGTTTGTTTTCCTTGTTTAATTAGTTATTTACCTAGACTTTCATTACTTTATACATAACGTTAATTTGCCTCTCTCTTGATTGTTTTCGAAATGAATTTAAAAGCATTAGGTGATTAAGTTTTTGTTGCAAATTTGGTGAAAAGTTGATCCGATATTTTACATCAAAACCCGAGTTAACTATTTTTTAATTTTCGGACAAGCTACCTCAACACACGAGACAAATATCTCAAAAAAATTGAAGTTCCACGTCTACATCCTCAATTTCACTTAAATATAAATTGTATGTGCTCGCAAAACGAGTTTTTAATTCGTTAAATGTCATTTCATTTAGAGGTCGAAAGTCAATTTCTCTTTTAGCCTCAATGATAGACTGACCAATTTCGTTTGCTGGTGGAACCGTAATTGCCTGAGCATAATGGTCCGAGATTACTGGATCAAAATTGTATACAATAACACGAGGAGGAGGTACCGAGGCCCGAGGAGGTACCACCCCATACATCAAGGGGCCGGTGAAGTCCCAACGGACGTTTCCGGTTCTGGTGTATGAGTCGGTTTCCCTTATAAGCAAAAATGATGATGGCTCCTCCTTGTACAAAATATTTCTGGAGGCAAAATACCCCTCGGATCTCCGGGAGAGGGGTGTACAGGGGGCGCCAACATCAAGATTTAACATATCCTTTTCGAATATATGTGGCCTAAATTCTAACCTGAACTCCGTCCACCATTTCCTCCAGGCTAACAGGCCCCAACTCCTCTTCCTCACCGAAACCAAAATCAGTGCCAAAACAGCCACTAATCACCTCAATTTCCCGGGGTATGAGCTCCTTACCTCGTTTAGATTGCATGGAGGCGTGTGCGCATACGTCCGTAGCAATCTACTCTGCACCAGACTCCCCAATTTAGAAGCTGGAAAAAAGACATACTATAGATAAAACTCTCTCTCAGGGCTGCAACTAAATTCATCTGTTGCATTTACCGGTCACCTTCTGACAACAACTTTGTCCAGCTCTTTGACTACCTTTCTGAAAAAACCGACTATCTGATTTCTGAATATCTTTCCTCCGAGGTCACTATCCTTGGTGACTTCAATGTCCATAATAAGGAATGGCTAGGATCTTCAAAAACCGATCCACAAGGGAGAGCAGCGGAGGCCTTTGCAGTCAGCAATTCTTTAGCCAATATGGCTTAGCAACCTACTTACTTTCCTCGTATCCCAACACACAACTCAAATCCCTTGGATCTCCTTCTTACTACACAACCTGAATGCTATAAGATATCAGTCACCGCCCCCCTTGGTCACTCAGACCACGCCATAGTCACTGCTTCCTGCGCAATGCAACCCGAGGTCACACCCACGTATCGTTTGGCACTAAAACTTCGCAAACTGGGACGAAATGCGGTATTACTTTTCCTCATTTCCATGGGCGTCTGTCTGCTTCTCTCATCCCGACCCCTCTGATATCTCACAAAACGTCACCGAAATTATTCAAGCTGGCATGGAATTATTTATCCCACGTACACAGAAAACCTCTTCAGCCACTCAAAAGCCCTGGTTTTCTAAATCCTGTGACAAGGCCAGACTTGAAAAGGTCAAAGCTCACAAAACGCTTCTACACAATCCCAGTCAAGAAAATCGTCAAGCATTTAACGACGCAAGAAACCGCTATGTCCGCATTCTTTCTGAGGCAAAAAACTCGTTTAATAACCACATCAAAAACAAAGTCCTCTTAAGCTCCAACGGCGGCAAACCCTTCTGGACTCTTGCTAAATCTATTGGGAATAATTTCTGCAAAAGCACGTTCCCACCTCTTGTCTCAGGGGATGAAATTGTTTCTACCGCCCTGGGCAAGACTGAACTTTTTGCTTCGTTGTTCGCCGACAATTCTACTCTCAACCTACCTCCAAATGTTCAACCACCAACAGTTCCCAATGTCGCGCATAAAATGACGGATATCATTTTCAAAACTAAAAAGGTACGAAAGATGCTCTCTTCTCTTAATACCAGGAAAGCCTCTGGCCTTGACGAGATCCCAGCAATTGTTCTCAAAAAATGCGCACCAGAGCTTGCTCCTGACCTGACTCGTCTGTTTCAGATATCTTATAATAAAGGCATATTCCCTAGTAACTGGAAAACTGCTCGAGTACAACCAATCCCCAAGAAAGGATCCAAAGCGCTTCCTAGCAACTACAGGCCTATTTCTCTCCTTTCAGTCGTCTCTAAAGTGATGGAAAAGTATATAAACACCGAATTACTAAAATTTCTTGAAAAACACAATCTAATCCATGACAGGCAGTATGGATTCCGTCAGCGGAGATCGACTGCCGACCTCCTTTCCTTTGTCACCCATTCTTGGAACAAGTCCATTGAACAACACGGTGAATCCCAGATTGTTGCTCTAGACATATCCAAAGCATTCGACCAGGTCTGGCACGCAGCGCTGCTTAATAAACTTCCGGCCTACGGCCTACCATCAAAACTCTGTATGTGGACAGCAAATTTCCTCTCCAACAGGAGCATATCTGTTGTTGTGGATGGCCATTCCTCTAAACTGTATCCAATTAATGCAGGAGTTCCTCAAGGTTCAGCTTTAGCCCCTACTTTGTTTCTTCTCCACATCAATGACCTCCTTTCTAGCACATCCAACTCAGTTCACAGCTACGCGGACGACAGCACCCTCCATTCAAATATACAATATTCTAAGCCTGTCTCTTTAGCCCAATTAGATGAGGATCGCAGACTCATGGAGGCTTCTATTTCCGTGGATCTCCAAAAAATATTAGACTGGGGAAGTAGAAATCTTGTACAATTCAACCTCACCAAAAGTAAGTCTTGCTTTTTTTCTCACAAGAGATACACCAGCCCTAGACCCATCACAATGAACAACCAAGTTATTCAAAGTAATGAGTCATTTTCTCTTGTTGGCATTTCTGTGGATCGAAATCTTAATTGGCACCAACATGTCACATCAATTGCAGAAGCAGCTGCTAAGACATTAGGTTTCCTCTTCCGGGCTCGCAAATATTTTTCACCAGCTAATCTCTATACCTTATATACTTCACAAATAAGGCAAACCTCGAATACTGCTCCCACATCTGGGGTGCCGCTGCCGCTTCTACACTCGCTATCCTGGACTCCATTCAAAAGAGAGCTATTCGTCTCATCGGTGACCCTACCCTCACCCAAAGGCTTCCAGCCCTTGCCCACCGACGTGCCGTTGGTGACCTCTCTCTCTTTCTTTTATAGATATCTGCACGGGCACTGCTCACAGGAGCTTTCCTCCATAGTTCCCCCACCTGCTGCCCCTAACAGATCTACTAGGGGAACAGAGCGAATGCACCCTGTTACTGTTCAGGTCACCAGACATAGAACATCTTGTTATGCCCGCTCTTTTGCCCCGAGGACTTCCAAGTTGTGGAATTCCTTGCCGGCACATGTTTTTCCTTCTCCTCCGAACCTCCAAACCTTCAAGTCCAGAATTAACAATCTGCCTATTTCCTCCTTGTCTACACCCACGGTACGATAGTATTTAGGCTGTAAGCCCTCTTGGTGTGTTGTTGAAATTTAAAAAAAACCGTCGATATTTGTTAATACATAATCAATGCTACTACCACTCAAGATGTCACACGATCTAAAGACCCTTGTCGGAGAATTAACAAGAGAAGTCAAGTTATAAAAATAAAATAAATCATTTATTATTAGTGAATTTTCATTAAGAAAATTTACTATTAGAGGAAATGAAACCCATTTCCATGGTGAGTTACAATGATTATATATATATATATATATATATATATATATATATATATATATATATATATATATATATATATATATATATATATATATATATATATTTGTGTGTGTATATATAAAATGTATTTATAATTTAGGTATATTTTACATTACTCCCCGAAAAAAAATTTGTTTTCTACGCCGTTGATACAGACATTTATTAATGTATTTAAAAGACAAAAGCATTATCTCTGCGTTAAATATATAGGTTTTGTTAATTATTTGAAATTGAATAGTGACTTAGTTTGTAAGCCAATATACAGTGTGAGGAAAAGTATGGACTACCTATAATAACTAAGTTATTTTTTAAAAACGCTTTAGTTTTTAATTAGCCTACTTTTTCATTTAATTCATTTGTTTTTTCATTGACGGCCTTCAAAGGTATGATCTCATCGACATTTTTTTTAATTGCTGTATGCGGCTTGTGATACATCATTTGAAAGGTCTCATCTCGCACTGTATGCTCCAAAATGTTAACTCAATTCTGTCAGGCATTTTCAATATGACGACCTTTCCTTTTTAAGAAGCAAAGTTAATGAACTAAGAATAAATGACTAAATTTTCAGATTTTATTTTTTTAACGAAAAAGCATAGTATTATTACTACTATGTTAAATAATAAAACATGAGAGGAACACAACAACAAAAATATGTATGTCAAATTGAATTAACTAAATAAATACAAATAACAATATGGATGACCTGCGATTGCTAAATGAATAATTTATTTTAGTAGGTGCTGAAACTGCTGTACGTTAACTATTTAACAATGTCCAAGTCTTGGTACAAACTCTTCTTGAACATTGGGAATTGTTTCAGCTAAAATTTTTCTAATTTCCATCCACTTTAAGTCATCAATATATCTTGGAGGAGTTAAAAACGCTTTGGGATTCAAACAACCCCACAAAAAAGTCCAGAGGTGTCATATGGGGTTATGGCTGGCCATTTGATGGGACAAACGGATTAAGATAGTCTCGAATTTCTCTTGCATAATGTGCTGGAGCACCATCTTGTTGTAGCCAAGTTTCTGGACTGGGTGACTCGGGATTATTTGAATCAGGATAGAGTGTAACTAAAGCTGGTAGAAGGTCGATCAACAAAAAATTTAGGTATGCTTCATCTGTGAGATTTCTTTCAAAGAAAAATGGCGCTAGAACTTTGTCTTGTTATGCATGCCGATACATTAGGCTTCTCAGCTGATTGACTATGAACTTCTTGAATCCATCGTGCATTCTCTTTGGACCAGTATCGACAATTTTTGTTTGAATGTTTACCGTTCGGTTAAGGTAAAATATGGCTTCATATGAGAATAAAGTATTTGGCGCAAAATTTGAAGTTCGATTATAAATCAGTGGCATAATTTCACAACATTGCAGTCTTCGATCGACATCGTCTTCATTTAATTAGTGTACCAAGCAGACTTTATATTGGTAGTATTTTTCTTTATGCAAAATTTTTTGCACATACTTGTGACTTATTGCCATATTATGAGCTATTTGGCGACTAACAAAACGGAGATTTTCTCGGATAGTCAGTACGACATCAATCTGAATGTTTTCATCCACCGTAGGTCTTCCACTTTTTGGCAAATTTTTTTACACCGACATGTTCTCCATATTTTATTAAAATCTTAGAAGCCGATAGGGATAGACTTGAAAAGAGTTCCTATACCTCTTAGTCGATCTACGACGATCTCCATAAATAAGCATCATTAAAATCAAAATCAATACGATCTTGAAAGATTCTAGAATATAATCTAATCACTACTGTCAATTTTGACTTTTCGTGTTTGTTGTTTGTTTAAATACTCATTGTCAAAACTACTAAACTGCTCGTCATCATTAGGGATATGTTTTTTTTAATAACGAAACAGACAGAACGTACTGATATTGATGATATAGAACCATATTTAACAGTTGCTTTTACAATAAAATAACAGAATTCAGTCATTTATACTTCGTCAAATAAAAAAAAACTCTGGACGCAGCAAGTGCGTTATGGTAGTGAATTTTCATAAAAATGTTTTTATTGCAAATATGTGTGTTTTCTTTTTAAGAAAGCAGGCATCAATTTTGGTTACCAGTATAACCTATATAGTAAAAACAATGTGCCATGTTTCATAAAAATAACTTGTGTGAAAATGTACAAAAATTTCCAAAAGTAAACTTAAAGTGTTCCTGGAAAACTTGTTTCTTGGCCAACCTTATAGGTTAATAGCAAATTGGGCTATTCAAATATGAGGCATTTAATCAAAATTCGCTACCATAACGCACTTGCTGCATCCAGAATTTCTTTTCTTACAAACATGCATTATATTTCGATGGAAAATGCAAAAATGCAATAACATAAGGCGTGTTTGATTAAAAAAAAAAGAAAATTTGTATCACCAACGACTTATGGGCCACCCTGTGATTGTCGAAATATTTTTTTAAGATGTAGCTCAAGACACCCTATAATTAATATATACAATTTTTTTTCATATCTTGTATAATAACGGATATATTGAGCTTTATTGGTTTTTTTACGAAAATTCGACAAAAATTATATACCACTAAATGATAAACTCTATTGCTAAGACTACTGCCAAGTAGTGATGGAAAAAACTGTTATATTGCTTTAACAGGTCGCACCTGTTACTGTTATTTAGAAATAACAGTTAAATATAACAGGTTGAAAATAACAGTATGAACTATGAATTATTAAGAATTCCACGTAGACGTAGTAACAGTAGCTGAACCCGTCCGGTGGTGTAGTTGGGTAATGTTTAAAATAAAAAATATTCTTGTATTATGTTTAAAACAATTAATAAATTTTTTATTAAAAAAATGATGGAGGTTTTTTTTTGGGTATTCATCACTAATAATAAATTGCTAAAAAATTCAACAATGCAGAATTTCTTTCGAATTTTCTTTATTAATTAAGTATTAGTTAAGCATTGAGCTTGAAAACCTCTATAGCCATCTTTTCCTTGAAAATGGGAGCTATATGAAATAAATGAATTATTGTAAGCAAAAAATAAAATATATTTTTTTTAATTAAAACTAATTTTTTTCTCTCTACCTATAGGGCGAAGTGTGTCTGGTTTCAACTATACCGAGTACAGGGAATATTTTTATAATTTCATTAAAATTGGTACTGTTTCTGAGATTTTTTAAGTTTCAGCGATTTTTTATTTTGCAGTAGTAATAAAAAAAAGATGTTTAAAATCGGACCTATTTCTTAGATTTCCAAAGTGAAAAGTAAAAAGGAATATTGATTTATTAGTTACATAAGGCAAAGAAGAATGAGCAAAAAACTACCTAATATAATATAATACCTAAGGACTCAAAGCATAACTGTACATTTGTATACATATAAGTTTTTTCTTAAAACAAAAATGCCATCTGCATATCGAGTTATCTAATGAAGATTGAGTTTACGTCAACGACTATGTGATTATTTTTTTATATACGCGGTGACCTGATTTTATTTTTACAGTGATATAGTTCATTTTTAATAATTTTCACTTGCTACATATACAGCCTTTCACATATTGAAAAATTAGGAACGAATTTTTTAGCGACCATAAATGTCAGAAGTGAAGGAAACTTAGCTTACTTTTTACAAGCATGACTTGTAATATTAATAAAAACTCGGGACGCAGCAAGTGCGTTATGGTAGTGAATTTTTATTAAATGCTTCAAATTTAAATAACTCAATTTTCTATAAACTTAGGGAGTTTAATTTCAATACGTAGTAAGGTTTTTCCTAAGGCAAGATATCCACAAAATTTCATTAAAATAACTTTGTAATTTTCGGAGAAAAAAATTTTTTTCGAAAGAAAATTTAAAATTTGAGTAACTCAATTTTCTCTAAACTTAGAAAGTTGAATTTTGGTACGTAGTAAGGTTGAGGCAACATATATGGTAAATTTCATTGAAACAGCTTTGTTACTTTCGGAGAAAAAAATTTTTTTCGAAAGAAAACTCAAAATTTTTCCGGAAAACCCCGTCTGATTTTTCTGGATAACGAACTCATCCAAGCCATTAATAAAAGACAGGCACTTGCCAAGTTTCATCGAAATCGGTTAATTATTTTTTGAGTTATCATATATATATATATATATATATATATATATATATATATATATATATATATATATATATATATATATATATATATATATATATATATATATATATATATATATATATAAACATATAAAAATTAAACCTATTTACAAATGAACTTTAATAAGATATTATGCTGTGACAATACCTCTCTCAAGCACCCTAAAATATAATCAAAATGTGCACAGCTATATATGTTTTATTTCTTTTTCCCTTGTCTTAATACACTACATATTTTATGACAATCGATTTAATTTACTTATTTGATTTCATAAATAGTCGGTTAATAGTGACTTGGAATGAAGTAGACACCACATCTTCAAACATATTAAGAGAATATGAGTAAATCAACAGCAACTGGGAATGAATTCGGACAGTCGCCCAGCCACGTGGTTAAAAAACACTGTTTGTATGAGTCTATGAGTGGTTACAACTCTAGATCTAAATAAAAGGACTGTAACAGCGGCAGAAGCAGAAGTCAATGGAAGGTTGATGAATGAATCTCATGAGTCAATAAGAAAAGCATTGACTAACCAACAGCAACCACATACTTATGATTTAAACATGTTTCAAATTTGAATAGCTCAATTTTCTGTAACCCTAGAAAGCTGAATTTTGGCACATAGTTAGGTATTTTCCAAAGCAATATGTAGACCAAATTTTATCGAAATTTTCGGAAAAAAAATTTTTTTTTGAAAGAAAACTCAAAATTTTCCCTGAAAACCCCGTCCGATTTTCATGGCCAACGAACTCATCCAAGCCATTAATAAAAGAAAGGCACTTGCCGAGTTTCATCTAAATCGGTTAATTATTTTTTGAGTTATCAGACGGATACATATATATATATATATATATATATATATATATATATATATATATATATATATATATATATATATATATATATATATATATATATATATATATATATAAGCATATAAAAATTCAAACTGACCCCGGATATGGGTTCTAGGGGTCCTAATTCGCGCTCATTTGAAAGAATTTTTGCAAAGTCTCACCATCGATACCTCTCTATTAGTGAATTTTTTTAATAAAAATTCACTAAAATGAGGTAATATAAAAGGTGTTCCATTTGAATAATGAAAGTTGATGGAGTTTCCGCAAAACCGGAAGCTCCAACATGCTGCACCTCTCATAAAATTTTGGTAAAGAAATTTGCCTTTATTCTGCACATATGGTTCTTTATTACATTACGCTTTTATTTTTTGTTAGAAGGATTTCTAGTTACATTTTCGATTCTCGGTTCACCGCCGGTGAATCTCCGGTCATCTTAATCAGTACGCTTTTAAAAACTGTGCAAACAACGAACCGCTTTTGCCTAGAAATGGAGATCCACTTAAATGGTGAAAAATTCATTCTTATGAATATCTACATTTAAGTAAAATGGTGAAGGAGAAGTTTGGGACTGTCGCTACGTCTGTTCCGTGCGAAAGACTTTTTTCTAAAACAGGACAAATTTTAAGTGACCGCCGTAACAGACTTTCGTCGATCAAAGTCAGTCAAATAATGTTCATCAACAAAAACTCAGAACTTTAAAAGTGTTTTGTTAGAAAAGTATTTCCTAGTGTAAGACAATTTTTCTCAAAGAAAAAAAGAAACATCGTTAATTTTATTTACATTTTTCATATTTTGTGTTTGTTTATAAATTGTAAATATATGTGTGTGTTTTGTGTGAATCAACAACCTGTCAAAATTTAACAGTTTCATTGTACCGACGACCCTACGTTCCCAAAGCTGTGAGCACACTAGTATAAAGTAGTATGTTATGAAGTCAAGTCCGCTCTATACTCTATACCCAATTCCCAGTCTCATGTCCATTCATCCTGTTATAACAGTTGCGGATGAAAACAGAAGTTGATTCATCGTAGCTAGTTGCAGTGCAACAGAAACAGATACGACTCCGAGTTCTAGTGTAAAGCGCAACAGCATCCCCACCTCTGTACCTGTTATTTGTATATATCCATAACAGGTTGTTACTGTTGCGGCTCGACAACATTTAAAAAATAACAGACTGTTAAATAACAACCCATCACTACTGCCAAGCATCAGAGAAAGGGTCTATTTGAAATGAATTTTTTGGAAACATTTTAGTAAAATGAAGGACAATGACCGTTGAAACTAAGACTTCAGGGTTTGTAAAACATACTTCTTGAGACATTTGATTTCCATAGCCCGTATTAGATTCACTAGATTCAAGTTATTTGCCTAAATTTTGCCGATTTTGACGTTTTAAATCGCAACTTTCACGCATTGAGGAAAACCCAAATTTATTTTTCTTTAAATGCCTATAACTTTTTTGTCTTTTGACCTACATTGCTACATTTTGGTAGGTAACTTACCTATAAGAATATAAACCCGCTTACTAAATTTGGTTGCCTTTACTTTGTTAATTCCGGAGATATCAATTTTTGTCGAAAGAAAACACAAAATTATCCGGTAAAACCTGGGCAGATTTTCCTGGATAACGAACTTATCCAAGCCATTTGCAAAAGGAATTTATTCACGAAATTTAATCAAAATCGGCCCATTATTTTTTGAGTTATCGGTGTGACATATATATATATATTTATATATATATATATATATATATATATATATATATATATATATATATATATATATATATATATATATATATAGATATATATATATATATATATATATATATATATATATATATATATATATATATATATATATATATATATATATATATATATATATATATATATATATATAATATATATATATATATATATATATATATATATATATATATATATATATATATATATATATATATAAACATATAAAAATTGAAACTGACCCCGGATATGTGTTCTGGGGGGCCTAATTGGCGCTCATTTGAAGAATTTTTTTTTAAATTCAAAAGTCGGGATCTCCTCATTAGTGAATTTTTTTAAAGAAAATTCACTAAAAAAAATGTGGAAAAAAAGGTTGTAATTTTGAAAACGTATGATAGAATCACGTTACAATTTAGGAGCATATTGTGCGAGATAAGAGCTTTCGAATGACATATCACAAGTCAAATGCTGCAATTAAAAAAATGTCGATGATGTCATATATTTGACGGCCGTCATTGATAAATTAGATGAAAAAATAGGCAAATTAAAAACTAAATTGACGTGTTCGAATTTAAAAAATATATATCGTAGTTATTAGGAGTACTGCATACCTTATTCCACACGTATAGGTTTTCTTAATTATTTAAAATTGAAAAGCGACTTTTAGTCAATATAAGGCATATTTATGCCATAGTAGAAGCTTCAAGAACTACCTATTTAAATATTTTCTTCTTAATAATTCATATAAATTATTCACGATACCCTTGCATTGTCCGATAATTAGATCATTTATAAAAACTACTGTACAAGCTAATTATGATTAAGGTAACTCTTACAATATAATGTACACCGATAATAAACTGAAACATTCACATTAAAAAACCATTAGATAGTAAATAGCCACTTAGAAATTCAAACCTGTAAATCATATCCTAAGTAAAAAAAGTTCTGGACGAGCAAGTGCATTAAACTTTGATAATAATTGTATAGGTGTCTTATTTTCGTTATAATAGTGGAGTATTTCAGTTATTATTAAAGATAGAGGCAAATGGTTTTCGCAATACTGTGCCCGATTTTTATGAAACGAAAAATGGCAGTGACAGAAAAGTCTCCGCCTTCTTAGTTTCGTAGATACAGGGCCTTTTGAAAAGTTTCCAATTTGGGACCCCACTTGAATTTTCTTCATTCAACAAGATATCGAATATATATATATATATATATATATATATATATATATATATATATATATATATATATATATATATATATATATATTGAAATGAGTAGAACAACCAACATACACTCACAAACACACACATCCATTTAAAATACAAAAAACACATTCAAAGGAAACGTAAATGTAAAGATAATATAATATACAAAGGCGATCTGGTATCCAGAAGAATCTCTGAGTTTTTTATCATTATCACAAATATTGCTGGTTTTTACAATCCAATTAGATTGAGATCTGTGAACACAATAAAGAAAAAGATAATTTAAAACAAAGTATTCTTAAAATAAAGCTAAAAAAGGGAAATAGTAAGTCAATTTGCTGAGCCAGGTTGATAAAAGAACAGTTTAATGTTGAACTGTTATTTAAATACAAAAAGAGGATTACTCAAGTAAACCATAATAATAAATATTTTTTTGTAAACTAACATAAGTCAACTATAAGCATTTGAACTGATACAAACAGTGTAAAGTGAAAGTGCCAATGACAATATTGGAGGAAATAGGTCAAGGTCATATGTAAATATTTTAAGCCCAAAGGTAAGACCTTGCACGTCTTTTGATCACAGGTAAGGTATTATAACATTACACAGAGTTCGAACTGCAAGAGCAATTACAGTGTTTTATAATTAAGTTTTAATTTAAGCATCTGTAAATAGTTTCAAGTATGTCAAATGTAAATTAAATTTTAAGGAGATATAAATCTATCACACACAAGCTTATAAAAAGACTTGGGGTTGTGATACAACTACTAAAAGTAAGCTAAATTAATTCTCTATATATTTTCAGGCATTTAAAACCAATCAAACAAATAGCTTCTTTCAACATTTAGAAAATGTAAAAAGTATCTAACAGTATCTCAAAGTATTTTATAGTATTGAAGTTTTAAAAGGATCAGATAGATTGAACCTGTAATATGCCAAAGATTTCAATTTTGCAGATAATATGGATTTTGTAAAATATTTATAAAATATAACCTAAGTGTCAAAATGTAACAGATCAGATCAATCGAAAATGCCCGAGCGTGACTCGAAGCGGTACATGACATGTAAAGTCAATGTAATTAGCAATATAAAATGCTTTGATCTTAATTATTTGGCGTCTTAGACGCAAAATAATTGATAGCCTCTTTAAATTTGGCTTTGACAAAGTCAAGACGTTTATGTAGCGTCATCCCCCAAAAATATTAAATTTTTCAGTTATTTAAGTAAAAATATAACAGCGAAACGTTCGCTGAAGGTCAATGAACTGTAAACAAGTAAAGTCAATGGAATTTGTCTAAAAATTCAGTATAAAATATATTAATACGAAGTGATTTGAATTTACGTACCCTACCGTTGCCAAGGTGACCAAAACTGAATAGATACAAGCGAGTTATTTTGCTAGGCACAAATTTTATACGAGAACATCAAGAGAATTAATTTAGAATTTAACAACATCATTGTAATGTCTTTATTATTACTGTCAAGAATAATCTCAAATACGTCAACAGGAATCACAACTTAACCAAGACAGTAGGTACCAAAAATTTATAATATAAAACAGTTTTTGAGGAAGTTAAGGTAAAAGTGCTAATAATTTGTTTGAATTATATATATATATATATATATATATATATATATATATATATATATATATATATATATATATATATATAAAGGTTTAAAATATTATCCTCTATTTGGATAACCTGGGAAAGTTTACCATATCATCAGTTATTAATTAAAAGATAAATTAATTGGGATCAAACGAGCCATAAACAAAAGCCCTGGGATTAAGAAAGCCGATGTTATTTGAATTACGGTAAGTTTGACATATATATATATATATATATATATATATATATATATATATATATATATATATATATATATATATATATATATAGATTTCTAAGTATAGATTTATTTCAGTGTTAGCACAAGTCTTAAGTATATTCAGTTTACTGTATTATTATATGCAACTTTGAACACACAGACTGCAAAGTGGGTAACAGGAATATGATTTGAATATTATTTGTCCATTTAGATACTACAATTTGCAGTACCAATATTTAACGTAAAAATAAATAAATAAAACTCTGGACGGAGCAAGTGCGTTATGGAGGTGAATTTTCATAAAAATGTTTTTAATTACAAATATATCGCTCTAATGCGAGCAGGCATCAATTTGGTTACCGCTATAACCTATATAGTAGGAACCATGTGCCATATTTTATTAAAATAATTATTTGTACAAAACTTTTCCGAAAATAACCTTAAAACGTCTTAGAGAAAACTGGTCTCCTAGCCAATGAACCTTAGGTTAATAGCAAATTGAGTTATTGAAATTTGAAACATTTAATGAAAATTCGCAACCAAAACGCCTTGGTGCGTTCAGACAAAAGTTTTCCGAAAATAAAGTCAAATGTTGGTTTCCTAATCAACAAAACTTACGTTAATAGCAAATTGGGTTATTGAAATTTGAAGGGTTTAATGAAAATTTGCTACCAAAACGCACTTACTGCCTCCAGATTTTTTCTTACAAACATGCATCATATTTTGATAAAAAAATGCTAAAATGCAGTAACGGATTTGTTCTACGCAAATTAGCTAAAAATTATTAACCGTTAAACCATAAACTTCACTAAACCTACAGCGAAAGCATCAACTTAACTGACACCCAAAGCATCGGAGAAAGGGTCTATTTGAAATGAATTTTCGGTAAATATTTTAGTAAAATGAAGGGCAATAGCGGTTGAATCTGAAACTTAAGGGTTTGCAGAACACTCTTCTTGCAACATTTTCTTTTCACAATCCGTATTTCTTTCACGTTCTTTGCCTAAACATTGCCAATTTTGACGTTTTAAATTGCAAGTTTGACGTTTTGAGGAAAACTCCAAAATTCGTTTCTTTAGCTGCCCGCAACTTTTTTGTCCTTAAACTTAGAGACCTAAATTTTGGTACATGGTTCACTCTTTATAATACGCGTACCAAATTTGGTTGTCCTCACTTTGTTATTTTTGGAGATATGAATTTTTTTAGAAAAAAAAAACACAAATTTTTCGGGAAAACCTTGTCCGATTTTCCTGGCTAACGAACATATCTAAGCCAAGGAAGGTACTCACCAAATTTGATCAAGATCGGTCTATTATTTTTTGAGTTTGAGTTATCGGTATGATATATATATATATATATATATATATATATATATATATATATATATATATATATATATATATATATATATATATATATATATATATATATATGAGACATGCTTGGTTCTCGGGTTAAACCGCGCCCAGAATTTATGGAAACTCGACGTTTCGGCTCCTGTTTTGGAGCCATTTTCAAGAGGTAAAGGAAATATGTAAGGACACTCTAAGGCCTCAATCTGCCTACTCCTTAGAGTGATGGACAAAGGTGGGTAAAGGAAATATGTAAGGACACTCTAAGGCCTCAATCTGCCTACTCCTTAGAGTGGTGGACAAATGTGGGTAAAGGAAATATGTAAGGACACTCTAAGGCCTCAATCTGCCTACTCCTTAGAGTGATGGACAAAGGTGGGTAAAGGAAATATGTAAGGACACTCTAAGGCCTCAATCTGCCTACTCCTTAGAGTGGTGGACAAAGGTAGGTAAAGGAAATATGTAAGGACACTCTAAGGCCTCAATCTGCCTACTTCTTAGAGTGGTGGATAAAGGTAGGTTGGGTTGTTGTAGCTCGATTACGGGGCCTCAATCTGCCTACTCCCCAAATCTCGCTGGAGATCGTCTGTGAGGTCTTAGTGTGTTCAACCCTAGGCCTCAGAGAGATCTGGCAGTTCGTTGCAAGTCTTGTCTTATATAGGTCGTTTCGTCTACCTGTTGCGTCATCAGTGAAAGTAGTGGGGTCACCGTCAATTAAGTGGGGGGATAATGATGCAACAAAATTGTCTGTGGAATTCATTTCCCTTTTGTGTGTTTGCAAAGAAGATATAATAGGTTTCCAAGTAGTCGGAAGGCGAAGACCATCATCTCTCTTATTTAAACAATCGGGACGTTTTTCAATCTCGATTGCTTCGCGGATAATTCTCGTTTTGAAATTGTAAACCGGTGCTATTGTTTTGGCATTATCGAAGTCTATTTTGTGCCCTGTATGAATATGATGCATGGCCAGCGCCGATGAGGGGTCGGATTTTCTAACTGCGAGGGTGTGTTCGTATGTTCTATTGTGGATGCGTCTGTTTGTTTGTCCTATAATCGCGACAATTTGGTTGCTCTTACTTTGTTAATTCCGGAGATATTTTTTTCGAAAAGAAACAGAAAAGTTTCCGGGAAAACCTCGGCGAATTTTCCTGGCTAACGAACTTATCTAAGCCACTCGCGAAAGGAAGGTCCCTTATTTTTTTAGTTATAGATGTGACACATAAATATATAAACATATATGTATATATATATATATATATATATATATATATATATATATATATATATATATATATATATATATATATATAACATCTAAAGTCTAAAACCGACTTCGGATTTGGGTTCCAGGGGTCCTAAATAGCGCTCATTTGAAGAAATTTTTTCAAAATTCAAGTCGAGATCTCCTTATTAGTGATTTTTTATAAGAAAATTCACTAAAAGACAATAACACACAGAATAAAACAATATTCATTTATTTAATCCACCTATCGTAACAGCAATACACCCTAAACATTAACACAAAGATATGCATGCAAATATTAACATGAATTACATATATTATCAATATAAATTAATATACAAGGTGTTCATAAACATAAAATATTACACAGATATAGTACCCTACGGCAAGTATATCATTTTTCAATATATATATATATATATATATATATATATATATATATATATATATATATATATATATATATATATATATATATATATATTCTTATGTTTATGTCTATGCTTCTATTAGTGGTTATATGGGTTTTTATAGGTTACTTTAGATATAGATAAGTTTTATAAAAATGTATGTGTCAGTTGTGTTTCGTGTTGTTTATGTGTGTAAATAAATAAATAAATATATAAAACTTTGGTTTCTTTAGGTAGACTGTTTTATTGTAATTAAGTGAACTGAAAATAAATGTACGTAAAATTTTCTTTCCATATTTTAACCTTTTTTATCGGTGAATACAGTGCTTAATTTTATTAAATTAAATTCCTCTGGTAAATATGACTTAAGCCAAGCACAGATGTATGATATATATATATATATATATCTATATATATATATATATATATATATATATATATATATATATATATATATATATATATATATATATATATATATATAGTATATAAGGAGTATGATAAAATGCGAAAAGCACACAAGAAAGCCTGATTGAGCAGCAATAAAGTAAACAAAATTTAATTGTGATATTATTATACTATTATATTAAGGAAAATATTTATGCGAAGGTTTGTACAATAATTTAAGTATAATTTTCCGCCATTACCTATCTTAAAATAATATTTATGTGAAGGGATTAAATACAATAACAATTAATAGTTCGAAGGCTGCTTTCCTATATCTTGTAAAATTTAAAAGAAGTGCATTAGGAAATTCATATAGGTAAATGCAAGCTGCACTTTCTGAAAAGAAAATTTCATTATTATTATTGTTTTAGGTGGCAAGAAAAAAGTATTACTGGACATACCGTCATTAGTGAAGCAGATGAGAAATTTGAAAGCGGACCATTAGTAACTTCAAACGCTTTTTGGCTTCTCACTAAAATTATCAACAACATCGTTTTCACCTTTGGATTAAATGTATACCATTTAATTTCGTACAGCGTCTCAAGTAGTTGGTCATTCTAAAACATATAAAAGGAAAACGAGTGTCAATATAGGCTAAATGAAGATTGGAACCTGTGATGGGCGCTGATAAGTACACTTGGAGAACCCAAGTGTAACGAATCGCCAAAATTTTTCGCCCTCTGATGACGCAAACCTTGTTAGTGAAACGATCGGCAAATATTTTTCATCCTCTGATGACGCTAACTTTGTTAGTGAAGCGATCGCCATAGAATTTTTCATCCTATGATGACGCTAACTTTGTTAGTGAAACCATCGTCAGATCTTTAAAAAGATTGTGTTGTGGTGATTTCGATTCTCCAAGTGTACTTATCAATATAGGTTTTCAGAAAATTGTTCTCTCATGTGCGTTAACATCTAAATAAATAAAATTATTGTGAAAGAAGCACCCATAAATAATATACTATATGCAGACGACACCGTTTTTTTTTTAACTAAGGGTTAAAGAAATCTGAAGGGGGTTACTCGAAATGTTTATGTGTGTGACCGTGTCTGGATTCTTGCACTCCAATTTGAAAGGGAAAATATAAGAAATTAAGTAGAAGTATCGCCACACGTTGAGCCCTCTGATTGCTGTTCGGTTGTCGCCACCTGGCATGAGTGGTAATAATGTCAGGTGACAGAAACAGAAACTATCAAGGTTAAAACTAAATAACGCTGAAATTGGAGCTAAACTGGACTATATTATCCCATTTGACGTCATCATAAATGACGGATAAGCATAGGACAGAGACAGTAAACAACTCATTTATATGCTATAAAAATGGTTCTAGACAAATGGAGGGACCAGGACTGGGAATAAAAGCACCTAACTCTAGATTCGCCAAGTCCCTAGGAAAAACTTCCACTATGTTCCAAGCAGAAATGCATGCTATAAAACTGTGCACAGGAGTGCATACAAAAAGAGATCCACATCCTCACAGACAGTCAAGCAGTACTCAAGAGTCTGAGATCTTTCAGAACTGAGTCTAAATTGACCTGGGACTGGAAAAAATCCTTGAATGAACTGGCTACTGACAACAAGATAACATTGATGTGGGTGCCAATGCATCAAGGCATCGAAGAAAATGAGGAAGCACACAGCTTAGCAAAAACGCAGCATTAATACTACTCTATGGCTCAGTGTCCCATTGTGGACTAACAACAAGCCCTGTAAGAAATAAACTTGATATTTGGGAGAGAAAACAAATGCTGTCATACTGGATGACAACGCCACGTTTAACGCAGCCAAAACGGTTCATCACCATACCAACAGAGAAGACTGCACTGTTTCTTGATTTGAACAGGAACGACTTGAGAATAATCGCATGACTTTTCACCGGACACTCCTCAGTAAGGTATCGCCTTGTGAAGATGGGTAAGGCAGACAGTGAAAACTGCACTGAAACAGCAGTAGAACACTTCCTATGCGACTGCATGGCTCGGTTGTGAAAAAGGCTCAAATACCTTAGAGGGATGACTCTAACTCCCCAGGAAATAGGTAAAATAGTCCCCAAAAGACAGTATACTATATGAAAAGTCTGAATATTTTGAGCAACTGTTATAAAATAGAGCCATGCACAAAAGAGGGTCGAAGCACTGAGAGGCACAAGTCATATACCACTCATTAAACAATCTAGAAATAAAACTCAATCTGATGGTTTAATCTTAAATGAAGGGTAGGCAGATGTTAAGTTTACCAAAATGTATTACAAGGTCTTGAGACATTGTGAGACGTACGATAGGGTCGCCATCTCGGTGAGGAACCAGGTAGTAGGTTGTCTTTGGAGCTATCGTGACAACATACCACCCGGTTCCGCACCGAGATAGCGACCCTGTCGAACATCTCACAATGTCTAGGAGGCTGGTTACCATAGCCGTACTATTTTATAGGTGTGTTCTCGCTATAATTAGTATGTCATACTGACGAGCTCTAATTAGAGCGAAACCAGTCTGCGGTTCTGATTATGGTGAGAATACACCCAGCCCCACACAAGTTCTTGAGTTAAAATCAATAATCAAAAAGTAGTAAGGTTGGGAGTTTAATTGGAAACAAAATAGAACAAATTAATCTGAAAGATTTTTACATATCTACAAGTTTTTTTACCCTTAAGGCTGCCGCCACATAAAAATATACATGCGGTGAGTGACGATCAGATATATTCAGATAATGTAGTACCTACGAATTATTATTAGTTATCTGTATGTGACTGTAAATTTGACTCATAGATCTGATTTGGTTCTTATACTCAAAAGTAAATTAATGTAAAAACGTCTGGAAGGAGCGTTATGGTAACGAATTGTTGTAAAAATGTTTTTAATAGCAAATAACGTTTTTTTTTTCAATGAAAGGAGGCATCAAGTTTGGTTACCAGTATCAAAATACCATTATTGTTTGAAAAAGCACAAAAGTTTTCCGAACATAAACCTAAAAGGTTCCCGAAAAAACTGGTCCGAATTTTCCTCGTCAACTAACCTCTCCAAGCTGCCAAAATATAATTATTCACAAAGACATTTTCGACGAAACTTACAGCAAACATGTTTGCATGAAAATTTGCAAAGAATGTTTTCACGATAAGCCGAAACATTTTTCTTTACAATAACATTAAACATTTTCAATAATTTTCAAAATTTCACAAAAATCTTGCAATGATTTCTGCGGAAACGCAAAAAAAATTACTGCGAAAACTGACTAAATATTTTTTAACCCGTTGTTGGGTAAAACATTAAATGATTTACATAAAAATTATACATGGTCTTGAATAAAACATTGAAAATTTTCTAAACCTTCTCCGAAAATAACCAGGTTATAGAATCGAAATTTGGTACGCCGGTGTATGTCATCAAAAGTATATTATATGTAAAAATTTTGATTTCTGAGCTGAACGCAAAAAAAGCTTTGTGCATTCAATCAAAACAATATTGCACTGTACAATAGACAAGACTAAAATATTGTGTATCGTAAACAAATTTGATTTAATATTACAGGCAAATTTTAGTTTTTCTTGGCGTATCTATAATTTAAGTAAAAAACTGAGTAGATGATTTCTATTAAAATTCCGTACCATAACGCACTGAAACAGCCAATTAGATAGATAAAAGCGGGAAGCGAATGGCACTACAAATTAAAAACATAGTTAATTTAAGTTCCTTACCTTACAGCTAAAACACATTATAAAATAGTGCCGAAAATTGAATCATAACTTCCACATGTGTGTGATAATCTACACTCCCCAAAAAGACATCCTCATGAAATGAATTCAGGGTCCATGACTTGAACATAAAGAAAATATTCATATTCATAAACTTCTGAAACGTTATATTACTCGAGTCCTAATGAAAAAATTTTAATTTTCGCAAAATCATCCCCCATTTATCCCCTGCCCCCTGAAGCAATCTTACCCAAAAACAATTCGAAGCGTTCTTTTGTCGGGTGCTAACTGGAGATTGTATTTCAATTCGTTCGAAAGTTATTACGCCTACTAACAGACAGGAGTACAGGCCGACAGACCGACCGGCCGACAGACCGATCGACCGACAGACCTACAAACAAACAGAAAATTTGTTCCAGAATCAAGTTTTCTGTATCTTTGAAGACTTTTTACGCTGTTAGAACAAAAATTCGAAATTTCTGTCACCGAAATTCCACCCCACACACATTCGACTCCGAATCTAATTTCAACACAAAATACCAGATGTTTGATGAAATTGAAAGTTATCTATAAACAAACTTTAAAAGGTTATATTACTAGAACCTCGGTGGTTCAGTGGTAAGAACGTGTGCCTCTGAACCGAAGGGTACTGGGTTCGATCCCAGGGTACTCCTTTAATTTTTTCAGTACAAACTATAACATTCACATACAGACTTGGAGACTACTTCTCTGGCTTCACTGTTGGGTTTCGTTTTTGTGGGTGAAGGGCATTGCCTGCGCGTAAGCTAATTGGAGCAAGAGGTCGTTATAAATTCTAGATGTTCTCGGATGTTGCTCAACGTTTCTGTGACTAGTTTCGCTGCTTGACAGGATTCTCAGACAGATAAAAATTGAATTAATACAAAATCATGACAACTACAAATAAAGATCTGTTGCTATGTTATGATATGATGTTTTGATCAAAAATTCATCAAATTGAAAATAAAATGAAATACAGATGACGGATGAGGCTTTAAAAATGTATACGTGGTGTATGTCAATATTTAGTTTCAGTTTGCTCATTTAAAATAAGATAGCTATTGTCGTGTGTGGGCACTTATAAGGAAACAAAACATGTTCTAGTTAGATAACATTGGTATCTAAAATTTTTATCATTTGTTCACCAAAAGGCGTTCTTCTATCAAGATCGTCTTTCATGAACTCCCAAATTTGTATCAATTTATAGGGATGTATTATATTTTATTTTAATATTCGAATAATCGGTGAAATGGCTAACATCCAATGTTGTGGTTGCTTGTCGACTCGAAGCATAAATCGGGAAATTTTTAAGCAAGCCATTTCGATCTGTGATCGTGTTTTATCTCCGTAACCAATCATCCCATTTTCAAGCTATACAAGTTCCAGCTTCAAGTCATACAAATCCCCGGGATTTTATGGAATAATGCCCATCATGCTCCAACGGGGTACATATATACTGGCGCCGGCGCTTACCCTCATTATGAGGCCCAGTCTGGCTCTAGGGTACATTCCGAGGGCATGGAGACTGGCCAGGGTTGTATCCATTCCTCAACCTGGGCGTCCAACAGACCAGGTAAAATCCCTGAAGTCTCATGTCTTTCTTGCTAAAAACAATGGAAAAACTGCTCGACCGGCACATAAGGGGCGGTGTGCTGGAACCATATCCCCTACACTGCGGACATTATGCATACAGAGCACAAGTCTCAACAAAAACAGCACTGCACCAACTGGTGCTGAAACTGAAGACTACGCTTAAGAACAGGGAGGTGGCTCTGGGGGCCTCCCTAGACATAGAGCGGGGCTTCAGCGACACTTGATTCGGATCGATTGTGGCAGCTCTCAGGGAGCGTGGAATAGAGGAGGCCTGCTGCAGGTCGATCGGTTCCATGCTCAGGAACAGGGCGGGAAGGACTCTGCTGGCGGGGGTCGCTGCGGGGTATCCACAGGGGAGCGTTCTGTCTCCCATGCTCTAGTGCCTAGTCGTGGACGGCCTGCTAGGGAGGCTCTCAGGAGGGGGGTATAAGGTACAGGGCTATGCGGACGACATTGTCATTATAGTCCGAGGAAAGGTTACACAGTCAGTGTGGGACCACATGCAGACAGCACTGAAAGGTGGACGGTTGGTCAAGGGCTCGGGGTGAGCCCTGAAAAAGCAAGCGTCATACTGTTTATGAGAAGGAAGAAGTGGGAGAGCCACAGAACTCTCACTCCATACGGTAGGAACATTCCAATGGCCAGGGAGGTAAAAAATCTTGGGGTCGTATTGGACTCTAAGCTAACCTGGAATGGTCACGTTGAAAAAATCCTGCGTAAGGCACTCACGACCCTAGCTGTCACTAGGCGGCTATATGGAAAACGTGGGGACTAAGATATAGTACGGCCTACTGGCGGTACACAAGAGTGGTCAGAACATCGTTATCATACACGGCAGTGGCCTGGTGGCCTAAGGTGACACACCCCAGTGCCAAACAAAAACTAGGCAAGATCCAAAGGATGGCTTGCCTGGGCAACACAGTGCCCATGACTTCGACCCCATCGCGACCACCATGGAGGTGTTGCTGGATCTCCCCCCCCCCCCCCCCAAACTTAGTTATTGTGGGCAGGTCAGGCTAGGACTATACAGACTAGCCTACAATGGTAGACTAAGGATCAACCCAGGCATCAGCGGCCACTACAAAATTCAGGAGATAGTGAAGGAGCCCATGCTTGAAATTAGGTCAGATTTTGCGAGCCCGCGAATCTGCAGGAAAAACAATTACAGTGGAAATCCCCGACCGCGAGGCATGGCGAGATGAGACGCCGGGTATACCACGGGACGCGCTCGTCTGGTCATGGACGAAACCGGCGGGGAGCGTGGGACAGGGGCATGTGTTTATTCGGAAGGGCCGAGAGTAAGTCATAGTTTTTCCCTCGGAGTCCATGCAACGGTCCTTCAGGCTGAAATGTCCGCCATCCTGCACTGTGTGCGGGAGAACAAGAGGAGGGGCTATACCAGCAAGCGGGTCCTCATAGCCACAGACAGCCAGCCAGCCCTTAAGGCCCTAAGTAGTCCACGGGTAAATTCAAGGCTGGTACGTGAATGCCGAGACGAGACGAGCGACCTGACTGGGCAGAGTGAGGTCACCCGTATTTGGGTGCCGGGTCACACGGAGGTCAAAGGCAATGAAGAAGCTAACAGTCTCGCGAAGAGAGGGTCAGCAGAACCATTTATGGGACCAGAACCGGTTCTGGGCGTGACAAAGAACATTGCCAGGGGAGACATTAAATCCCGAGTCATAAACGAACAAAAGGTTTACTGGGCAGATTGTTCAGGGTTCAGACATGGGAAGTCAGTAATTGACGAACCCAGTTCAAAGAGCTGTGGAGCTGCTAAATCTTAGCAGAGGACAGTTCAGAAACATAACAGATATCTTGACGGGACAGATGGCCGTCAAGAAACACCTGCATAAAATGGGGCGGTTCGACGGGAACCTCGCATACAGACTCTGCGGCGAGGGAGAGGAATCAGCCCAGCACATCTTGTGCGAGTGTAAAGCTCTGGACCGCAAAATACTGATATACGGTCAGTTTAGACCGGAGACAGGGCAATATAAAACTTCACCTTGCCAATTTCTGTTCAGACTAGTTCAAGGCACAGTGATTTTGGAATAGGTGGAGTAAAAAGACTAAGGGCATGCACAATAAGCCAAAGGCTGCAGTGCTATCGGGGCGGCAAAGACGCGGACGAGCCCTGAGGGAAAAAAAGCAATAATCTGCAGAATTGTTAGTTTATGCGTTTCTGTTAAATAAACCATGTTTCTGAATTGCAGTTAACAACTAACAACTACTGTCTTGCGGTAACAATCACACAAAAAGTTGCTAAGGCGTTTTAAACAAAACTAACTGTGCCAACTATAAACAGTCTTGATAACTTTTTATGTCTTCTTTTTAAATGATACCGTCCAAAAAGGACACAAATTTCTCTTGCTTGCTTTCTCATTATCAAAAATGAAACGCAATCAATTTTTCAGTGTGTTTTATCAAAATTTGTCAATCACAGGAGGTGCTTATTTACTGTAAATTGGTTTCGATTAATTTTAAAATCGTAACGTTTTTCAAGAGTAAATGGAAAGATCTTTCTAGTGAGGTATCACAAGCACCTATTTCTACTATTGAAAAATTAAGTGGTTTCAACTGTCACTCGAATGGGGGTATACGGGTGAAGTTTTCGCGTTGCAGGATGTCATTTTTTAATATAAAATTGTCGGTATTTTTTCTAAATATGCACAATAATTGAGATACCTAATTTATTCCATTTGGCTGTTACACACTGTACTATATTACATAATATAATATACAGTTTGTTTTATATTATACTCACTATGATAGTTTCAGCTTCTGTTACTGCGATAATTGATGAAGTAAAGAAAAATAGTCCAAAGCTGATCCAGCGGCAGCCATCGTTAAAGTTGTCTTTAAATCTGAAACATTAAAGAAACTTATTTAGATTGATAAATATTTTAGGTAAGTTCCTCTAAAACATGTTATCATGTGCTGCTTTTATGTATATGCAGGTGTCTGGAAATGATGACCAATAACTCAGGAGGTGATTCTTCTCGAGCAATTAATGTCACAACTTACTGCATTTTTTTAGAAAACTCAAAAATAGCGTAGCTACACTAACTAGCCTAGCGGATGATATTTGTATGGACCTCGAGAGGGGTGAGCATACCTATACACAGTTTCTGTTCATGTCTAAAGCATTTGACGGTGTATCAGGTTGTTCCCGAGCAAGTTTTAATTGCTGTCGCAGAAGCCTCCTAATGACAAGGCCTGATGCAAAGGCTCGACCACACCCCTGGAGACTTCTTTCGTCAGACAAAGTGAGTTGCTTTCAATCTATTTCTCTGTCAGCACCATAACTAAACATCTTTCCCGTGAATAATCCTCATGCATTTGCTACATGAAGGCGTTAGATTGTACAGCCAGCGAACGACCATTTGTTCGTGACTTTCCTTATTTCAACAACCCCGAATTTGACCTACTCTATCAAGATATCTGCGCTGGATAATTATTCTAATCTTGTACAAAATATTCTTGCATGTCTTGTGCAGGTCTGCATGGCGCAACGATAACGGTCCCATCAAAAATGTAACCGCCGAGTCCCTGAACTTCTCGCAAGGCAATATAAGTCAGCTTTTTCTTTATGCTACTGTTATCTGTTTTCATGCTGAGGTGCACTCGATATTGTAGCAGCTTCCAAGTTCCAGCTTGCAGTGACTTGAAATAATTTGATGCCACTGTGACTTTTTTTATTTACTTGTGATTCCTGATTTGACTTGAGACTGTCTAGCCAATGCATAATCTCCTATGTTTAGCACTAACACCATACCGTATGTCTAGACTTATGCATTCGCTACATAAGGGCGTTAGATTGTACAGCCAGCGTACGACCACTCGACTTGGACCTCCTGACTTTGACTATCCCAATTTTGACTTCTGATTGCGAATATTACTTAATTTTGAGCATCCAATTGTGACAACCCTCTATTTTGGCAAACCGAACTTGACATCAACCCTATTTTCCTCCTTGAATATGTCAGTTGATAATAAATCTGAAACGTATTTTGAGGAATTATAAATCTGTACACTACCATGAATTTGTTCTTATGGCAAATTTTCATGAGATTGGTGTTTTATGTGAAATTGGATTAAATTTTTATTTTTAGTGAGCGAAATGTCGCTATCGTAACTAGCGCTAACGCATTATTGACCCCTTACTGCTTGAGCAGACTATGCTTGGTCAGAATTTTCGCTATCATTATTCTTGTTATCGAGCTATCGCTGACAAGTTATCGATTACCTACCGTTGATGAAGTGGGTTAAACTTTGTCAAACCTATCGCTACCTACCGTTGATGAAGTGGGTTAGACTTTGTCAAACCTATCGTTGCCGTTTGACGCTTTGTCAAGCCTGGTATTTTATTATCGCTATAACGGCGAGCTGTCATTGCATAATTGATGAAGCAACTGACGTGCCTTGTCAGATCTATCTTTGCGTCAATTCTTATGTTGAAGTATGTGAACGCTATGTCTAGAAATATCATATTTTGGGTCCTATTCTAGCGAATTTGGGCAAACTTTTATTTTATTTTGTGGCTTAAACATGTATTTTTCTTTTGATATGGAGTGCACATGCTATCAATGGTTAATTGCCGTCAAACCTTTTGACACTTTTATACCGATTGTGACTTTCTTTTCTTTCTACACTGTGACTTTCAAACCTTTCTTTTAACCTGAATTTGACACTCTTAGTATAGAGTGGGGTCATTTGGTAGCTTGGACCTAATAATTAACTAACGCTTTGCGTCCGACCAACCCGACTAGCTTAATTCGCACGCTCAGGTTGGGTACCAAGTGGATTTGGGTGAATGTTGCATGAATGTTCCGTGAAAGTGCGTCATAAGGTTGAAACCAGTGACGACTCCATAAAACAATTGACATTACGAAGACTTCGTGAAGCTGGACGCATTCCTGTGTAGAGAAGATATTTGTCTACACAGTTTTACAAAAAATATATTATTTCTCTACTCTCTTATTTTCCTTCGAAATTCTATGTATCAAAATTTTAATATACCTTTGGTTTTCGGCATAATTTTGGATTTTTATATTTGGGAATTGGACGACCTAAGATGTGAAATCTATATTTTGTAGTTTACTTCGCTTGCCTCCGCCTTGGGATTCACATCTTGAATTTCTTGAGACTGAGCATTTCAGTACTGGTTACTGAACCATTCCTTTTATTCCTACTCAACATTTAAGTTCCATGTATTTAACTACCTAATGATATTCTAATATCTGCATTGTGATGTGAGCACGGTCACTTTGCAAATTGTCTTGCGATTGCCTACCGGCAATTTTTACTGTTTATCTCGATTTCTATAGCTGCTATATCTATAATTTCAACGTTTGTCTGATGGTTTAGTCTGCCATTGCCTAATAAGGACTCATTATTATTTATTAGAGAATGTTCATAAGAAATTCTACATGGTTTATTCCTTCCATAACTTGAGCAATTGAACTTTGAAATTCATAAAAAAGTAAAAGTGCCTTTTATTTTTTTTGCAGGTTGAGATGGTGTGTTACGGTTACTTGTATTCTATTTTTTAATCATAACCGTAACTCATTTGCTGGCATATTAAATGTAAAGAGAGTGTCCCAATATTAAACGGCAAGGCGATGCTTGAATTAATTGAATCTAAATTATCGTCCCCGTGACGCTCTTACTGACTTTATAATAACATTTGGAAGGGGTCATTGATATTCGTGATAATTAATTCATGAGCGAGCATCAAATATTATGTAATTCCTTTTTCCTTTTTCTTTCACCTCCGCAACTCCATACTAGCCTCATTTCAATATGAGAGAATATTAAAACATCTCCAAACTAGAGGGGAAAATATGACAAATATTGTCGTATTTAAATGGACTTCTGAGTAAACAGGATATATATATATATATATATATATATATATATATATATATATATATATATATATATATATATAAAACTTCCACGAGGTTAAAGAAAACAAAGGAGCACTTGTAACTTGCTGTCAGGCGAATTCATTGTGCGTCCTAACGCCGATTTGTCTAGTAGCTCAAGGGGAGTCCAGAGCTAGAAAATGACATATATGAAACTATACGACGTATTGGCAGTCCCCTCTCATGGCAAGCAAGAATGTCGTTACTGTTTTCGGCCAATGAAATTCAAAATAAGCTCTGCCGAAGCAGAGCAGGGTTTTGAGGGGAGATGCTCCACATAAGCCATAGTCGAAGGGGAAGTCACTGAATTTTACCAAATAAGACTAAAGGCTTCACATACCTGCAGTTATCTAGTGTACTTGCCTATTAAGTTTTGTGAATGTGTTTTAATTAGCTGTCATAGTGTGAACCCCGTTCTCAATAGCCGGAAACGGTAAGTCTGCAGATTTTCTTTAATATACAGTGCGAAATTTTCTAAGCATTTCTTTTGTTGCAATTGCACGGATTCTGAATCTGGTTCTGAATCTAGCTCTGATTCTCCGTTCCTGTTCTGTTTCTGTTTCTGATTCTGATTTTTCTGCCTTCCACTCTTCTGTGTTTTTGCTTTACTGTCGTTCCCTGCTGGAATTTTACTGAAATTTGCCATTACTTTCTCAATGTGTTTCTCAGTGTCTCACGCTATCTTCGATAGTTTCTCGGGGTCTGACGATGCTCTAAAGGACTTCAAGCTCTTGCAGACGGCGTCAGCGAGTTGGTGCAAACTTCCTGCATGTTTTTGAAGGGGCTAACACGGCTCTCCTTATCCAGACACCCGTTGCGAGCTGTCCCTACGTTCTTGTAAAACGGCATGGGTTGCTTCCGAGAAAGTTGTAATTGCTGTCGCAGAGGCCTCCTAATTACAGGGTCTGATGCAAAGGCTCGACCTCCCCCCATGTGACCACCTGGAGACTTCTTTCGTCAGGCAAAGTGAGTTGCTTTCAATTTATAAACTGTATCAAATAATTCGAGTCAAGATAAACTTATTAATCAGTGTTTCCACACATTTAAAGTAGTGAGTTTGAATATATATTGACAGTTTCCGTAAACATATTTGATGATATTAGTGATAATGAGTGGTTTGCAATTAATGTAATATGTATTATTATATATTCAATACTATTTATGAAACAATAAGTAATCTTGACACAGGCACTGCCGCTGCTTTTGAGAAATTTTGTAATACTTGCCTCAGCTATAAGTCAGAAATTAATGATTGACCACATCAGCCCTCAGATCAAAGTTTGATTTTTATAACAACAAGCAGTTGTCAATAATTTCTAAAAACATCTGGCCAGAGAATCATTACAGAAAAACATTGAAACTTAAGTCGGAATTAAACTTAAGCATATAATTTTGTTGTTGTTGATAACTCTTTACTTTAGCTATCTCTATCCTATTTCTGCAAAGATTTTAAACATCATATGTTCTCAATTATATACTTAATAATAACTAAATCGGTTATTTGTGTTTTACTTCTGTTTTTAATTGAATAATCAATTTCTTGTCGCGTTTTTATAAACCTAGCAACTTTGTAACTTAGTACTTATCTAGATTTCGAAGTATATAGTTCTAGCGTCTTAAGTCCAGGGGCTTATCAATACGAGACCTTGGATAAGACGAAGCAATCGTACAGTAAGTATTCATTACCTATCGTTATCAACTGAACTGAGGCTTTTTTTATAGCTTACCTTTGCAAATTAATAGATCTGTTAGATAAAAAATAAGCTAGGGTTTGGGTGAGTAAATATTACTGTAGACCTCTCTATTGTCGGGATTTATATCCACTTGAAATTCCTAAAGACGGAACAATATTCATTTCACAGGGTGGTGGGCACTTGCAAGTTTTACCGCTTTCTGCATAACCTTACAAAGATGCTCTCCACGACCCAATCGCTTAATGTACTCTCGAAGTTATTATTATTATTATTATTATTATTATTATTATTATTATTATTATTATTATTGTTGTTGTTGTTGTTGTTGTTGTTGTTGCTTTGTTCATTTCTTTGCCCCCGTGGCTCACTCGGTCCCTCACGGTACAAGAGATTTGCATCACGTTCATCTTTGTCCACACGAAAACTATATCGGTAAACATAACATTTTATTTTCGTATAGTTACAGGGATAGGACTTTCCTAACGATGTAGAATGTGCCAAGAATCGCTGCTTTCTGCATTGTTCTTAAATGGGCGGTAGTAAGTCCACTCGTTGATACGACCACTGAGATGATCTGACCTCTTTTCGCTTGTGCAAGTCGACCAACTCGACTGCGAGTGGTTGGTAATTTTCTTGCTTCTCCATTATCTTCGAAACGAGGTTGTCGCCGGGCGGCACTGCAATGTCCAGAATGAAAGCATTCTGGTTTCTCTGGCCAATAAGCAAAATGTCAGGCCTGTGGCTTTCAACTGTTCTGTCGGTGACTAGCCGCAACAGCCTGACCTGACGCTTTTGAACTACACCTTCAGGCTTGGATTTATAATAGGGGGCTTCCTACTCGATAAGACCGTGATGTTTTTCCAAGGCCTGATGGACGACCTTGGCTACGTTATCATGTCGTTTCTGGCAATCTGACTGGGCCAGAAAATCACAAGCGCCCGTCACATGCTTTTTTAAAATTATTATTTTTCTTACTACTACTACTACTACTACTACTACTATTATTATTATTATTATTATTATTTTTATTATTATTATTATTATTATTATTATTATTTAAGAAAAAAGTTGACTAGCTGGAGACAGGATGTAATGAATCTCAACAAATTTTAAGGTCACCATGGTAACCACAATGGAAAATTTTGTCCCTGTACAAAAATTCAAATTGATAGGCAACATAGTTTCGGAGAGACTGAAGACAGGAAAAATTAAAGTTTTTTATATTTGACGTATGTCGAGAAAGCTGGGAAATTTTTTTGAAACCTGTAAGTACCTTCGAGTTGTGTATAATTGTGCAACTTTTGTCTAGTTTAACCAAGTTTGTTATATATATATATATATATATATATATATATATATATATATATATATATATATATATATATATATATATATATATATATATATATACAGGGTGGCGCATTGAAAATGAAACAGACCGATTTGCGTCCAGAGAAATTTTTTTTAGGAAACGCTGAAACACGTCAACTTTAATATTGAGGGGGACATGTTTTGACATAAAACTCAACTTTGTCACATCAACCCCTTAATGGTGGTGATAACAACCCTTATATTTTAAATAGGGAACATGGGTCGAGTGTTACATCATTTGAAAGCTTTCTTTTCTGAATTCAGCACACTAATTTTTTTTGGAAATTTTATCAAATCGTTTAAAAATTATTCACAGTTGGAGTTGCAAGAACGTATTTCATTCATTGTAATAAGAAATGCATTAGTTAGTCAATTTTTCGTTAAAAAAACTAAAAACAAAACCAAACGTTCAAAAATGTTTATTCAGTTAAGTAAGTGTTTAATTGTTGACCACCAGCTACCACACAAAAGTACAAATTTTGTTTAAAACGAGCTCTGACATTCTGGAGCATTTGTGGAGTTATTAGACGGCATTCTTCAACAATGCGTCGTCGTAATTCTTCCAGAGACTCCGGTTCTGTTGCGTAAATTCTACTCTTTAAACGACCCCATAGAAAGAAGTCTAAAGGAGTTAAATCCGGTGATCTAGGGTGCCACTCAATAGTACCTCTACGCCCAATATATTGTCCTGGAGACTCTCTGTTAAAAAACTCCTCAACACGTTGTAAAAAATGCGGAGGAGCTCCATCTTGTTTAAACACTAATTGATTTTCTTGATAGCAATCATCATTTTCAACAATGTCAATTAGCTATTCGCGCAGTCGAAACTTCACAAAACGCCAGCCGCTGATCAAAATCATCTTCATTCAGTTGTTGTACAAGATGAATTTTATACGGGTGAAATTTATGATGCTTCAATATTCGCTGAATAGTTCTTCTTTTCAAGTTTGAAACAGTGGTCAATTTTCTCGTGCTCAAAGTTGGGTCTGCAGCAATTTGCCCTAAAACTTCAGTCTCAGTAGTCTCATTTCTAACCGGAAATTCACGTTCAGGATCCCGTTTTTTGTTGGCTACTGAACCACTTTGTCGAAACTTTGCAACTAACTCCAAAATGTATTTTCTGTTAACATGTCTGTTCGGATGTCGTTCATTAAACAAATTTGCGGTACGGTTGGTACAGTCATCGTTTTTGAAAAAACGAGTAATTATTTCAACTCTTTCTTCTACAGAGTACACCATTGTGAATTTTCGGTAGTACGTATATATAAAACCGACCGATAAACTGAAATAATAAACCGCATTCCAATAATAAATGTTCTGATAGTTAATTTTTTGTTCACAAACCAACAAAACATCAGCACACTTCTTATCGTAATGAGTGAAATGCGTTTTTGCATCTCCAACTGAGAATAATTTTTAAACGAGTTGATAAAATAAAAAAAAAAGTGTGCTGAACTCAGAAAAAAAGAGCTTTCAAATTATGTAACACTCGACGCATGTTTCCTATTCAAAATATAAGGTTTGTTATCACCACCCTTAAGGGGTTGATGTGACAAAGTTGAGTTTTATGTCAAAGCATGTCCCCTCAATATTAAAATTGACGTGTTTCAGCGTTTCTTAAAAAAAAATCTCTGGATGCAAATCGGTCTGTTTCGTTTTCAATGCGCCACCCTATATATATATATATATATATATATATATATATATATATATATATATATATATATATATATATATATATATATATATATATATATATATATATATAATTTATTAAAAGAAAATGCATAGAGATCGTTCCTATGAACTATCGCTACCATCACGCATTTCCAGCGGTGATACTTCTTTCCTTAATGCATTATTGAGGAGATTTTTTAAATTGTTGTACCTTAAAAGCCTATTGTGATACAATATCCACAACTGCAAATTGACTTCTAGATTGTGTAGATTTGAATTGGAAATCGTTTTTAATATCGCCTGAAGACGCTCAATTCTAGCTTTCATTAATTTGAGATGTGTGATAAAAGACAGGAATATCATACTAACTACGTCAAATAGATGGAAAGCAGAATAGATTTGGAAAGCAAATATAGTGTTCGCCATTAACTCACTGTTAGCGTTAAACGGAACCAAAATGTTTATATAGGATTTCATAATTGTAAAATCATGATTGCCATACTTAACCAGGTATGACTTTTTGTGGAGATATTTATGAGTGCCATAAATTAAGGTTGCTAGGTTACATATAATATATAAGCACTTCGCAAACTTTTGATGTCTTTTCCAATCAGCAGGCCGAAATATTGGTTTTTCGTTATTGTGTACATAAGTACAGATTTCATCAGTTAGTTTCATAAACGATTTCAGTTTGACCAGAGATAGTGGTAGAATCCAAACGTAAAAGAAACCCACTGTGATAATTACCAAATCTTCAAGAAGATCTTGATTATTGTTTTCAGCGTCTGCAACAAAATACAAGTAAATTAACAACACGTTGAGAAATTGTATTTAAATCATTATGTATTACCAATACTCAAACAATACCACAGATGATACCACGTTCCACAATAAAATAGAGCCAGAGGTGTAAAGTTTAGGGCAGCTTTCAAATAAAATAACTTTCCAATATTTTCTCCCTGTCTTGGCCATAGCATAGAATTCTGGAGATAAGTTATCATAAGTCCAAACCATTTAGTGAACATGTCTTGGTCCATTATATTGTTCTATATCTGAAACGTAAGTTATAGTTAGTAGAAGGGCGGCACATGCCGCCATCTTGGATAATTATAATCCCATTAATTGCTCTTCAATGATAATGTAAAGGTCATTAGTTACCTTTTAATTATCGAAATTTTAATGGTTTGTGACGTCTGTGGCTCAATAAACGATCATTGCAAATTAGTAAATAACTTGTAATTCATATTTTAATTTCTTTTACATGGTATCATTATTTATGAATCTAAACTTATTTTTGGTTTTCACTTTAATTTAATTGAAGGATGTTTTGTGTATAGCAGTAACGATATACACCAGAATGCTATGATAGTGACAAAGAAAGTGTCGGTTCCCGCCAGAATTGTATATAATATTTTTAGTTTGTAGTTACTATATAGTTTAACCAGAGGCACCCCAGTCGTATATAACCACCAATATTGTACTAAAAATACCCTAAATTGTCTAACGGTGGCACCCCTGAGATTAAATTGTAACCGAAAGATGTGAGGGGTTGTCTCTGCCTATTTGTATGTCGATCTCGAGGCGACCAGACCTTTCCGTCGGTCCATTGTATAGTCTCCTTTGTGTATATAATAAAGATAGTATTGTTAAGTGTAACTTTCTCTGTTTTGAACTTCAACTAAACCACAATTAAAACACAGTCCACTAGTAACCAATAATCAACAATTTGGTCAATTCGAACCGTATTAGTTAGTTTTTCGACAGTATAGTTATCAACTTAACGTTTTGAAACACGTGATAGTACGCGGTGTGTAATTATCAACTTCAACGCTTTGTAATCACGTGGTGCCACGAGGAGGATATAGTGATTAACAAGTAGCAACGCAATCAACAGCAACAAAACATTAGGTAAGTGGTTTCTCCATATTCCTCTTTTACATAAATTGTCCCACTTATTATTTTAACCCATTAGTATCCATTTGTGAGTTCCTCGAGAATACTTTCGTTAATAGCTAACATAATTCAAACATGTCGTCTGAGGAAATAGCTTCATTAACACAATTGAGCGCTAAAGTAGGTATTTTACAAAATCGATTAGAAAAGATAATATCGTTTGTAACTAATTTCGATAGAAAGAAGAGCGATAGTGCTCAAATTAAAGCGCGCGCGAGTCGATTGCATAAACTCTATCAAAATTATTCTGACTTACTAACAGAAATCGAAATATTTGATTCAAAAAACGCTAAAAAACATGAAAAAGAACGTGATTCTGTGGACAGCAAGTATTTTGAAGCGGTAGCGCGCTTGAACGCTTTGTTAGAAAGCGAGACAGTACAGGTACAGGTGTCAAGCACCCCCTTGCCGGGGACGGCGCTTGGGTCTCTAACAAAAATACAATTGCCTACAATAAATTTGCCATCTTTTAAAGGAAGTTTATCGACATTGCATTCAACGATACCTTTAAGAGCTTGATTCATAAAAACCAAAGCCTAAGCGATATAGAAAAATTCCAATATTTGAAATCATGCGTTGGAGACGATGCGGCAAAAACAATAGTCATTAGCCTTAAGCAATGAAAACTATAAGATTGCATTTGAAACTCTAGTGAAACGTTACGATAATAAAAGGCGTATTGTTCAGGAGCACGTGTGCCATCTAATCAATTTAAATACGCTTCCGAAAGCTTTGCATGCCATCCTACAGAATGTCTTAGACGATATTATTGTTAATATTAAAGCATTAAAGGCCTTGAAATTGCCTGTTGATCAGTGGGATGTCCTTATTATTCCCATATTGTCATCTAAATTAGATTACGCAACAAAAAAAGACTTTGAAGCCACTTTAAATACAGACTTAGCAAAGTTTGACGATTTTTTGAAAATCTTAGAAAAACGGTGCCAATTATTAGAATCCTTAGAAGCAATGAATAATATGTCCATAAATTCAAACACGCGGTCATCTAAAATAATTCAAAGGCCATCGAAAAGCCCTATGCTAAACGCTCAGTTGCGTTACTCAACACAAATAATTATGACAAAAGCTGTCCAGTTTGCCAGGCCACGCACGCTATATATCAATGTAACAAATTTATAGAACAAAACGTGATGGAACGATTTAATACCACTAAACAGTTAAGATTGTGCATCAATTGTCTTCGATCTAATCATACTATAAAATATTGTAGAAGTAATAGCAAATGTAAACACTGTAATAAAAAATTGCATCACACATTATTACATCGAGATACTGTACATAATATATCACATAGCGATAATGTGATTGATGTCGAAACGCGAGATGAACATAACTCGGAGGCAACCGTTGCTCATCATTCTGTTCAAAATAACAAGCATGTTCTATTCTCTACTGCTCTAATCCTTGTTCCTGATAAATTCGGAAATTTACACAAATGCAGAGCCTTGTTAGATAATGCATCTCAAAGCTCATTTATTTCGAGTCTTTTATGCAGGAAATTAGGCATTGCCTTGAAAGAGACTAAGGTTATTATACACAACGCGCAGGCTAGTATAATTGCACCAGTCGAATGTTTGGGTGTGGAAAGAGTGACACAAAATTTACCTTTATTTAGCTTTTCGGTATCGCACTTGAAGTTACCACTGTTTGTCACATTAGCCGATCCACATTTTAACCTTTCAGCACCTATTGACATTTTGTTAGGAGCCGATGTTTATTAGCAAATTATATGCGAAGAGTTTATACAGGGAAATAAGAATCACCCGCCATTAAAGAGAACTGAGCTAGGTTGGATAATAGGATGTCATTTTCCACAAAACAGTGAATTATCCTCAAATAAAACAAGGACTGTTTGCAATCTTTCTGTCTCGTTACCGCCACTAGATCAAACTATAAAACAATTATGAGAAGTAGAAAATATACCTGCTAGTCTACCTAGAACATCGGACGATATTTTATGTGACAAATTATACAATAATACTGTTCGAAGAAATCCTGATGGTCGCTTTGTAGTGAGGCTTCCCTTCAATGAACATAAATCGAAATTAGGTGACTCGAAATGATTGGCATTAAAACGTTTTTATCAAAGGAAACCAAATTAGAAGGGAACATGTAACGGTAATGAATTTTACTATCTGCCTTATCATGCCATCTGTAAAAAATCCATCACAATACAAACTCGCATTGTTTTTGATGCGAGCGCGAAATCATCGACAGGTGTAAGCCTTAACGATACACTAATGCCAGGTCCTAATTTACAGCAAGATTTATTTTATATTTTGTGTAGATTTAGCACCTATAAATATGTGATAAGTGCAGATATAGCCAAGATTTATAGACAAATAAGAACCTGCATGTATCAGTCACAAGCTAATAATACTAACTTATATAGAACAATAATTGTGGTAAGATATTCAACTTTTAACAAATTAGTTCGAGTTGTGGCCTTTGTGTTTCGCTTTATTTACAACATTAAGAATTCTTTAAACAAAAAAACGGGATCCTTAACAATAGTGGAATTGGATGAGTCGACGTTACATATTTTAAAATCGTTACAACAGACGCTTTCGCCGTCGAGTACAAACAGTTGACTCACAACAATAATGTTGGGAATACCAGTACGCTGAAAGCGCTTCATCCGTTTATCGACAAACGTGGCTTAATAGGTCGGAGGACGTATTCAGCATTCTGATTTAAGTTACGATGCAAAGTTTCCAATTGTACTTTCTAAAAATAATCATTTAACAGAATTATTAATTCGTTACTACCATGCTAAGCAATTACATGCAGGAACTCAAGGTACGCTTGATGCGGTTCGCCAAAAGTTCTGGATAATATCTGGGCGCAGCGCGGTTAGGAGGGTTATTTATCAGTGTAAGATCTGCATTAAAAATAAACCAAAAGTTTATCATCCTATAATGGGTAACTTACCAAGAGATAGATTGCAACCATGTAGACCTTTCTTGAAAGTGGGCATTGATTACGCGGGACCAATTTACATAAAACCAAGCCTATAAACTAGGTCAAAAATTAACATTAAGGCTTATATATATGTGTATTTGTTTGTTTGGTAACGAAAGCCGTTCATTTAGAAGTAGTGACTAGTTTGTCCGCGGAATCGTTTCTGGATATGTTAAGAAGTTTTGTATCGCGCCCAGGAATTGTAAGCGATATTTATTTAGACAACGCTTCTAATTTTAAGGGGACTTATCGCTTATCGTCCAATCTATTGACCTGGGAAATTATTTTTAACAATACACGTACTTGCTGACCAAAATGGCGTGGAGCCTTTTCTTGTGGACCAGTCATTTTGGCGTAAGGCTTGCGGATTATAGCATATGGTTTAATCTCTTTTATTTTTGGTATAACGTGATGTAATAGTTTCAAGTAACGCAGAGATGTAAATGTACCATGTATAAAGAAAACGATGAGGTTTCGGTCCAATATTCCACACCAAACCTTAAGTTTTTCTGGAAATTGCGTGTGAATTCCAGGTTGACATGGGGATTAGCAGGGTGGCAGTATCTACCGTGATGCCCTATTATATAGCCATTTAACGTAAATATGGCTTTGTCTGAAAAACATTGTACAATATTTTGATCAGCTTCAGTTCTTTCCCTCATAATTTCTGCAAAGTGCGACCAGCTATCAAAATCGTCTTCTAAGAGTTGACGGACTGAATGTGTTTTTTTAAGGATAATACTTGGACTGCTTTAATATTTTTCTTATTGATCTTTCACACACATTATGACAGAGGGGCTAATTGACAGTCCTTTTAAGACAGTTCTTGACCCATTCGTGAGCAGTAAAAAACTTTATTTACACAGATACAATTTTCCAATGAAGGTAAATATTTAAGGAGCTTTTAGACCAAGAACTGAACTGGAATGCGCATTTGGAAGGAACTATTTCGAGAGCCACAATATCAATCTGGACTTGCCGTAGACGCGTAGTAAAGACAAGGAAGGTTGATACCCAGATTGATATATTGGATATACCAAACTATGGTTAAACCTATGGTCACATATGCATTTATAATAGTATGGCGATCAAAATCGACAAGCCTCAGTACAAATCAAAATGCAAAAATTGCAGAGGCTGATATATCTTGGAATAAACGCATGATTCCATACAGCTGCAGCAGAAGCAACCCTGAATCTAACTCCACTGCAGATATGCGTGAAGATGGAAGCAGCACTGAGTGCTTTGAGACTTCTTCAAGCAAACAAATTTAAACCAGGAGACTTGATGGTCCACTTACAGTGCATGGAAATGATTACCTTTGAGCCACTTGGCAAAGCAACAGATCAAATTCTAGCCTAACTGGACTTTATAGTTCTATTTGAGGTGGTCATATATAACCGCCAATCATGGAAAAGTGACAATGAAAGGATGACAAACGATTAATTGGTATGGTATACAGATGGGTCTAAACTAATATAAGGAGCAGGACTGGGAATACGGTGACCTAACTTCGGACTCGCTAAGTCCTAGAGAAAAACTTCCACCTTACTATAAGCTGAAATTCTCGCTATTAATCTATGTGTACAAAAATGCATACAAAGAAGACTCAACAATACAGCAGTTTATATGCTTTCAGACAGCCGGGCAAAACTAAACTTTAAGGTCATTTAAAACTCAGTCTAAAATGAACTGCGACTGCAAAAAATCCTGAAAGCAACTGGCTGCAAACAACAAATTAAATTTGATGTGTGTACCAGGGCATCAAGGCATTGTAGTAAATGAGGAAGTAAACAGCTATGCAAAAAGACCCAACAACACCGTTTTATGGTTCAGAGCGCTATTGTAGCCTGAAAAAAACCATGTAAGAAACAAATACTGGTCATACTGGAAGGAAATGGCAGGCCTAAGGCGGACAAAACGGATCATCACCATTAGTACAGGCAATAGAAGAGCCCGTTACTCTTGTCCATAATGCACTAAATTACAGGAGTTTTTTTTGATACATAGGTTCAGAATGACGTACTGAATATAAAAACACAAAATCCTTACAAATTAGGAGGCCGGAAGTGCCGCCATTTTGAGAAAAACCGTTTCGGTCTATATCTTCGTAATCGTGCACTTTAGGTCAAAAATGGTAATGACCTTTATTGTAGACAATTGCATTTCTCATCTTTTATGATAAATAATTCTTTTTGTATCACTCACCGTTTACAACTTATACGACTATTAGCATTCATTTATTGACTTTTTTACCCATATCCTTGTTAATAATTGTTTAAACAATAAAATGCTTATAACTTTTCAATAGACAAATTTTCTACAATTTTTACTAAAAACTTTTTTTTCTAAAATCAATATTTTCAAAGTTATAACGCGTTAAATGTTGCACTTTTCAATCGCCAAATTTTTCTGGAAATATTTTAGTAAAATGAAGGACAATGACGGTTGAAGCTAAGACTTCAGGCTTTGTAAAACATTTATCTTGAGACATTTTCTTTCCATAGCTCATATTAGTTTCAGGTTCTTTGCGTAAATGTTGCCAATTTTGACGTTTTAATTCGCGACTTTGACGTTTTGAGGAAAACCCCAATTTATTTTTCTTTAAATGACTATAACTTTTTTCTCTTTAAACCTAAAGACCTAAATTTTGGTATGTAATTCACCTGTAATGACGTAAAACCGTGTACCAAATTTAGTTGCCCTTACTTTGTTATTTCCGGAGATATGATTTTTTTTCGAAAGAAAACACAAAATTTTCCGGGAAAACCTTGGCCGATTTTCTTGGTTAACGAACTTATCCAAGCCACTTACAAGTGGAAGGTATTTACCAAATTTAATTAAAACCGGCCCATTCGTTTTTGAGTTATCGGTGTGATATATATATATATATATATATATATATATATATATATATATATATATATATATATATATATATATACTTATGCCTATGCGGAAGTAGCTGGACCATTTCGTATACCAAGTGTATAATAGCTGGACCAACAGTGCAATAGCTGGACGTCCAGCTATTAACATGCTGGTATTAATATGTACATGCGTTATTGGCTGGACCTATTTCATGAGAACATTAAAAGTAAAAATTAATGCGCCTGTGCGGTGTTGCCAAATGCTCAAAATATTAATTCTATTTAAATATTTACATGTTTTAGTGAATTTTATGTACACTAGGACCGCAAAAAGCCTGAGGTTACTTAAAACTTTATTAAATAATAATATCGTCAGGATATTTCTTACGAATTTCTGGATTAAAAATGATTATTGCATAATATAGCAAAAAATCTACAGGTGGTTTGTAAAAATAATGTTTTGGAAGAGACAAAATATGAATTATTTTTTGATATTTGCAGTAGATGTGCCAAAATCATAAAAACACAAAATGATTACCAAGGCCCTAGTGTATAATAAGATTGCAAATTATATTTTGTCACCCTTTGCAAAAGTGAGAAAAATGCATATGAAGATCGGGATAGCAATTAATACCTTTCCGAAATATGAATTATTTTTTGATATTTGCAGTAGATGTGCCAAAGTCATAAAAACAAAAAAAATATTACCAAGGCCCTAGTGTATAATAAGATACGCAAATTATTTTTTCTCACCCTTTACAAAAGTGAGAAAAATGCATATGAAGATCGGGATAGCAATTAAGACGTTTTCCAAATATTTATTATTTTATCGCATTTGCAGTTAATGTGCCAAAATCATAAAAACAAAAAAATATTACTTAAGCCCTTGTGTATGAAAAACCATGCAAAATATTTTTTGTCACCTTTTTCAAAAGCGAAAAAAATGCATATGAAAATCGGGATAGCAATTAAGACGTTTCCGAAATATGAATTATTTTTTGATATTTGCAGTAGATGTGCCAAAATCATAAAAACAAAAAATGATTGCCAAGGTCTTAGTGTATAATAAGTTATTCAAATTATTTTTGTCACCTTTTGAAAAAGTGAAAAAAATTCATATGAAAATCGGGATAACAGTAAAGACGTTTTCCAAATATGTATTATTTTTTCGCATGTGTCAAAATCATAAACACCAAAAATGACTTCCAAGGCCCTAGTGTATTTTTATATAATAAGATATGCAAATGATTTTTTGTCACCCTTTGCAAAAGTAAAAAAAATGCATAAACAGATCCGGATAGCAATTGAGACGTTTCCGCAATATGCATTATTTTTGACATTTGCAATTTTTTAAACAGGAAACTTTTTTTTATATTTACATTTAAAATCATAAAATCACAAAACTATTACCAAAGCCCTAGTGTATAATACTACCACAGCATAAGACTTATGCTGTGATACTACAGCATACACAACTCTCAACTCGGACAGTTTTAGAATGAATTGAATATGATTCTATTCCTATTTTTCAAGTTGCAGATTTTTTAACGCGCTAAAATCTAATATACAGTCACAGCATAATAATTGATTGATTATGCTGTGCTACAGTTACTTTTCAATTTTTTCTAAACATATGTTTGACAGGTCAGGTAAAAGCTTTGAAATTTACAAAAGGAGGGTACAGAAACAGAGCTGTAAAACTTTCTGGGATCAACGTCGTAAAAGCGGTATATCAAAGCCCAAACGTTCTTTATCTATGCGACGCTTTTATATACAAATACATAATATTTGAGAAAAAATGCTAGGTTTAATATTTGAATATGACCAGCCACTAACTGCTATACTAGAGTGGCTAACATTAAGAGAATCTATAGATTCTCATAATTTTTATGTTGCTTTGTTCAAGTATGCAGTACAGCATAAGAAACAGTCTTCTTATGCTATGTAACCAAGATTTATGCCACTAAAAATAAGTTGCACTTTAAACCTAATTTATAGCAAATTTTTATAATAAACATATTCTTATAACGAGATTGGGGTAGTTTCTTTGTATACACAACATGTTTATTAAATTTATTTAAATTCATCATTTTTCCAAAACATAATAAAAATAATCTGTATCACTCACTCACTGACTGAAGGCAAAGTCGCTTAGTAGTCGCAACGATAGGTTAAAATAAGGAAACCTCTTAACTGCTATCCCGATGTTTAAATTCTTTTTTTTCTTACTTTTGCAAAGGGTGACAAAAAATAAATTTGGTGTAGCATTACATAATAGGGCCTTGGTAATGATTTTTGGTTTTGTGATTTTACCACATTAACAGTAAGTATCACAGAATAATTAATGTTGAAATGAAAAACGTGGTAGTAACTATCCCGGTGTTCAAATGCATTTTTTTTATATTTCCAAAGGGTGACAGAAAATTATTTGCATGAGCTTTTATGCGTCAGGCCCTTAGTGATATTTTTTGTTTCTATGAATTTGGCACATTAACTGCAAATGCGAAAAAATAATACATATTTGGAAAACGTTGTAATTGCTATCCCGACTTTCATATGCATTTTTCTCACTTTTGCAAAGGGCGACGAAAAATAATTTTCATATCTTATTATACACTAGGGCCATAGTAATCAGTTTTTGTTTTTATAATTTTGGCACATCTACTGCAAATAACAAACAATAATTCATATTTCGGAAACGTCTTAATTGCTATCCCGATTTTCATATGCATTTTTCTCACTTTTGCAAAAGGTGACAAAAAATAGTTTGCATCTCTTATTATACACTAGCGCCTTGGTAATCATTTTGTGTTTTTATGATTTTGGCACATTTACTGCAAATATCAAAAAATATGACATATTTCGGAAACGTTTTAATTGCTATCCCGAATTTCTTATGCGTTTTTTTTCACTTTTGCAAAAGGTGACAAAAAAATAATTTGCATGGTTTTTCATACATAAGGGCCTTAGTAATAATTTTTTGTTTTAATTATTTTGGCACATTAACTGCCAATGCGAAAAAATAATACATATTTGGAAAACGTCTTAATTGCTATCCCGATTTTAATATGCATTTTTCTCACTTTTGAAAAGGGTGACCAAAAATAATTTGCATGGTTTTTCATACATAAGGGCCTTAGTAATAATTTTTTGTTTTTATGATTTTGGCACATTAACTGCCAATGCGAAAAAATAATACATATTTGGAAAACGTCTTAATTGCTATCCCGATTTTCATATGTATTTTTCTCACTTTTGCAAAAGGTGACAAAAAATAATTTGCATATCTCATTATACACTAGGGCCTTGGTAATCATTTTTTGTTTTTATGATTTTGGCACATCTACTGAAAATATCAAAAAATAATTCATATTTCGGAAACGTCTTAATTGCTATCCCGATCTCCATATGCATTTTTCTCGCTTTTTCAAAAGGTGACAAAACACAATTTGCATATCTTATTATACACTAGGGCCTTGGTAATCATTTTTGGTTTTTATGATTTTGTCTCATCTACTGCGAATATCAAAAAATAATTCATATTACCGAAACTTCTTAATACTTAAAATTATATACATATAGCGCGAGTTTAAAACATGGAATAAATTCAGTTAATCAGATACAGCTATCTTTTTCCAATAATTCGCAGACATGTCGATATACATTTTATGTTGCGGTCTTTTCAAAAAACAAAATAAATATCATACAGTGTGTGCCTAATTTAAGGTACGACCTCATCGATATTTTTTTCAAATCCTACCCTAGTTTGTTTTTGTTAAATAGGTTTAACCTACACATTAATTTGAAAAAAACAGCAGATTTCAAATTTTTATTTATTTATTATTATAAATCTAAAGGAATTAGTAGCACGAATAAGAAATGAATGTTGACTTATTTTCCCAAAATAACCAGAAATGTGTAAAACGAATTTCAATTCCGTTTATACTACTAACAAATACTCAATCGACAACAACCTAAGCATTTATTAAAGAAAATTGATTCAGATTATCTATTTTTTATTTATGTTTTTAAAATAATATAATGTATATTTTTGTGGGAAGGAATATAAACTTGGTGGTTAAGCATAACTTGACATGTACTTTAGAAATAGCCAACAAAACAGTAGGATTGTCGGTTAAACCAATTATCGACGTCATATGTCAAATTTGGGACAACTTCATATTATTAAAGAAAGATCACAGCTTAAAAACCACTAATTGACGTGTTCGCGCATTTGAAAAAGGTGTATTTGATTAACTGAATGTATTCTAAGTTACCAACATGCATTGTGTAATATGGCAGTAATAATGCTGATATTCAGCGTGCCCAACCTCGCACGGTACACGGGACTAACGACTTCACGACTCCTCAGTGAATCGGAACCTGCAGAAATTCAACCTGCTCCAACTAAATGATAATTTTACAGTAGGGGCTGAAAAAATGAATGGGGAACCCTGGAAATCGAACCCAGTACCCTTGGATCCAGCGGCATACTTTCCTACCACTGGATCACTCAGGCTTTTTGATAATAGTTGTAAAATATCTTTTGCAACAATTGGATACAATAATCTAAAATATATAACTCTATAACACTAAAAGTAGATCTCGTAAGTTTATAAAACAACAGTCATTATACACCTTGTCCTATTTTCGAATTAAGTTTTTGTGTTATCTTCTAAAAAAAGCAGGAGTTGGATTAATTTGAATTCAAAATACTATATTACAAAACAAAACAAAATGTAGGAAAGATGGTCTCTTCTCTTAATACCAGGAAAGCCTCTGGACTTGACGAGATCCCAGCAATTGTTCTCAAAAGATGCGCACCAGAACTTGCTCCTGTCCTGACCTGTCTGTTTTAGACATCTTACAATAGAGGCATATTCCCTAGTAACTGAAAAACTGCTCGAGTACAACCCGTCCCCAAGAAAGGATCCAAAGCGCTTCCTAGTAACTACAGGCCTATTTCTCTCCTTTCAGTCGTCTCTAAAGTGATGGAAAAGTATATAAACAACGAATTACTAAAATTTCTTGAAAAACACAGTATAATCCACGACAGGCAGTATGGATTCCGTCAGCGCAGATCAACTGCCGACCTCCTTTCCTTTGTCACCCATTCTTGGAACAAGTCTATGAAACTACACGGTGAATGCCAGATTGTCGCTCTAGACATATCCAAAGCATTCGACCAGGTTTGGCACGCAGCGCTGCTTAAGAAACCTCCGGTCTATGGCCTTCCACCAAAACTCTGTACCTGTACAGCAAATTTCCTCTCCAACCGGAGCATTTCTGTTGTCGTGGATGGCCATTCCCCTAAACTGTATCCAATTAATGCAGAAGTCCCTCAAGGTTCAGCTTGAGCCCCTACTTTGTTTCTTCTCCACATCAATGACCCCCTCTCTAGCACATCTAACCCAGTTCACAGTTACGCGGACGACAGCACCCTCCTCTCAAATATACAATATTCTAAGCCTGTCTCTTTAGCTCAATTAGATGAGGAACGCAGAATCATGGAGGGTTCTGCCTCTGTGGATCTTCAAAAAATATTATACTGGGGAAGTAGAAATCTTGTACAATTCAACTCCACCAAATCTCAGTCTTGCTTTCTATCTCATAAGAGATGCACCACCAGCCCTAGACCCATCACAATGAACAACCAAGTTATTCAAAGTAATGAGACCTTTACACTTGTTGGCAGATCTGTGGGTCGAAATCTGAATTGGCACCAACATGTCACATCAATTGCAGAAGTGGCTGCTAAGAAATTAGGTTTCCTCGTCCGGGCTCGCAAATACTTTTCACCAGATAATCTCTATACCTTATATACTTTACAAATAAGGCCAAACCTCGAATACTGCTACCACATCTGGGGTGCCGCTGCCGCTTTTACACTCGCTATTCTGGACTCCATTCAGAAGAGAGCGATACGTATCATCGGTGACACTACCATCACCCAAAGGCTGCCATCCCTTGCCCACCGACGTGCCGTTGGTGACCTCGTTCTCTTTTATAGATATCTGCACGGGCACTGCTCAGATGAGCTTTCTTCCATACTTTCTCCACCTGCTGCCCCCAACAGATCTACCAAGAACAGAGCGAATGCACCGTTTTACTGTCCAGATCACCAGACATAGAACATCTTGTTATGCCCGCTCTTTTGTCCCGAGGCCTTCTAAGTTGTGGAATTCCTTGACGGCACATGTTTTTCCTTCTCCTCAGAACCTCCAAACCTTCAAGTCCAGAATTAACAAGTTGCCTCTTTCCTCCTTCTCGACACCCACGGCACGATAGTATTTAGGCTGTAAGCCCTCGTGATGTGTTGTTGAAAAATTAAAAAATAATAATAATAACCCTTTAAGTACGTTACGCCCCAACATCTACTATAATTACTGAAAATAGTCCAGGATCAGTTTGACTGACTTATTAATTCAGACACCATGTCGATTTATAAATTTCGGTCGCAATATTTTTTGAGAATAAACTTTGGCAGAAAATTTTTAAAACAAGTTTCATTTCTTAGACAGACTAAATAGTTGTAAGTTTTAAATTACCAGTGCTTTCTTTAGACAGAGCCTACAATATGTTTTGTTGGTGAACTCATTAATCAAATGACCTTGTGGTTAGAAAACATTTTATGTCCGAATTTTCTTAAAGGGTTTCTTAAGGAATTACGGAGCAAAGGGGTTGGATACTGCCCACTAGACGATGTGCGTTAACTAAACGTTTATTATAAGGCTACTATAACAGTTAAATAATGTTAGTACATATATTTATAATCTCGGAACCAAGACACCCTACAAAAAGGCATTATGGGAGCCGAGACTATAATGTAATGTGTGGGAAGTGTCATCGTTGCATTTTGTATTATAAAATACATATTATCGTGTCGGATGACTCCTTCCCTGTTAGATGGGATATTATGGGGTGCATAAAATTTAATTTGCAAAAATTTATATTCTAAGGTAAAACATTTAAAATGATCAAAGATTGAAAACAATTACATCAATAGATCAATAATTCGATAAGATTTAGAAAATATAACATATAACATGGTTATTCTTTAGGCAAAGGAAAAGCCTTTTGTTTGCTGCATTTTCGTTAACCTGTACGGAAATTTAAATATCAAGTATTTAAAGTTAACAATAAATAATGATTATGAAACACCCGTTAAAAGTAGCTTCCGCAGTATACACTCTATCACTGTTGCACTTCTTACTATAAGCTTAGCATAAACAATATGCTACTGTTTTCCTCTAGGTAAAAGAATAATGTCTTCAATTTCTGCGTCTTCCTTAAAGTAATTTTCTAATTTTTAAAATTTGAATAAACTAAGTTTATTCATCCCCTTAATGACGCTAACTTGGTTAGCGAAACGATCGTCGGGTCAAAAAACTGTATTGTGATGAATTGGGTTCTCCAAATTGTACTTATCAGTGCTCATCACAGGTTCCAATATTCACCCATTGTACAAAGCTAATTTCTATGATTATTGTTTCACAGCAGCACGACCAAGATGGAGTTCTCCTCAAAGAGAAGCAATTAAGGAGACCATTAGATTTAAAGGACGGAAGCAACCCCTCGATAGCTGAATGTGAACTTCTGATTGAAAATTGTCCAGTGTTAAACAAAAGAAATCCCCAGTCTCTTAAACCTTACATTTCTAGTAGCACGACAAAACACAGACAATATGATAAATATTTCTTTTTAGCAATATTAAAATAAAATAACATAAAAATACATCAATGACTATTTATATTACATTTTACAAATTTGCCTACTTTGTACAAATTTTCTTCTACTAAATTCCTGAGTTCTCCACTTTTACTGCATTTTCTATTTATTTACGACAACTATTTTCACTGATCTCTCACGTTCTATTCAAACCATAACACAAGAATTGTGTTTCATATGTAACTTATGCAAAAGCTTTGGTCATCATAATCTTGTTAAGAGTTTGAATTATGTTACTTCCATTATGAAAACAGATCACATGCAATGTATTCAGATCCAGATAACTAATTACAATAATTTTGTTTTCTAGGAACTCAATGTATTACATTTTGAGATAAAACACGTGTGTTTTTAGACAAGACTGTCATAAATACATTTACATACACAATTTATTTAATTTAAAATAACTGGTAAAAAATTACACCAAAAAATTTGTCTTTTATCATTTTTCTGCTTTACCACACCGGTGTGATAATTTATGTAGGCAAATAATTTAAAAATAATTTGTAGTCACTTTTTATAACTTTAATATTATTCACGAAGTGCTTCACTGTAAAACTGTCAAGGTAAAGAGAATAAATAATGTATTAATTAAAACATATCATCTTTGCATACTAGCACGCAGACCTTAAAACCGTAATGCTACCTGTTTAAGCGTACAACATAAAACTAACCAGAAAACTTTTATATATCCTACTAAAAAGTGCGGCAACACTGTGGGGTTAGGTCCAGCTACTTCCTTATAAACATATATAAATCCCAAGAGAGAAAGGTCCAGCTACTTCCGCATAGACACAAATATATATATATATATATATATATATATATATATATATATATATATATATATATATATATATATATATATATATATATATATATATATATATTAAAACTGACCCCGAGTATGTGTTCTAGGGGGCATAATTAGCGCCTATTTCAATTTATTTTTTTCAAAATTGAAAACTCGGCGTCTCATTAGTGAATTTTTTTAAAGAAAATGCACTAATAATAATTTTAGAAAAAAAAGTTTTAAGTAAAAATTTTAGGATTTGTGATGTCGATTGAAAAGTTAAGTTATAAGCATTTTATTTTTTAAACAATTATTAACAAAGATATAGGAAAAAAGTCAATAAATGAATGCTAATAGTCGTATAAGTTATAAAGGGTGAGTGATACAAAAAAAAATATTTATCATAAAAGATGGGAAATGCAATTATCTACAATAAAGGTCATTACCATTTTTGGCCTAAAGTGCACAGTTACGGAGATATAGACCAAAACGGTTTTTCTCAAAATGGCGGCACTTCCGGCCTCCTAATTTGTAAGGATTTTGTGTTTTTATATTCAGTACGTCATTCTGAACCTATGTATGAAAAAAAAAACAACTCCTGTAATTTAATGCAGAAACAAATTCTCTATTGCCTGTACTACATGTTAACAGAGAAGTCTGTAGTGCTTCTTGAATTGAACAGAAACGACTGAAGAATATTCACTGGACTTTTTACGGGACACTTCCCAGTTAGGCAGCGTTTAGCAATCTTTTAGTATTTGCGACAAAATTTTCAATTACAAAAATTTTCGCAGCATACAGCATAAAACCTAATAAACTTAAACGACATCTGGAAACGCTTCATAGTGAGTACATTAGCAAACCCCGAGAGTTCTTCCAATTAAAATATATATTTTTTTAAAACCTTGTGTATGAATGAAAAAGCTTTGCTTACCTCTAATAAAAAGTTTTATATCAAGTAACTATATGTAAAAAGTAACACACCATTGGTGGAGAGCTTACTCTGGCAGCTAAAATTGAGATCGTAGAAATTGTGTTTGAAGCTAATTTGGCAAAACATTGCAGTCCATTTCTTTATCAAATGGTACTGTTGCCCTTCAAATTGGTGATATAGCTGAAGATGTACAGGTCTCCCACGTAGACTTTCCATTAGCCGTTTCTGGAGTACGGCTCACAATTGAATTCTGAAAATTCACGCACGTGGGTTTTTCAAAATTTCCAGTTCACTGGCAACATATGGCACTTTCGGTTATACCGAAAGTAGACGTCGACTTTCTTATTTCGAATCAAAGATGGTGTTTCTTATTACAGATCTAGATTGCTCGTCGAATTTTATGGTAGGTTTTCCATGTTATCTTATTTTTCTCAACCATTTTCGAGATACTTGACCTTTTTCAAACATTTCTTTGAAAACATTGTCACATTTACACACCTGTATCTCTCTTATTTTTCAACCTGAAGAGTTGAAATTTTAAAATGCAAATTCTCAAATGCCACAAAATATTTGGAATTTACTAAAGCTAGTACAAGTTAGACAGGGTGTCCGAAATAGACCGGTCAATCGTGACAACTTTAAAACCTAATAACTCTCTTATTTTAAATAGAACATCCTATATTTTATAACATTATGAACTATGAACTTTTTATTACTCTTTCGATTGGTATCAGCAATCCCTATACCTAATTTCCACCAATTTGAAGACATTTAAACATTATTTGCAATAAGAAATAACTATTAGTCAGTTTATCAAGTTGCCTAGGAGATGAAAATTTTAAACGTCATCTTACGACATAAGTAAAATATGCGACGACTTTTGAATATAACTTTTATTTACGAGAAGTATAATCGAATTATTAAGAGAACATGTCGTGTGGTTGCAAAGAGGTTTACACATAAACACAGATCAACTCCTTACATGATCAGAAAACTACTAAAAAATGAAGAAGAATGGAGTGTTTCGTCCAAAATTTTATAAGGTAAAGCCTTATTAGGGAACAAAGAAATTTGTGTGTTATCACTTCACAATAAATGTTCGAAATTTGCACCACTCACTTCGAGGCATTTGATGGCTCTTTTAATGATGGTACCCATGGCTCGGGAAAGGTAATCTTGCTCCATTGCGTTGAATGCCTCTAATACTCTAGCTATCATATTTTGTTTTGTAGTAGGTGGTTCCTGGTAAACTTTGTTCTTATAGCACATATATCATCTAGCGGAGTCAAGTCTGGTGAGCAGGTCGGCCAACGATGAGATTATTAGATAGCTATCCATCTGTCTTCAAATGTCATGCAAGGAGTTCAGCGCTGGTATTATTACTTGCTGCAGAATGCGACAATATCCAGGACCTGTGAATACTGCACTTTAGAGTTCGTTTTTACTTTTTTTTTAAATCTTACCATTATTACTGATATGAATAAAAGCGTCATATTTTCAAATTTAGTTTCAGTGAGTCTAATAAATATTTTAATAACATAATGTACTAATACACAAATGAAATTCAGTATTGCTTAATGTTATTAGTACCAACCTGTTAAGTTCTCATCACAAATGTTAAGGGCAAAAATTCTATTGTATTTTACTGCGCAAAATACATTGAAACTCCAACAGTCCTGGAAATTTCGTTCTCTAGTAATGCGAGGATTTTCGTCCGACCAAAAGTGACTGCTGTGACGATTGAACATGTCCCTCTTTGTAAATTTTGACTCATTGTGCCATATAATTTTTCTTGATAAATTTTGAACTTCTTGGGTTTTCAAAAGATACCATTCGCAGAATTCTACACGCCGGGAAAAGTCCCCAGGTTCTAAATCGTGTTTTGAAGTGAATGAAAATGGTGTCCATTTGTTAATTTTTATAATCCTGTTCCTCTTGAAAGATGCAAATTTCTACTGCAGTCTCTGATTGACGCATGCGGATAGGCAGCAAAAAAATCCAAAACTTTTATTTGTGTCTCTTCATTGTCCAATAGCGGTTTATTTTTATTACCTTCTGAATGAAACGTTCCATTCTCAGAACAATTTTTCAATAGTCTTCTGATCATGTCAGGAGTTGGTCTATGTCTATAGACAGAAATCTCTCTGCAAATACACGACATGTTCTGCTAACGATTCGATTGCTCTCCCCGTATATAATAGTTAAACTCAAAAAGTCATCGTTTGAGTAATTGAAATGTGCCATTATTGTGGAAAATACTCTCTTTTATTAAAATACAATTGAAAAACCTACTTTACAGTACAACCATTGAGTTTACTGTCGGAAGATGACGTTTAAAATGTTCATCTCCTAGGCAACCTGGTAAACTGACTGATCATTATTTCTTATCGCAAATATGCCTGGAAGTGAACGTTGCAAATTTCGAACATTTATTATGAAGTGATAACACATAAATCTCTTTGTTCCCTAATAATGCTTTACTCTTATGACATTTTGGAAGAAACACTCCATTCTCAGTAATTTTTTAGTTGTATTCTGATCATGTAACGAGTTGACCTGTGTTTATGTGGAAATCTATTTGCAACCACACGACATCTTCTGTCAATAATTTGATTATACTCTTCGTAAATAAAATTTATATTCAAACATCGTCGCATGTTTTACTTATGGCGGAAGATGACGCTTAAAATTTTTATCTCATAGGCAACCTGATAAACTGACTGATAAATATTTCTTATCGCAAATAATGTTTATTTTATCTTCAAGTCGGTGGGACTTAGGTAAAGGCAATGCTGATACCAATCAAAATAGCAATAAAAAGTACATAAACTAACGTTATAAAATATAGGGTGTTCATTTAAAATAAGAAAGTTATTGGGTTTTAAAGTTGTCACGATTGACCGGTCTGTTTCGGACACCCTGTCTAACTTGTACTAGCTTTAGTAAATTTTAAATATTTATGGCATTTCAGAATTTTAATTTTAAAATTTCAACTCTTTAGGTTGAAAAAATAAGAGAGATACAGGTGTGTAAATGTGACAATGTTTTTTAATAATTTTTAAAAAAAGTCTAATATCTCAAAAATGGTTGAAAAAAAGGACGTAATATGTTAGTAAACCTACCATAAAATTTGACGATGAATCTAATTCCGTAATAAAAAATACCATCTTCCATTTGAAATAAGAAAGTTGACGTCTACTTCCGGTATAACCGGAAGTCCCATACTAACGTCAATATTTTCAGTGAACTGGAAATTTCGAGAAACTCACGTGCGTGAATTTTCAGAATTCAATTCTTATTCGTACTCTAGAAACGGCTAATGGAAATCTACGTGGAATATCTTGTACAGCATCAGCTTTTCGGGGAGTTGCGTGATATATATTTTTTTCAATTCAGATTGATGAGGCAACAGATAGCAATAAAGATGCTCATTTAATTGCCTATGTTTGGTTTTGTGATGGTATGTCAACAGTAGGAGAACTACTATTCTGCAAATCAATAGAATTCAAAGCAACAGGACTTGCATTATTTGCTATCTTAAAGGATTTTCTAAGCGAGACAAACATAGAGAAAAAAATTGCATCGGAATGTGCACCGATGGTGCTCGTACAATGTCTGGAAAATTCCAAAGTCATATAACAGCTATTCTAAAACAAAAATCTCCACATTGTATCTGGACACATTGCATGATTCACAGAGAAGCTCGGGCTTCCAAAGAAATGCGCCTGTCTGAATATTGTGTTAGCGACGGTGGTAACCGTAGTAAATGATATAAAAATGAGACCCCTAAAATCACGATTCTCTTCTGTGTGTGTATGTGTGTGTGTGTGTTGCATCACGGGATGGTTTTTTAATTTTCATTTATCAACCAGAGACTTTTATCGTAAAATTTCGTTTCGATTCATTACCACACCCAGCAAGGCACGATTATCTTCTGCACTTTGTAAAGACATGGATGCAGTACATTCAGCATTATAATTTATTGGGAGGCAAGATGGTTATCACGTGAGACAATTTTGCAACGTGTTTATGAATTAAGAGATGAAATCGCCATTTTTTTTTTTAGAAGAGAAAAATTGACTAGAAGCCGAGAACTTTCCAGGTGATAATTTGTAATAAAATTGAGCTACTTGGTCGACATATTCAAGAAATTAAACACCGTGAATCTTCAACTCCAAGGAGCAAACACGTATGTTGGATGCTATTGATAAAAGTAATGTGTTTTGTAGAAAACTAGAATTATGGAGCAGAAATGAAAAGCAAAAGAAAACTATAAATATTTGCAAATATAGCAAGCTTGCAAAACAACATATGGAAGTTGTTTTTGTAACCGTTGAAAATCATTTAGCCATGCTGGCCAAGTAATTGAAAAATTATTTTGTTGCTGATTTCAAGTTACGGGTGGGTTAGGGACCCATTTTATAATACTCTCAAAGGTCTCTCAACTGCCGAAAAAGAAATCTTTATAAACTCCACGGCAAGTGGAGAAATTAAAAGGCAATTAAGTAATAAATCTCTTTAGGGCAGGGTTGGATGATGAGTCTTCTGCACTGAAAACAATAGCATTTCCTATACTATTACCATTTTCAACATCATACCTTTGCGAAACCGGTTTTTCTGCGGTGGTAGCTTTGAGACTATTTGAGACTATATATATATATATATATATATATATATATATATATATATATATATATATATATATATATATATATATACCCTAGCTTAACATAGAAAAAGAGCTTAGATTGTCAATTTCTAATATTAAACCTTCTATCGAAAACCTTTATTCTGCAGGACAGGCCCAATGAAGTCGCTAATAATTATTAATCTTGTTTTTAATTTAATATTGATTATTGATAAGCTAAGTATTAAGTACATTGTGCAGTACTGATACAATCCTATTATAAATGCTTTTCTTTCAGTAAATTAAATAAACTTTTCAATAATATATTTTTTCTCAATATGCTCGCGCCTCCATTTAGTTTTGTTATGCCCCCTAGTGAGGCGCGCCCCACAGGTTAATGATCGCTGAAGTATGGTACCGCTTCATGAAGGTGGGTAAGGTGGACAGTGAAAACTGCAGATACTGCACTGAAGCAGCAAAAACAACAGAACATTTGTTATGCGTTTGCATGCTTGTAACCGTTGAAAATCATTTAGCCATGCTGGCCAAGTAATTGAAAAATTATTTTGTTGCTGATTTCAAGTTACGGGTGGGTTAGGGACCCATTTTATAATACTCTCAAAGGTCTCTCAACTGCCGAAAAAGAAATCTTTATAAACTCCACGGCAAGTGGAGAAATTAAAAGGCAATTAAGTAATAAATCTCTTTAGGGCAGGGTTGGATGATGAGTCTTCTGCACTGAAAACAATAGCATTTCGTATACTATTACCATTTTCAACATCATACCTTTGCGAAACCGGTTTTTCTGCGGTGGTAGCTTTGAGACTATATATATATATATATATATATATATATATATATATATATATATATATATATATATATATATATATATATATATATATATATATATATATATATATATATATATATATATACCCTAGCTTAACATAGAAAAAGAGCTTAGATTGTCAATTTCTAATATTAAACCTTCTATCGAAAACCTTTATTCTGCAGGACAGGCCCAATGAAGTCGCTAATAATTATTAATCTTGTTTTTAATTTAATATTGATAAGCTAAGTATTAAGTACATTGTGCAGTACTGATACAATCCTATTATAAATGCTTTTCTTTCAGTAAATTAAATAAACTTTTCAATAATATATTTTTTCTCAATATGCTCGCGCCTCCATTTAGTTTTGTTATGCCCCCTAGTGAGGCGCGCCCCACAGTTTAATGATCGCTGAAGTATGGTACCGCTTCATGAAGGTGGGTAAGGTGGACAGTGAAAACTGCAGATACTGCACTGAAGCAGCAAAAACAACAGAACATTTGGTATGCGTTTGCATGCTTCAGTTTAGCAAAACGCGTAACTACCTTACAGGGGTGGCTTTAAAACCCCAGAAATTGGGTAAAATGACTCCCTAAAGATAGCAGACTACCAAAAAAGTCTGAGATTTTTGGGCGACTCTTAGAACAGTGGATACATGCACCAAAAACCCATTGGCGTCGTAGCGCCGCGAGTCAAAAAGCCTACAAGACTCACTAAGCAATCTACAATCTACAAGTTACAACCCAATATAAAAAAAATAATTTACGAAACATATCTGAGACCTGCTCAAACATATTTCCTGTGATATTAGTGTTTTAAAAATTGCATCTGCTTCAAAATCTTTGTATAAATCGACAATTTTGTCATTTACTTGTGATAAAATAAACGTTTGCTTCTTTTGTGATTTGTAAATGGTCAAGACCTACTGACTTGCCAACTATTTTATTGTAATTAATGATCGTTTTAAAATTGTTCTACTCTTGTAAAATATTATTTACAAAAATGTATCACGCTGAAGTGCGTTACAGTAGCAAATTTATTGCAAACTTTAATAAACTAATTTTGTAATAACAAGCAAAGCTCAAATTTGGCAGGGTGATAAGTTTTTAGGCCACATGCATACCAAATTTCATTAAAATAGCTTAATTGTTTACGGAAATATAATTTTTTTTCCGAGGTAAAGTTGATATTTTTACAAAAAACTGGTCGGTTCGGGCTAATCAAGAAAGTGCAATAGATTTACAAAAGAAACATACTTGCCAGGTTTTATCAAAATGGGTCAATTATTCGGTAAATTATTACTCTGAAGTCACCTCTGTATTAGAGTGTTTTTTAACGAGATTCCCTAAAAACTATTTCAACACAGCAGCAAAAAAGATACCTTCTTACTCACATCAATAAAGGACTGTTAGTATGTATGCTACTTTTATTGATCAAAAACATAAAAAAAGGTATGGTATATTGTGCAAAAGAATACCGCCGTTATTATAATCTCTTTAAATGCATATTATCGTCAATTACGTTTCCTAATGCATTAAAATAATTACGCTAGTAAAAATCAGATATTAAATTACGTTTAATGTTCTTTCGGATTCAGTTTCCTTAATCCATCTGCATATTGACCTGACAAATGAAAATAAAATAAGACCTAATAGCTTTTACTACTAGACAATAATATGTATATATATATATATATATATATATATATATATATATATATATATATATATATATATATATATATATATATATATATATACAGTATGTCCCAAACTGGATGGAAATGTATTGCTATCTCCGTTATTATTATAGATAGGGAGACGGTTAAATTAGCAATGTTTTGTAGAATTTCATGCTGATTCCAAATATGACTTACATTTTGCCATGCCTCTTTTCGTTTTTGAGTTATTTTGAAAAAAAATGTCGATATTTGTTCTTCAATATCTAAGTAGGCGTTGATCTGACTTGCATATTATTAGGACACTTTTTACAGAGTAACCTTTTCGTGCTATTCTCAACTCTGGATTGTCATTTCTTTTTAAGCTACATGTATCAAAGTTCGTTTTTATTATGGCAGCCATATTGGATTTTTTGCTAATGTGATAGCCTGTGAAAAGAGCTTTCCAATGATGTACAACATGCTTGAGAAATCTTGTAATTCCACTGACAATTTTGAGAAAAATCGTTTTGAGGATAGTAGGCTATGAAATACAATACCAGAAATCAAATGACAAAAACAAAGTGTTCAAAAGCAGTAGACCATGGAGTCTAACAATAAATTTCTACTTTTAACATAATTTTCCGTAATGATTCATAATAAAAATATTGTGATTTAATTTACAATAATTAGTTAGGTAATAATGCTAGGTAATATTATGTGAAACAGTTTAATAACGAAACCCGGCAATAACAAATATAAACTGAAACTCCACAAAACAACACAATTAGAAACGGAACTCAACAAATGATAAAATAGAAACTTAAAAATACACTAAATAGAAATTTGTGCAATATGGCCACCGTTTTGTACAATGCACTTTATACACCTTTTTGAAACATGCCTGCAAACTCTGGTGAAGTGTTTTGGTTAATATGATTTATAGCTTCCGTGATTCGGTTTCGTAATTAATTGATATTTTGTGGTGCGTCGAATTTATACACATCATTCTTAGAGTACCCCAAAAATAAACATCCATGGGTATTATCAGGACTTTGACCACACCAATGAACCGGCCCATTGTTACAAATGACATGATTATTAAAATTTTGGTACAAAAATTCTTTGACGATCCTGGCATTGTAAGCTGGACAACCGTCTTGTTGTTACCAAATATCGTCTAAATTATCATGAACTCTTATAATTGTTGGTAAGATATCATTTCTCAATAGATTAGGATACCTTACCCCAGTTAAATTATTTTAAAAAAGCACGGACCAACATTGAAGTTACCTGAAATTTGTTAAAATTAACTGTCTAATCTACAAATAAAAATAACAGTTTTTTACCTAATAAGCCGCATCAAACATTAATACCAAATCTGTCTTGCAATCGTCTTTCTTCCTTTAAATGGGGATTTTCATTTTCCCAATAATGCCTATCATGGCGATTATACACACCACAATTTGTAAATCTGGATTCATCAGCCCATAATATTTTCAAATGAAAATTTTCATCTTCCTGACATTGTCCTTGATACCATCTGCAGAATTGAAGTCACTTAGGGTAATCGTCAACATTTAAGCCTTGTAAGGTTGTAGGTTTGTATGGATGGTAATGACTTGTTTTAATATACGGTGTACAGTACTTTTTGGAACGTCACTTTGTTCACCATAAAACCGAACAGTTTGCGGAGGGTTTTCGTTTGAAACCTGTAAGACGGCATTATTTCTTTCTTCATTTATAGGCATTGGTAGTTTCTTTGCGTGGAAGCTACCGTTGTTCAATAGATTGGTCACTATCCTGCTAAATATTTTGGTGTTTGGTTGTCGTCTTTCTGGGCAGTTGTTTTGATATGAGTTTACAGCTGCCTCAGTATTTCACTTAGAACGAATATAACATTCCAACATGTCAAAATATTCTTCATTACTGAACCTATTGTTAAATAATATTTAAAATAAACAGGAAACAAACTATTTAATACAAATCTTTAAGCCACGTGTTAAATACACCTCGAATTGTTCAGATAATTAAGAATGACAGTAATCTTGATTGTCGCGATAGTATTATATCCATAGAAACCTTTCTTCTGTTGTTTTTCAGTTGAGTTACGTTTAAAAATCAAACAATTTTCAAAGGCGTCTTCGCAAATCATTAATCTGCTTTTCACTGAGTTCTGTCAATAAATTTAGTTATTAACTAGGTTTACCCGTTTAATTAAATTATAGCAATTTTTTTAGGATAACTTTGTAATGTAAAATATCATTTGTAATAATGGGCCGGTTCACACCAATGAACTCAAAGTTCCTATTTTTTTATCGTGAGTCATTACGGAAAAATATGTTAAAAGTAGAAGTCTATTGTTAGACTCCAAGGTCTACTGTTTTTTGAACACTTTTTTTGTCATTTGTTTTCTGGTATTTGATTGCATAGCCTACTATGCTCAAAACGGTTTTTCTCAAAATTTTCAGTGGAATTACAAGATTCCTCAAGCATGTTGCTATTTTCACTGGCCAGCACATAAGCAAAAAATCCAATATAGCTGCCATAATAAAAACAAACGTTGATACATGTAGCTCAAAAACAAATGACAATCCAAAGTTGAGAATAGCACAAAAAGATTACTCTGTAAAAAGTGTTCTGATAATGTGCAAGTCTTAGACATGCCAGATCAACGCCTACTTAGATATTGAAGAAATAAGAAATCGACAAATTTTGTGTTTTTCAAAACAACTCGAAAACGAAAAGAAGCAGGGCAAAATCCAAGTCATATTTGGAACGAGCATGAAGTTCTACAGAAGATTGCTAATTTAACCGTCTTCCTATATCTAATAGTAACGGAGATAGCAATACATTCCCATCCAGTTTGGGACATACTGTATATAATTAAAAACATTTCCCCAACAATAAGCCAACTAATAATGAGTCTGGGCGCAACAAGTGCGTTATAGTAGTGAATTTTCATTAAAATGTTTTCAATACCATTTTTTTTAATGAAAGCAGACATCAAATTTGGTTATCCGTACGAACCTTTAAAGCTATTTACCCACCTACGAAGATATAGTTATCCACAAAAAGCTTTTCGACGAAACTACCAAAAACATTTTTGCATGAAAATTTGCAAACAATTTTTTCACAAAAATCCAAAAACATTTTTTTTACAAAAACTTATAAATTTATTATTAATTACCAAAAGGTTATAAAAATCTTACAAACAATTATTTCTACGGAAACAAAAAAAAATCTGCGAAACCTGATTAACTATTTTTAACAAAAAATTTGCTTAAAGAATACATAAAATTCTAATTAAATACCCAAGCTGTAATTAAGATTTAAAAAGAAACGAAAATGGAAAAACATTCCAAAACTAGAGACTGTAGTAGGTATAGGGAGTTGTTCAAATTGAAAAAATTGAGTTCGACAATGTAGTTTTTTTGAATTCATTCGCTACTTGAGAACGCTCTGTATATGGCATCTCGATTTTTTCGACGAATAATCTAACCTAAAACCATTCTGATTGCGTGACTTTCGTGAGACTCTCCTATCTATTGGTAAAAACGCCGCATCATAATTTTTGATATGTGGCAAAAATGTAAAAAGTTGCAAAACAATTGAAATAACTCAAAAACGATTAACGCTCTCAAATTTTTTTCATACAAACATGATAATTTAATGAAAAATGCAAAAATAAAATAATATAATACAAAAAGAAATTTTTATTACCACCCTGTGATTGTGATTTGCGTGCCACTGATTACCAGAGAAGCGCACAAAAACAAAACATTTTGTGTGGATAACAAAATATATTGTATACTACAGATAAATTTTAAGATTTTTTGGTCCAAAAGGTCAAGAAATGCCAGAAAAATTACTTTGAAAATTGTATAGTTTTTCCTCTTAAAACGTCAAAGGCGCGATTTGAAACGTCAAAATTGGCAACATTGAGACAAAGACCCTGAAACCAATACGGTCTTTGTAGAGAAAATCTCGCAAGAAGTGTGTTCTACAAACACTTAAGTTTTAGCTTCAACCGTCATTTTCCTTCATTCTATTCATCGATTGTTGTTGCCCTTACTTGGTGAAACTGGTCCATACTACATACAGACTTGAAGACTACTTCTCTGGCTTTACTGTTCGGTTTCATTTCTGTACGTGAAGGACGTAGCCAGCGCGTACGCTAACTGGAGCAAGCAACCCTTTTGAATTATAGATGTTCTAGGATGTTCTTCAACGTTTCTGTGACTATTTTCGCTGCTTGATAGCATCCTCAGACAGATAAAAATTGAATTAGTACGAAATCTTGATAACTACTAACTGCTATGTTATGATGTTAATTAAAAAATTCATCAAAATTGAAAATAAAATAAGATTTAAAAGCTACCTTTGTATTTGTACAGGTATTTATAATTTTTGAAATGTTGTCTGAATTGATTCCAAAATATTTTTTCGAAACATACCTGTTGTCTTTTTGTCGCTAATATTTGGATACATTAAATCAATCGCTAATTTTTATTCTTTTCTCTCGATCATTTTATCTATTATTTTAACAGAGTAGCTATTATTAAAAGCTATTTGCTTAATTATTGAAATTTCTTTTCAAAATTGTTTTGGAACAAGGGTATTGAAAATGCACGAGGTGTCATAGAATGATGGGCTGAGAGCTTTGGTGAAAAGGGGTGACATGAATCGTATGTTATGGTTATGTCAGTGTAAGTTGCATTCATATATATTGAAATGAATTATTTTATAACTTTCTAATCGTTAAATATAAAAAATTGATACAACTATTACCTTCCTCTTCTAAGGCAAACTGAATATTTGTGTGAAGGTTATTGATAAAATTAAAAAATGTATTTAATTCTGTATGGCTACCTTGAAAACATGCTAAAATATTATCTACGTAACTGTACCAAAAGACAATATTATGCGAAGGTTCTGATGCAAACATTTGGTTTTCTAAGTTTTCCATAAATATGTTGGCTAATAAAGGAGACAACGGACTACATTCTATGACATGTCGTGCATTTTCAATACATATGCCCCAAAAAAAATTTGAAAAAGAAATTTTAAATAATTAAGCAAATAGCAATTAATAATATCTACTCTGTTAAAATAATAGAAAAAAGGATCGTTAGAAAAGAATACAAATTAGCGGTTAATTTAATTTATCCAAATATTAGAGACAAAAAAGACATCAGGTATGTTTCGATAACTTATTTTGTAACCATTTCAGAAAACATTTCAAAAATTTTAAATATGTGTACAAATACAAAGGTAGGTTTTAAATCTTACAACACGATACGTGCTTTGTTATTTAACGCGAAAGAAAAATCTTGTTTCTTTACGAAAGCTGGAGTTTGTAAATTATCTTGTACACATTGTAACGCAAACTACATAGGCCAAACTTTTAGAAATTTTAACACCCGATACAAAGAACATATTTTTGCATTTAGAAATCTCCACTCTGACAAATCTACATTTGCAAAATATATTGTGGATACCGAACATAGACCTACATTAAATAACCGCATACAATCACAACATTTTTATAATGACAAGCGTAAACTAGATTTTTATAAGCTCTAGAAGTCAATAAGCACATACACGACAATAGCTTTCCTGTTTTAAATGAGCAAACTGATTTAATGAATTCCCCTTTCTTGGAGATTCTTCTTCCTAATTTAATAATTCAAAGAAAATATATCTTAACTATTTGTTCAAAAAAGTTGTAGTAAGATAATGAGTTGATGTATGTCGATGCTTTAATTGTATAATCTGCTTTATTACTGTTATTGTTTAGCTATTTTATTGTTGAAACTGTTATTATAGTTATTACTGTTAATGGTTTTTAGTGAATTTTCTTTAAAAAAATTCACTAATGAGGAGATCTCGACTTTTGAATTTTGAAACAATTTCTTCAAATGAGCGCTATTTAGGACCTCTGGAACCCAAATCCGAGGTCGGTTTCAGACTTTATATGTTTATATATATATGTATATATATATATATATATATATATATATATATATATATATATATATATATATATATATATATATATATATATATATATATATATATGTTTATATATTTATGTGTCACACCTATAACTAAAAAAATAATGGACCGATTTTAATAAAATTAGGTGAGTACCTTCCTTTCGCGAGTAGCTTGGATAAGTTCGTTAGCCAGGAAAATCCGCCAAGGTTTTCCCGGAAAATTTTGTGTTTTCTTTCTCCGGAATTAACAAAGTACAGGCAACGAAATTTGGTACACAGGTTTATGTCATTATAGGTAAGCTACCTACAAAAATTTAGCGCTGTAGGTTAAAGGACAAAAAAGTTACATGCATTTAAATAAAAATAAATTTGGGTTTTCCTCAAAACGTCAAAGTCGCGATTTTAAACGTCAAAATTGTTAATATTTAGGCAATGAACCTGAAATTAATATGATCTATGGAAGGAAAATGTCTCAAGAATAATGTTTTACAAAGCCTGAACTCTTAGTTTCAATCGTCATTGTCCTTCATTTTACTAAAATATTCCCAGAAAATTCATTTCAAATAGACCCCTTCTCTGATGCTTTAGCAGTAGTGTTGGCTATAGATTTTATCGTTTAATAAAAAATCATTAAAGCGCAATATATCCGTTATTATGCAAGTTACGAAAAAAAAGTTGTATACATTAATTGTAGGGTGTCTTAAGCTACATATTAAAAAATATTTCCATAATTACAGGGTGGCCCATAAGTCGTTTGTGATTCAAATTTTCTTTTTTTAGTGAATTTTTTTAAACGAACACGCCCTATGTTATGCATTTTCCATCGAAATATAATACATCTTTGTAAGAAAAGAAATTCTGGACTCAGCAAGTGCGTTATGCTAGCGAATTTTCATTAAATGCTTCAAATTTTGAATCAATTTGCTATTAACCTATAAGGTTGACCAGAAAACCAGTTTTTTCGGGAACAATTTAAGTTTACTTTCGGAAATGTTTGTACATTTTCAAACAATAAAGTTATTTTGATGAAACATGGCACATTGTTTCTAATATATAGATTATACCAAATTTGGTGCCTGCTTTCTTAAAAAAAAACATATTTGATATTAAAAACATTTTAATGAAAATTCACTACCGTAACGCACTTGCTGCGTCCAGAGTTTTTCTATTTTATGTTAAATATTGACCATCATCTGTGTTTCATTTTATTTTCAATTTTGTTTAATTTTTTGATCAAAACATTATAACATCGCAACAGATCTTTATTTGTAGTTGTCATGATTTCGCACTAATTCAATTTTTATCTGTCTGAAGATGCTGTCAATCAGCGAAACTAGTCACAGAAACGTTGAAGAACATCCTAGAACATCTAGAATACAGAAGAGCTGCTTGCTTCAGTTAGCTAAGGCGCTGGCTACGTCCTTCAACTACAGAAACGAAACCGAACAGTAAGCCAGATAAGTAGTCTCCAAGTCTGTATGTAGTCCTTCAGTCTACTAAAATGTTTCCAGAATATTCATTTGTAATACGCCCTTTCTCTGACGCTTTGGCAGTAGTTTTAGTTATAGAGTTTATGGTTCAATCGTCTGTAATTTTAGCGAATTGTCACTAATGAGGAGACCGCGCCTTTTGCATTTCGTAAAGATTTCTTCAAATCAGCACGAACTAGGTCCCCAAGAACGCATAACCGGGGTTACCCTCAGTTTTAGTGAATTTGGTTATGAAAAAGTTCACTAATAGAGAGGCAAGGCTTTCGAAAATTTTTTTCAAATGAGCGCGAATTAGGGCCCCTGAACTACGTTTTCAAACAAAATTGTGAGTAATTTGGACTTCAGGGATTTACAAGACTGTTCACCTAGAAATACTCTTTATTGTTTCAACAAGCCTAGCTTTTTCAGTTTCTTGACAACTTCATCAGGGCTATGATAATAAAATAAAAACAAAATTTTCAGCACACTTATAACTAGACAGTTTTGTGAGAATCGTGTTGAGGTGCGGACGTATAGTGTAGCGATCTCGGTAAAGTTATTAAAAGTGACTGCGATAATAAGATTTTACGTGATAAATATTTTCACGGAGAAGATTTAGAGAGGTAAATATCAATATTTACTTGTAAATATCAATATTTACTTGTAAATATATTTGCAAATAAACATTTTATTATAGTAACTAAAATAGTTACATACTTAATCAGCGCATAATGGCATATAATTTATTAAAATTGTGACAGACAACAGTCATATGGATACATCCGATCCACTAATTCAGATAAATTATCAGCCAGCAAGAGATATTAAATCTATAATCAGCAATACCAGCGGCGTAGGAATCATGAGTGTCGACACAAATACCAGCAACCAAATAAGTAATGACAAGAATGAATGGCAGCAGGCTCAGTCAAGATATAAAAGAAAAATAATACAAAGACAAGGAAGTCGGTCATCTGATGAATCTCCAGATTTAGTTAGCAATAGATTTGCACCCCTAACAAGGTTAGCTGATAGCGATCTGAGAGATGCGCAGCCAGTAGTAGAAAGAATTCCCAAACCACCCCCAATATATATTCAAGGCGTCATCAAATAGCCAGAGATTATTCGTTCACTACAAAATATTATAGAGGAAGAGCAATACACAACAAAAGCTCTTCGGGATAATACTATAAAACTTAACGCTAACAGCCCAGATACTTACCGAAAACTTGTAAGATACATGAAGGAGAATAACATTATTTACCACACATATCAAATGAAAGAAGAAAAGCCATACAGAGTAGTGATACAGCACCTTCATCATACTGTACCCCTATAAAATATACAAGAGGAGCTACAAAATAATGGACACAAAGTCAGAAACCTGATTAATGTTAGACACAGAGTCACCAAAGAACTGTTGCCCCTTTTATTTGTTGACATTGAACCAGCTTCCAATAACGAAGATGTATATAATCTAAGATACCTTAATAATAAGTCAATAGTAATCCAACCACCAAGAACAAACAAAGTCATAGTTCAATGTACCAGATGCCAGATGTACAACCACACCAAGAAATATTGCAATAGACCATATGCCTGCGTTAGATGTAGAGGAAGTCATGATTCCAAAGTATGCAACAAAACAAGAGACACGCCAGCTAAGTGATTTTTGTGTAATGGTCCTCATCCATCCAATTATAAAGTTTAGAAAGAACTCCAAGCTAAAAATAAACCAAATCTACAACAGCAACCCTCGCGACATCAGCAAAATTCGCTTCACACCTCAGTACATGACAATAGCCAGGGAAATCATCTGAGTCAGACTAAAGCTCCCGAAAGGTCAGACATCAATCATTCTTATGCACAAGCGCTTCGTCATGATGAGCATAACAGGCAAAACAACGCTACGTATAATGATATCGAACAGCAAGATGATATAACACTGGTACAATTTTTGAACGAATTCAAGGCCATGTTCAGTCAGCTCATGCAACAGAATAACATGATTCTAAACATGTTGTCGACTGTCATTAATAGACTGGCTTAACAATCTCTCAGTTTCTTAGAATAGCATTATGGAACGCCAATGGCCTCCAACCCAAAAAACACGAAGTACAGATATTTCTGGTTATGCACAAAATAGACATTCTGCTTGTATCAGAAACACATTTTACGGACAGAACACACTTAAAAATACCACACTATAGTATATACTACACTGAACATCCAGACGCCACAGCTCATGGTGGCACCACAATAATAATTAGAAACTCATTACCACATTATGAGATGCCAAAATTCCAAGCAGATTTTCTACAAGCTACTACGATCCAAGTTAACAAGCTTCCTAATCCACTAACAGTATCAGCAGTTTATTGTCCGCCAAGACATAGAATTACAAAAGAAGACTTTCAATCATTTTTTGTAACCTTAGGTAACGAGTTTATAGCTGGTGGGGATTATAACTGAAAACATACTAGTTGGGGTTCAAGACTGACAACACCGAAAGGTAGGGAACTCTCTAAACTGATAATAGAAAAGAGGTACATTACATTATTCACGGGAGAACCAACATATTAGCCTACAGATCCAAACAAAATTCCCGACTTATTAGACTTCTTTGTAGTCAACGGGTTATCACAAAACTATCTAGAAGTACAATCTTGTCTGGATCTATCATCTGATCACACGCCAGTTGTAGCAACGGTAAGTGCCACAATTATAAGAAAGAAAGCAAAACCAGTCCTACACAACAACAAAAAAACAAACTGGAATATCTTTAGAGAATACATCAACGACAAACTCCAACCACAAATAAGTATAAAAACACCAGAAGAATTGGAAGAAGCAACAAATCACCTAATATCAACATTACAACATGCTGCATGGTATGCCACACCTATAGTAGAGGATGCAGTCAAGGACTTAGGTAGCATTCGAATGCAGGTGACCGAACTGATTATAGAAAAACGAAAAGCTAGGGCTATATGGCATCAGACTCATCACCCGGTAGACAAAACACGCTACAACAATATTGCTAACAGACTGAAGCGTAAATTACAAAATACTAGAAATGAAACATTGCGTTATTACATATAAAACTTAAATGGCCAAGATCACTCCATTTGGAAAGCCACGAGAAGCTATAAGAGTCCTTAAAATCATATACTACCCATTCGGGAAACTGGAGGCACCTGGTCAAGGTCCAATGAGAAAGCCGAATTGTTATTTTATTGTTGTAACTGTTATCATAGTTATTATAGGCTAGTTCTATTTTTATGTTAAATATTGACATACATCACATAGACATTTTGACAACCTCATCTGTCATCTGTGTTTCATTTTATTTTCAATTTGATAAAATTTTTTGATCAAAACATCATATCATAAAATAGCAATAGATCTTTATTTGTAGTTGTCATGATTTCGTACTAATTCAAGTTTAATCTGTCTGAAAATGCTGTCAAGCAGCGAAAATATAGTCACAGAAGCATTGAAGAACATCCTAGAACATCCAGAATTCGAAGGGCCACTTGCTCCAGTTAGCTCACGCGCTGGCTACGTCCTTCACCTACAAAAACCAATATATAATATATTAGGTGGTTCTGATTGTAAATATTAGTGTACAATAAAAATAAATAAAAAAAAATATTAAAAAAAAACCTTATATCTATACAAATTTTTTATATCGTTAAAATTCTTAAAAATGGAAATTCCTTAAAGGACTTGTAAAAGGCGCATAACAGTTTAAGACTGCAGTCAGCAATTAATTGAAAATAGCATCCTGAAAAACAATAGAACCAAACTCATCATGACAATGTCAGATTATTGTTAAAGTGCGACCGCTCACTCTATCGTTCGCTCTAATGCAAACAAACACATTTGGCACCTGCCCTGGCATGCGGTCAGTCTACGTAACCAGCTAAACAAATCAAAAATATAGCAGCACCATATTCAATTCGTAAACAAACAACAAACGACAAACAGGCACACATCATTAAAAAAATTGACGTTCACAGTAGCATTATAGACATATGGAAGAGGTCAGGAAAATCATAGAGAAAATCTGCAGCATAGACTGACCTGACACAGCTGAAATATTCACATTTAGCTTTACAATTTTTTTCGTTTTTTGGTTTTAACTTACGCACTATCTCACACGCAAGTTACAGATTTTATAAATTGTGTATATTTTATAAGTTGTGTATAATTGTGTATACTTAATGCGCAAAAGAAGAAGATATCATGTGTCAGTAATCTCACCATTTTTGAAAAATCTCAGGTTCCTGATATCATCATCAACTCTTATCAAACAATACTTCTTTTGTTTGCAGAATTGTCAATCTGTGCTATCCTGATCATCTTCAAAACTTCCCTTCGTTTAAAGTTATTACACTGATCCAAGATAGTAACATCCCTATAATCCATAGAGTGATCAAGTTCTCTGACATGCTGTGCTAAAGCACATCGAAGCGGATATAAAGCAAGGTCACTACAATATGTGACCTAATACGATCTCTAAGATGCCTTCCGGTCTGCCCAATATAACACAATTCACAGTTTGAGCACGAGATCCTATACACGACGTCACTAAGTAGGGATCTTGACACACGGTTCCCATTCCCGGAAAAAACCGAACCCACACTCTTCAGCGATCTCGCCACGTACACAATACTGGGGTTGACTTTCAACAACTGAAGAGCCTGACAATATATAAATTCTAGGTATTGAAACCCTAGTTACTTAATCACCATTTGACTGGCTACGGACGTCGGCCATCACATCTTCCCCATTGGCACCTTGCAATGGGTTATTACGTGAAGCAGCTGTGGTGAGCAGCAATTTTCGCAGCATGTTCCTCGGAATTTTTGTAAAAGAATGTTATAGAGTTTTCTGAGATTACTCTCATAGAAGCTATGGTGTAAAATTCTCTGTATGCGATATTTCATACCAAGAATGAAATTGATTTTTATGGGGGAGTGTATTTCTAGACAGATTTGGAATCAATTTAAAAGTAAACAACTTATTAAATTCAATGCTAAATATCACATCGTCAAGGCTGCCAATGTGAGAAAGTTGGAGTTACTGATGTTTTCTCAATTAGTTACTATACGTGTACAAGATCATTTGCTAAGGAATTAAACTGATGTAGATATACCTCAAGAGGTGTGTGTGTGAGGAAGGAATTGGCTTCGGACATTACGTCCATTGGCCACATCCTCAAGAGGTCTAAAACCTAATATCTCTGGGTCCTAAGTTCAACTTGAACACCACTCTTCTGGACAGCTCAATCGCAGGCCTTATTGCTGATGTCTATAATGCTCCTGATAGGATTGATGCTGTGGATCGAAATGTTTTCATAGCCCGTGCCACTAATGTAATTACTAACTATATACATGAGGAGAAGACACTTTGTAGTAGAGTTCAAGGTGCTTTCAGCCAAACCAGGACGTTCCTCAGACAGAATCCACAATTATTCATACTCAAGTCCGACAAGGGAAATGCAGCAGTTGTCGTGGACAGACATCAATACAAACAATTATCTCTGAACATCTTGCAAGACACTAACTACTAATTACCATTTCTTACCAATCCCATCATAACTACTCAAAACAAAGCAAACACCATTATTAGTAGATTAAAGAGGAACGGCATTATTGATCCTCAGTTAGTTAAACAGCTTGTGATATACATGTTCATTCTTCCAGCATATTATGGCTTATAAAAAACCAAAAACCCAAATAGAAAAATAGCATCATAGCTTCCTGATATTCTCACATGTGCCTACCAAACCAAAAATCCCTAATATGTCAAGGACTTTTTTAAGTTTGTCACTTAAGTACAAGATAGAGTGTAAAGTTCTGGACCGCAAAAGGCAACTGATCTACGGGCAGCCTAGACCGGAGACAGAGCAATATATAACTTCACCCTACCAAATGCTGTACAGACTAGTTCAAGGCACAGTGATTTTGGAATGGGTGGAGTAGAAAAGACAAAGGGCATGCACAATAAGCCAAAGGCTGCGGTGCTATCGGGGCGGCAAAGACGCGGACGAGTCCTAAGGGAGAAAAAAAAACAAGATAGTCAGTTGACCGAGGTGATACGATTGGTTAGTTGGAGTTGTTTCGCTCTTCAGCAACATTTCTGTTTCATTGATGATAAATGCAGTTAGAAAAGATGGGAACTGATCTCGGAACATTGTCCACTGAACTTGGACCATTTCTTGGACTTGTTGACTTTTGTTGTGGACACGGCCCATTACATCTATGATGAAACATTTTACAACCAAGTTATGGGTAGTCCTATGGGAGCTCGTATTTCTTCAATTATTGCTGCTATGGTTATGGATGATCTATTGGATGAGTGCTTACCGAAATTGGATTTCACTCCCAGTTTTATCAAGAAGTATGTTGATGACATCATTTGTGATATTCCACAGCATCGTATTGATGACATGCTGGATGTTCTTAACAGTTACGACCAACACATAAAGTTTACTATAGAAAGAGATTCTAACAACAGCGTTCCCTTCCTGGACACATAGGTAATCAGAACTGATACCAACGGTATAATTCTTGACTGGTACAGAAAAACCAGTAGCGCGGGCAGATACATCAATTACAAATCCAATCACAGGATGGGCATAAAAATCAATCTAATTTTTGGTATGAAATATCGCATACAGAGAATTTTACACCATAGCTTCTATGAGAGTAATCTCAGAAAACTCTACAACATTCTTTTACAAAACGCTTATCCCAGAACATGCTGCTGTTTACCACAGCTGCTTTATGTAATAACCCATTCAGCAAGGTGCCAATGAGGATGATGTGATCGTCGACGTCCCTAGCCAGTCAAATGGTCCAGTAACTAGGGTTTCAATACCTAAAATTGATAGATTCTTCAACAGGCTCTTCAATGGTTTAAAGTCATCTCCAGTGTTGTATTCGTGGAGAGATTGAAGAGTGTGGGTTCGTTATTTTCCTGGTGCCAAGATCTCTACTTAGTCACGTTGTGTATAGAATCTCGTGCTCAAACTGTGAATTGTGCTCTATTGGGCAGACCGGCTATGCATCCCCTGCATGGGCCACCGCGGCCGTAACACACATCAAGACCCTTCAAATCATCCAGAATAAAATTCTGAGAATGGTTACCGGAGCGCCATGGTTTGTCAGAAACAGTCAGATTCATTATGATCTGGAAATGCCTTAGATACTTGAGTTTATAACTCAACTATCCACAACTCAGTTCGCAAAAGCCTCTTCTCACCCAAATGCTCTTCTTCGTAATGCCACCGACTACGATGAGCAACTTTCATATAAGCATAAGCGTCCAAAGCTTATACTTGCCCGCTAACGCCCCCGCGGCAAAAACAGAATGGAAACATTCAAACCCAAAAGTCATTGTGTGTATTCTTTCCGACGGAGGTATGGACTAAGGTCCGGTACTCCTAGGGAGGAAGTTTTAGTGAGTAGGTGTACTAAGAGTACGAGTCTCACAGTACCTCGATATCCCATGGCACTACGGTGTCGCATGAGACATCTTTTCCTCCTGTATAAAAAAAAATAAAAATTTAAAAATACCACCGGTTATTCTTGTTCTGAGTTAGTAAACTCTGCACATCGCGTGCTAGACTTTATATCACTTGTGTGTTGATAGTCATATTTATCCTTATTTTATAGTATTCATTTTTGTATTAATTATTAATTGTTCATAGAGTAAATAAATTGTTTAAAAAAGCAAAACGTCTTAACCGTAAAGTTAAGTCGCGTGTCTGATTTTTTATGTCGAAAACGTAATTAAAGTTCAGAAATACGCTACAAGTTCAATACAAAAAATTGTTAGATTAGTCATCGATTATCTAAAATCACTTTGACAAATTACCGTATAAACTAATGATGATTTAATGTATTGACGTAAGTTACTAATATAACTCTAGCTGTTTGTAAAAAGTGCAATGGAAGATCAAGTAATTACAAATGAGGTCAGTATGCATTTAAATTTTACTTAACTGCAAATAAACTACTCAACATTTAAAGCGTCGCTCGCCAAAATTATACCCTTTTTAAATTTGATGTAACATTCGATTGCCGCGATTAAATTGAACTCTGTTGAAAAGGTTTGCAAGCAGGATCATTTTACTATTAGCCCGTTGTTCTGTAAAATACCACGTGGTTTACATAAATTTTATACAGAGTCTTCAATAACGCATTAAAAATTATCTAAACCGTAAAGAATCTCCCGTTAAAAAATTATTCCTTAAATTTTAACTAAAAACATGCTAAAATAGGACCCGAACTATAGGATGGTGTTCGAATCTTTCATTTATCCATTTTATTTGCAGGATGATTACACAGAATAGTTTTTTTTCTGTTTTCGGGTATAACTTTCTTATTCGTCGAACGATTTTCGTAATGGAGGGCTCATATTAAAGCCAAAGCTTCAGGCAGGAACGCTCAGGTAACAGAACAGAGTGAACAGTTAATACAGCGTGTTCCAAACTGGATGGGAATGTATTGCTATCTCCGTTATTATTAGAGATAGGGAAAAGGTTGAATTAGCAATGTTTTGTAGAATTTCATACTCATTCCAAATATGACTTGTATTTTGCCCTGCCTCTTTTCGTTTTCGAGTTATTTTGAAAAAACCAAAATTTGTCGATTTTTTCTTCAATATCTAAGTAGGCGTTGATCTGACATGTCTACGACTTGCACATTATCAGGGCACTTTTTACAGAGTAATCTTTTTGTTCTATGCTCAACTGTGGATTGTCATTTGTTTTTGAGCTACAGGTATCAACGTTTCTTTTTATTATGGCAGCCATATTAGATTTTATCTCATGTGATATCATGTGAAAACAGCTTTCAAATGATGTACAACATGCTTGAGAAATCTTGTAATTGCACTCACAATTTTGAGAAAAACCGCTTTGAGGATAGTAGGCTATGAAATCCAATACCAGAAAACAAATGACAAAAAAAATGTGTTCAAAAAGCAGTAGGCCATAGAGTCTAACAATAGACTTCTACTTTTAACATAATTTTCCGTAATGATTCACGAAAAAAAAATATTGTGATTTAATTTACAATACTTAATTAGGTAATCATGCTAGGTAATGTTATGTGAAAGGGTTTAATAATGAAACCCAGCAATAAGAAATAAAAACTTAAACTCTACAAAACAACACAATTAGAAACGGAACTCAACAAATAATAAAATAGAAACTTCATACACTAAATAGAAACTTGTTCAACATGGCCACCGTTTTATTAAATGCACCTTATGCAGCTTTTTGAAACATGCCTGCAAACTTTGGTGAAGGTGTTTTCGTTAATATGATTTATAGCTTCCGTGATTATGTTTCGTAATTCATTGATATTTTGTGGTGGATCAAATTCATATACATCATTCTTCAGAGTACTCTAAAAATAAAAATCCATAGGTGTTATATCAGGATGCCAATGAACCGGCTCCTTGTTACAAATGACACGATTATACAAATTTTGGTACAAAAATTCTTGACGATCCTAGCATTGGGAGCTGGATAACCGTCTTGTTGGTACCAAATCTCGTCTAAATTATTATGAACTCTTCTTATTGTTGGTAACATATCATTTCTTGATAGTTTAAGATACAGTTAAATTATTTTCGAGAAAGAACGGACCAACAATGATGTTATCTGAATTTTTTTAAATTAGCTGTCTAATCTACAAATAAAAATAACAGTTTTTTACCTAATAAGCCGCACCAAACATTAATACCAAATCTGTCTTGCAATCGTCCTTCTTCCTTTGATGGGGATTTTCATTTGCCCAATAATGCCTCTTGTGGCGATTATACACACCACAATTTGTAAATCTGGATTCATCAGTCCATATTAATTTCAAATAAAAATTTTCATCTTGCTGACATTGTGCTGAATACCATCTGCAGAACTGAAGTGGCTTAGGGTAATCGTCAACATTTAAGCCTTGTGCGATTGTAGGTTTGTATGGATGGTAATGACTTTTTTAATACACGGTGTACCGTAGTTTTTGGAACGTCAATTTGTTCACCATAAAACCGAAGAGATTGCGGAGGGTTTTCGTTTAAAACCTGTGAGACGGCATTATTTCTTTCTTCATTTCTAGGCATTGGTAGTTTCTTTGCGTGGAAGCTACTGTCGTTCAATAGATTGGTCACTATCCTGCGAAATATTTTGGTGTTTGGTTGTCGTCTTTTTGGGTTGTTTTGATATGAATTTGCAGCTGACTCAGTATTTTGGTTAGAACGAAGATAACATTCCAACATGTCAAAATATTCTTCATTACTGAACATATTGTTGAATAACAGGAAACAAACTATTTAGTACAAAATTTTAAGCAACGTGTTAAATACACCTCAAATTGTTCAGATAATTAAGAATGACAGTATTCTTAATTGTCGTGATAGTGTTATATCCATAGCAACCTTTCTTCTGTTGTTTTTCAGTTGACTTACGTTTAAAAATCAAACAATTTTTAAAGCCGTCTTCGTAAATCATTATTCTGGTTTTTATTGAGTTCTGTTAGTAAATTTAGTTATTTACTAGGTTTACCTATTTAATTAAATTATCACAATTTTTAAGGATAATGTAATGTAAAATATCATTTATAATAATGGGCCGATTCATTGGTGTGCTCAAAGTTCCTATTTTTTTTCGTGAATCATTACGGAAATTATGTTAAAAGTAGAAGTCTATTGCTAGACTCCATGGCCTACTGCTTTTTGAACACTTTTTTCGTCATTTTTTTTCTGGTATTGAATTTCATAGCCTACTATCCTCAAAACGGTTTTTCTGAAAATTGTCAGTGCAATTATAAGATTTCTCAAGCATGTTGTACATTATTTGAAAGCTCTTTTCACAGGCTATCACATGAGCAAAAACTCCGGCATAGCTGCCGTAATAAAAGTAAACGTTGATACATGTAGCTCAAAAACAAGTCATAATACAAAGTTGAGAATAGCATAAAAAGATTACTGTATAAAAAGTGTTCTGATAATGTGCCAGTCTTAGACATGTCAGATCAACGCCTACTTAGATATTGAAGAAAAAAGAAATCGACAAATTTTGTTTTTTTCAAAATAACTCGGAAACGAAAAGAGGCAGGGCAAAATGCAAGTCATATTTGGAATGAGGATGAAATTCAACAAAACATTGCTAATTCAACCGTCTCCCTGACTCTAATAATAACGGAGATAGCAATACATTCCTATCCAGTTTAGGACACACTGTATACAGTGTATACAGTGTGGCATCAAAAGTGATCAAAATCCTAATAGTTTTAAAGACTTCGTTTGACAGCAGAATTGACTAGATATCAAGTTGCTTATGAAAGTACCATTACATGTGGGACTAGAAATTGTTTTTTGTCTGCATAGATGGAAAATTGTCGTTAAAAAAATTCAATTACGAACGGCTTGTTTCCAAAGCAAACTCATTAATGCGTTCCTCTAAAAAAGTTCCTAACTAAGGTAACGAAAAGCATGACAACAATCATTAGCTTAGTTACGAGCATTTTCAGGTAAAAGCTTGAATGAGTCTCGTTTCGAAACAAGCCGTTTGTTGAGTTCTTGTAAAAACAATTTTTAACCAATTCGGACGAGAAACAATTTTTAGTGCTCGCAATGAATGGTTTTTTTCTAAGCCACTTTATTTCCACTCAATTCTGATTTCAAACAACATTTTTATACCGATTAGGATTTGAATAGCTTTTGATACCATGCTGTATATTGATTGTTCACCCTTCGTGGATTCTGTCAAATTTGGGTTTCTGCCTGAAGCTTTGGCTTTAATATGAGATTCCGCTACGAAAACCAGTTGAGGAGTAAAAGAGTTATGCCCAAAAACAGAAAAAGCTTTTTTTGTCATCATCCTGTAAATCAAAAGTCTGGACGCAGCAAGTGCGTTATGGTAACGAATCTTCGTTAAAATGTTTTTAATGGCAAATGCGTCTTGTTTTTAAAAGAAGGACATTTGGTTAGAAGTATAACCTAAATAGCAGTAACACTGTACCATATTTCATTAAAATAGCTCTCTTATTTCAAGAAGTACAGACATTTTCTAAAATTAACCTCAAGAAGTTACAGATCAAACTGGTCCAATTTTCCTGGCCAACGAACCTCTTCAAGCTATTTACACACCTGCTAAGATATAATTATTCACAAATACCTTTATGGTCAAAATGAAAAAACAAATTTTCAAACAATTTCCTTTACCAAAATTCACCATTTTTTTACGGAAATTGCCTTCAGTAGTGTTGCACTAAATTATATTTTTAACAAAAATTCGACAACATTTTGTTTCACAATAACTTACTAAAAATTTATTATTAATTACCACATTTCATCTTACAAAAAATAATTTTTAAGAAAACACTAAAAAAAATCTGCGAAAACTTTTCAAACTCAGCTACTATTTGAGAGAGGCTGCATATGACAGCTCGATTTTCGACGAGTATTACAAACAAAAAGTGCTCTGAATGTGTCATTTCCATGGGTCTCCGCTATCTTTTGGCAAAAATGTCATATCACAATTTGTGACATGTGTTTGTGATATGTGCCAAAAACTTGAAAAGTTGCAAAACATTTGAAATAAGTCAAATGCAATAACATAAGGAGTGTTCAATTAAAAAAAATTAAGTGTGTATCACCAACGACTTATGGTCCACCTTTGATTATCAAAATAAGATGCCGATAAGTACGTAAGTAGTGAAACGCTCGTAAGGTCTTTAAAAATATGTGTTGGGTTCTCCAACTGTACTTATCAGTGCTCATTATCCAATCTTCACTTAGTGAAGTATAAAATACAACTCGAGACACCCTATAAATAACGTATATAATTTTTTCTCATATCTTTTATGATAACGGATGTTATGTAGAAATCCGTAAAATGTATATGTGTAACTAGACAAAAACTGAAACTAAACTTGTATATGGGTTTTAGGGGTTCTAGTTCGCGCTCATTTGAAGAAATCTTATCAAAATTCATAAGTCGCTGTCTTCTTAATAGCGAAAATTTGTTAAAATTATAGACTAAACCATAAACTCTATGGCTCAAACTACTGACATAGCATCAGTAAGATGGTCTATGTAAAATGGGTTTTCCGAAAATATTTTAGTAAAATGAAGGACAATGATGGTTGAAGCTGAAACTTAAAGCTTTGTAAAACACACTTATTACGACATTTCTTCTACATTCTACATAATCCGTATTTGTTTCAGATTATTTGTGTAAGAATTGCAAATTTTGATGTTTCAAACCGCGACATTGACGTTTTAAGAAAAACATAAAATTTTCAACATATTTTTTCTGCTACTTCTTCAAGAAAATTTAACCTTTATATGTAATATTCAATTGGTCTTGTTATCCGCAAAAAATATTTTGTTCTTGTGCTTTTCTCTGATTACCAGTGGCACCCACAATTTTTTCTTTAAATGACTATAACTTTTTTTGCTTCCACGTAGTCAATACGTGTGGAAGCATCGGCGACAGAAATTTCAAAAATTCGCTTAAACGCCGTAAAAAAATTCCAGACATATAGAAAAGTTGATTTGGGAAAGAAAATTTTTTGTGTCTGTCGATCGTCGGTCTGTCGGTCTGTATGTCTGTTCGTTTGTAGCTACGATAACTTTAGAACGAATTGAGATATTGACTTCAAATTTGGTACACAACACCCGACGACCGAACGGTTCGGATTGTTTTTGGGTAGAATCGTTCCAGGTGTTATGGGAAGAAAGAGAGAGAAGAGTGAGAGATTATTTGGTAAAAATTGACATTTTTTCGTTAAAACTCGGGTTATATAACGTTTTAGGGTTTGTTTATTAAAAAACTTTTAATTTTATCAACAGCTGGTATTCCGTGCTAAAATTAAATTAAGGGTTGAATGTGTGAGGGGGAATATCGGTGACGAAATTTTTGATTTATTTGCTAAAACAGTGTGAAAAATCTCAAAGCATATAGAAAACTTGATTCTGGAAGAATTTTTTCTGATCTGTCGCTCTGTTGGGCGGTCTGTCAGCCTGTTAGGCAACAACAATTATTAAATCAAAACTCTTAAGTTTATGATATCTGTGAGACATATAATAGTCATTGCCTTTCATGAGTTACATAAGTCATCCTAAAATTACCAATTGGGTAAAAAAAAGGCTTCAATTAATCCAGCAGTTCACGTACAAAGTATTATTTGTTAATATGTTTTTATACATAATTTCTTCCAGCACTATCCGAAAAATTCTTATAATAAGGAGGACTGGAGAGATTGTATTGGTGTTATACGAAAAATACTGGGTATTCACATGTTATGGTTACAAGAAGGGCAAGATATTGGATTGAAATACTGGCTTAAAATAATGTTGGTTTTTATTACTCCAATTGCTGAACTTTTGGGCTTATTTAACCAGCTGCAATTTTGTATTCTTACAGGTAATTTATATATATATATATATATATATATATATATATATATATATATATATATATATATATATATATATATATATATATATATATATATATATATATAGTTATTTCTTTATATGTTAAAGTTGCGCTCAAATTGTACCGCTTGCATTACTATCCATATTTAAATTAAATAATAATAAAAAGATGATAATCCCTAATTTAATCTGTTTATGTTCTACAGTCCATAAAGCCATAGGCGTGTTTTTATTTTTTAATACATATAGTTAAACAAGCTCTAGGAAAGAACCAGGCGATGTTAGTACATTTCATACAATCAAACTCTCTTTAGATTGTTATATTCTATCTCTAGTAGCCTTGCCACACTTCCTCCAACCACTCTCTGGGGCTTAGCTGGAGTTGGGCAAGTCTACACAGAAATTCCTCTTGCATTCCTGATACAACTGTAAATGAGACAGCAAGTTAGTTCAGCGCTAGCAGGCTGAGGATACTAAATGTGGACCGCTTCAACTCAGTACCTAATTAAGTACACTTGGAGAACCCAAATCACCACAATGCATTTAAAAAAAACCTAACTATCGCTTCACTAACCAAGTTAGTGTCATCAGAGGATGAGTAATCATTTTTCACTTAGTAAATTACGGCTGCTAGGTTGACGGAACTGAATCTCAGAATTGTTCATCCTCTGATGACGCTAACTAGGTTAGTCAAAACGATCCTCAAGTTTTTTAAATATGTTGTGGTGATTTGGGTTCTTCAAGTGTACTTATCAGTGCTCGTCACAGGTTCCACTCTTCACTTAATACCCGGGGGAGAAAAAGCTTGTTTTCTTTCCCCAATGTTTTGCAAGTGGATTGATCCCACCCTCGCTAACTAGTCGGCTTTGGTAATTAGCGTTGGAAGAAGAATATGTTGAAGATGTGGACTGCATGTGGACTGTCTATAACTCTAGGTGCACTGGATTCCAGAAGATCTCAATAATACACTTTTTATATTTATATATGTTGTATTTTTACTATGTACACTTTGAACTAAATACTTATTTACGATTTGGGGTTTTACACTTGATTTAATGGGTTACTCAGGAGATTTCGCAATCTTATTAGCTACTTGCTATTGCATTTAACTACGCGTATACTTTTTAACTTAGAGGAAAACACTGACTTTTCACTGTATCACTGTAGGAACGGAATTTCTGTAGGAAGATTGGAACTTGAACTGAAGTGGCTTAATCACACGAGCGGGGTTTAAGTAGAAAGTTAGGAACTCGGTGTCCCAAGAAGCTTTGAAGATGAGAGCGATCGTAGAACTGCTGGCATAAACACACGAGCGGTATTTAACTAGAATATTAGGAACTCGGGGTCCCAAGAACCGAAGAAAATGAGATTCGTTGCAGAACTGACCTGTGCTTTGCGAAAGGCTTGCTTTTATCGAACTTTCGCGTAACGCTAGGTGACAGTATGATTAGTACGTAGTAGGATTACCTACTAGTTATAAGCATTATTCCTAGTGAAGAAATACACTGAGTATATTTTAAAAACACGTCAAAGACAGTTAAAGCTATTTACAGAAGGGACCTATCGGTATATAAGTATTATTTGTATAGCATTGTTCACGCGAGTTATGGTTGCACCACCCGGTATACTACACACACCAAGGCTACTGTCAGCACATATGGGTACGTTGCGCTACACCGGCTTTTCCGTCGACTCAGCGTCCGGTTGAAGTGCAGCGACATTACCGAGGGGAAATTGATCAGCAATTAATAGTCTATAAATATATGTCGAACATTAATATTCAACAGTTAGTCTTTGCCATCCAGCCTTAATGGTATTAGATTACTCATATGTATTTTATTGTAAATTTTATATTATTTAAATTTTAATATATATATCGTTGTACTGTAACTTCAAGTAAATAAATTTAACTTTATGAAGTTCAATTGAAGTACAACTCAAAGTGGCGCAGTCGTTAGTATGAGTTTAGTGCCCTTTTGACAAAAATCGCAAAAGTCCGCACTTCGATTTTTATCGTTAAAAACTCAGAACCAGCTTCAAAGTCAACAAAGAACAGCATCGTCCAAGTTGATAAAAATAATTTAAGTAACTTTCAATTAAAAATACAGTGAGTGCGCGAGCGATCATAAGAGAAAATAAGGTTTGATACGGAACTTCTGCCTACGAAGTTGTCTGCCTTATTCGCTGTATCTTATGATGCTGAAGCAAAGAAGAACAGAAATCGTCTTCATCTTCACATTGGCGTAAGTGCTTTCATTGTTCCTTTGAATTCCTTGTCCTACCTTAATCTAAAATCGATTAAAGTTAGAAGCAAATATTACGGGAAATATTAATTAAAATTTTACCCAAATTTAAATTATTGATTAATAAATTAATGTCAGACTCTGAAACAGAGACAGTTGACAATTTTAATAATAAAGTAAAAATAAATTTAGCACCTCCCAAACTTATAGTAACAGAGAAAAATACAATAAGCTCAAATAACAATCAAATTATGGCAAATCAATTACAAAATTATCACATTAATGCTATTCCCGCATACGATGGGGACCAGCATACTTTAGCTTTATTTATTTCAGCGTTATAGAGCATGAAAAATTTCAAATTAAATCTGTTCACCAAACCAGTTTTCATAATGAAATTCTAAAAATTCCTCTACCAAGTATATTTAAAACAGGCAGAGCCAAATTTAAATTCTATGTATTTAACATCAATAATCAATATCATGGGTTAATTGGTACTGACCTTCTCAAACAACTGGGAGCTAAAATAGATTTTTATAATAGGAAATTGGTAACGAAGCATACATGCATTCCCTTGTATTTACCATGTGACGACGACATACATCGCGAATGTAACTCGAAACCACAAGAATTAAATAACATAATACTGCCTGCGAGATGTGAAACAATAGTCAAACTTCCTATAGACTGTAGTTCCAACATAGGCATAATAAATAATATAAAACTCGAGTCAGGCGTAATTATTCCTGCATCTATCGTGACAGTTTCAAATGGCCAGGCTATAACCTCTATAGTGAATAGTAATGAAAATCCCGTACAGCTGATTATACATAAAGCTATTTATGCAGAACCTGTTTCAACTAACGAATTAAATTCCATTCATCATAACAAAGATATCGACTTAGAAAACATAGATGGTACTGCTAATGAAATTGACAAATTACAAATTCAAAATTTAAACAGATTAAGACTTGATCACACTAATGACGAAGAACGAGACATGATAGAAAACTTATGTTACGAGTACAGAGACATATTTTATTGCGAAGGTGTCCCATTATCATTTTCTAATCAAGTTAAACATAGTATTAGGTTATCTAATCCTAACCCAGTATTTGTTAAACCATATCGATTACCTGAAGCTCAAAAGCAAGAAGTCAAAAGACAAATTGACGACTTGTTAAGACAAAAAATTATTCAGCCATCTTCCAGCCCGTGGAATAGCCCTGTCCTGATTGTTAACAAAAAATCAGATGCCAGTGGCAAACGAAAATTTCGCATGGTCATAGACTATAGACGTCTTAATGAACAAACTATTGGTGATAAGTATCCCTTACCCAATATTTCGGAAATATTGGATAAATTAGGTCGTAGCCAGTATTATACCACTTTAGACTTAGCCTCAGGATATCATCAAATTGAAATGAATCCTGAAGATATGGAAAAAACTGCCTTCAGCTCTGAAGGGGGGCACTATATGTACAGGCGTATGCCATTCGGGTTGAAGGGAGCGCCTAGTACCTTTCAAAGGGCTATGGATAATATCCTTAGGGGTATTCAAAATGAAAAATGTTTTACCTACCTTGATGACATCATAATTTTCAGTACTTCTTTGCAAGAACACATAGAAAGGTTGACAAATGTATTCGAAAGGTTAAGAAAGGCTAATTTAAAAATACAGCTTGACAAGAGTGAATTTTTAAAAAAGGAAGTAGCCTACCTCGGGCACATTATCACGTCCGAAGGCGTAAAACCAAATCCTGATAAAGTAAAGGCTGTAAGAGAATTCCCCATACCTAAAACAAGAAAAGAGATCAAGGGATTTCTAGGTCTTGTAGGGTACTACCGAAAATTTATTAAAGACTTCGGTAAATTAACAAAACCATTGACTCGATGCTTTAAAAAAAATGCAACTATAGTTCATGATAGTAGTTTTATAGAAGCTTTCGAAACATGCAAAAATATATTAATGAATGACCCCGTATTACAATACCCTGATTTCACAAAACCCTTTATACTCACTACGGATGCTTCCAATGTAGCCCTTGGAGCTGTCCTTTCTCAAGGGTCAGTAGGTAATGATAAACCTATTAGTTATGCTTCTCGTACCCTCAATGAAACAGAGCAGAGATACTCCACCATTGAACGGGAACTTCTTTCTATTGTTTGGGCCACCAAATACTTCCGCCCCTATCTTTATGGTCGTAAGTTCTATATATATACTGACCACAGGCCTTTAGTATGGCTTATGCAACTAAAGGAACCCAATTCAAAATTAACACGTTGGCGTTTAAAACTCGAGGAATATGACTATGAAATAATTTATAAAAAAGGGTCTCTAAACTGCAACGCAGATTCCTTGTCCCGCATCCAAGTTCATGCTTTAGAGGATGCAGAAATTTCATCAATCGCTAATAATTTTGATGAGGACGAAAGACCTCTCCAAGATTTACAAAGGCAGCTCAACACCCCAAATTTTGATGACGTTGTGCAACCAACTGAACCCGAATATATTCCGCCAATGAGCCCTCCAGAACTCTCTTTTATTCCAGTAGAAATTCCTAGCACCTCAAGCAACACTATTCCACCTATAAGCCGAACAGACAAAACAACACTTGAACAAAATAACGACTTACGAGACAGTGATCATTCACAAGTAAATGTAGAACCAAAAATAGGTATTCAGATATCAGATGTTCCTATAGAAAAACAACTAAACCAATATTATATATCTCCCGTACATAATAATCCAAGACCAGTAAAACAACTAAAGGTTAACAATCAAAATAAATATTTGGTGCAAATCCCGAGAAATGACAATCGACAAGCAATCATAAATTTTCTAAAGGAATATACTACAATAGGCAAAAGGTATTACTTTAATTTCGAAACAGAAAAATTATACCAAGATTTCTGTTCAGTGTATGTGGAAATATTTAACAACAATGCACCCATTATTATCAGTTGCCCCAAGCATCGTCTGCCCTTAGCCGACGATGAAGAGATTAACGAGGTAATTAGAAATTATCACGAGGGAAAAACTAACCATAGAGGTATAATAGAAACTATAAAACAAATATCCAACAAGTATTACTTTCAAAAAATGCGTGAAAAAATAACGGCTTATATTAATGAATGTGAAATTTGCAAGCGAGCCAAGTACGATAGAAATCCACCCAATATACCCTTAATGCTAACAGACACCCCTAGTAAACCCTTTCAGGTTATACATGCTGACACCTTTATAATAGAAAATCAAGTATTCTTAACAATCATTGATACTTTCTCAAAATTAGGGACAGCAATACCTATAAGTAGTAAGAATCCGGTAGAAACTGCTAATGCATTCATACAGTATTTTACGTACTATGGCACACCCGAACACATCATTATGGACAGTGGAACCGAATTTCGAACGGAAATCATCCAAAATCTTTTAGAGCTTCACAAAATTAAAATTCATTTTACTACACCTAAAAATCCAAATTCTAACGGTCCCATTGAAAGACTACACTCAACACTAATTGAACACGTTCGAATATTACGACAAACGTACACTAAAGACCCCATAAAATATTTAATGAACTACGCCCTTCTGGCATACAACTCAACTATACATACATCTACAAATCACACCCCCTTAGAAATAACCTTTGGACACACCTCTAATAGGGATATTTTCGATATAAATGATCATGAAAAGCTATTACAAGATTATCTAATATCGCACAAAAATAAATTAAAAATATTATATGAAAAGGTGAAAGAGTTAATAGAGAAAAATAAGCTTCGCTCCATTTCTAACGCTAATAATAGAACCAATGATACCGACGTATTTAGAGATCAAACACATGTATATACAAAAGTAGACAAACGAAACAAGAATAACCCTAAATTTGACGGCCCCTACGAGGTTGTAAGCATATCTGACAAAAATATAATGACTTTAAGAAAAAACCAAAAATTGTCTAAACGTCATTTACGAAATCTAAAACGACCTAATGTTTCAGGTCCATCTTCCTTATCCAAATCCAAGGACAAAGAATAACATTAGACAAGATCAATGACAACCCCGGACTGTTATCAATTAACATGGGCAAAATGCAAAATTCCATTGACAAATGGACCATTATTCGAGTAATCCCTTTAACACCACTTCTCAATGGGTTTCGTTCCATAGATAAACAGTCCCAAGATATCCATGACATTATTCACAATTCCACTCATTTTAATCTTTATCAAAACGAGATACAAAATTACCAAAATATCCTTTCCCATCAAATTGTGGAGACACAAAAAATATTTAACCAAATTATACCCTCTAATAATAATCGTAATAAAAGAGGACTAGTTAATGCTGTAGGTACAATCATAAAGACCTTAACAGGCAACATGGACGCAGACGATGCAGAACGTTATGATACGGCAATTTCTCAATTAACATCAAATCAAGACAAAATTAAAACAATAGTTGATAATCAAATCATGTTAACAGAACAGGCCATAGAAAAATTTGATAAAACCATATCCTCGGTTATTTTAAACCAAAACAAAATTGAGGAACGTTTGCAGTTGATCACTTTAGGTTTCGAACAGGAAAAAATTAATAACGAACACATAATGCGTCTGCAGATGGTGTATATACAATTGATTACAGAAATCATTAATATTAAAAGCATTTTAAGCACATTAGTTAACGCAATAACTTTTGCAAGATTAGAAACAATGCATCCATCCATATTAGAACCTGAAGACTTACTAATAGAACTTAAAGAATTGAGAGTTTTGTAACCAATCTCCCCTATAAGCTTGATGCAAATAATGTAGCTTTATACGAGGAGGTGTCAATAATTAAGTGTTACTACAAAAATTATACTTTAGTGTTGCTATTGAAATTCCATTAGTAGAATCTAAACATTATAACTATTACCACCTTTATGCATTTCCTGTGAAACAAGGTCCTAGTCAAAATTATACCGTCATCATCCCTCAATCCAAATACCTAGCCCTTAACGATGAAAGCTATAACTTGCAAAACACACTATGCCAAGAAGTCAGCCCTGGAGACTACTTATGCAGAGGTCAAACGATGAATCAGATCAGTAATAGCAGCCCTTGTGAAGTCCAATTGGTCAAGTTCACCACCAGATACGAAACTTGCGAACACCACCCAGTCAACATACAGCAGATGAAGAGCCAGAAGATAAGTGCAAACAAATGGATAATGGTATTCCCCCGTGAAAGTACAGCACACCAACGATGCCGTAGCCGACAAGAAACCACAAATCTAGAAGGAAGCTACTTGGTTCAAATCCCCGAAGGATGTCAAATGACAGTAAATAAGCAAATGTTCTCCCCATCTCACAATGAGATAGTATCTACCTACCACATCCAACTACCCAAGTTGAAGCTTACCAACTTTCAGCTACAAGAGGTAGTAAATACAGCCCCAATCAAATTAGAATCAATAGATCTGGATGAATTACAAAAAACAAAGCATCAACTACAACACCAACGGTCATTATTGAATGCAGTTCAACATCCGAAAGTAAGCCTGTCTACTAGCATCTGGACCATCCTGTTGTACGTGATTGTTGCCCTGATAGCAGTCTATGCTTTATGGAGACTAAGAAAACCAACCAAAGAACCAAGATCCAACACCAACCAACAACAACAAAGATGCCCCATGGAAGAAATCCCCCTGGAGAATATCACTTTGAAAATTTAGCTTCCCTAAATTTTCTATCTGGCCCCGGAGGAGTTATGGTTGCACCACCCGGTATACTACACACACCAAGGCTACTGTCAGCACATATGGGTACGTTGCGCTACACCGGCTTTTCCGTCGACTCAGCGTCCGGTTGAAGTGCAGCGACATTACCGAGGGGAAATTGATCAGCAATTAATAGTCTATAAATATATGTCGAACATTAATATTCAACAGTTAGTCTTTGCCATCCAGCCTTAATGGTATTAGATTACTCATATGTATTTTATTGTAAATTTTATATTATTTAAATTTTAATATATATATCGTTGTACTGTAACTTCAAGTAAATAAATTTAACTTTATGAAGTTCAATTGAAGTACAACTCTAAGTCGCGTAAACGTAATGCGATACAGACGGCTAGAGGATAAAGATTACCAGCAAATTGGAAAAGATTGTGAAATCCAGAAATAACTACTTCCAGGTAAAAACTTAAAGGATAGTGCAACCGAATGAAATTAAAGAGACAGGGGCGTACCAATATGTTTCTCCAACAGTACTTAATTTCCGAGAATTTATCTCATCTTGTCGAAATTATCTAGTTTTTGTACCGAATTACTATCTCTCTATATTATTACATCTCCTTTATCAGTTAAGTTCCCTGTTTGAAGTGTACGTAAGTCAGTTACTCATTGATTAATAATTTAAAGGTCTTTGATAACGAGCTTTCCCTAACATACCAGGATTCCCAAATGGGCAACTCGTTGCCATAATTTCAGTAGTCTCTGATGGGACGCCGCGTTGCCATAATACCAGTGATTCCCCAAGAGGGAGGGAGTAAATTTGCCCTGTTGACAGCTGTTCTACGACAGGGTTGAACGTTGCTATCAGCACCGCACGTTTAAAACTGCGGAAGCATTGTCTGAATTTTTGCAGCTGTTGAAAGCTTTTTGTTCTTGTTCTGAACATGGGTAAGTGCTTCAACACACTGACATTGGACAAATTAATTATTCCCTAACGTTTTTGTATGAAAGTTAATTTAAATATTTTAATATTTTTTCCTCAAAAATTCGCTAAAATCCCATAATCTGATCGTTTTATATAATTAAATAAAAAACTGGAAAAAATGTGTTAAACTGATCGCTACGTAAATCATGGTCTGCGATTATAAATGTATATATTTCCAAAACAATAGTCTTTAGGTATAGGCGGTATAATACAAGGTTTAGAGCAGAGGGTATGCCATTTACTTCTAAAATATAAACATTTGAAAAAATTGAGTTACGGTAATTAAATTTTTTGCAAATTCAGCCACTATTTAAGAGCGCCTGTATATGTCATCTGGATCTTTGTGATGAATAATATAAACAAAAACCTCATAAATGCGTCATTTTCACAAGACTCTGATGCCTACTGATAAAAACTGCCGTATCACAATTTTTGATATGTGTCAAAAATGGGAAAAGTTGCAAAACAATTCAAATAACTCGAAAACGATGCACGATATCATTTTTCTTTACCATCGTGCATTATACTTCCAGGGAAAATGCAATGATTCAATAATATAAGGGGTGTTCCTTTAAAAAAAGAAAGCTTGTATTGCCAACGACTTATGGGCCACCCTGTGATTGTCAGAATAATTTTATAAGATGCAACTCTAACCACCCTGTAATAAACTTATATAATATTTGTCCGTATCTTGTATACTTAATAACGAATATATTGAGTTTTACCGGAGAAATGCGCCACCCTGTATATATGCTAACATGTAAAAACTGATATTGACCGCGGATTTTTCTTCTAGGGAGCCTAGTTCCCGCTCATTTGAAGAAATTTTTTCAAAATTTAAAAGTTGCGATCTCATCATAAGTAAATTTTTACGACGAAAATTGACTAAAAAATCCAGCGGCGCAAATCGCTGCTGCGCAAACGTCAATTGATGTTTTCGAAACGGCTACTACACTTATTACGTACCGTAAGAATACTCTTTTGTTTCTCATATACATGCTTGTTTCTTAAATATTTTTGGGAGTTAACCAACTTCCTTCAAAATAGACAGATCCCAAATTTCATTAAAAAAGAAGAATTATTAACCTTTTCAGAGAGTTTTTTTTTGTGTGACCCTTCTAATATTGAGACAGCTCTGAAACTTTTGTATTTAAATAATATGGAAAATGAAGAAATCTATGGATCGTGTGAAAATTGTTTCCTATGCCAGTTTCAATTTATATATATATATATATATATATATATATATATATATATATATATATATATATATATATATATATATATATATATATATATATATATATATATATATATATATTATTACCAATCTAAAGCTGTTTATCCGACATCCCTAACTTTTTGGTTTTTGGGGTTTTTTGAAAATAAGAAAAATGGCGCATTTCTTTAAAGTGGTATAACTTTTTTATTTATCAAAATTTTTGAACTCTGTAAATATATCTTCACAGCAACTTTTAACGTAGAATTCAACTATCTAGTCAGGTTTCATGTTTATTGTTAAATAATCGCTAGGCGATTGTCACCTTTTTTGTCTTATGGACGCCATAGTGGATTTTGACAGTGTAAAAAGACCATAATTTTTGCTTTTCAATAATATATCAGAAATTTGAAAAAATAAGATTTTAGGATTTATTAATACATACATATGGCAACGTCGCAATCTGTAAAGTAAAAAACATACGGCGCCTAATATGATTAAGAAAAATAGTAAGGCATTTTAAACTCTGCAAGTAATATTATTTTCAATATGTTTATGCTACTTATAATGACTAGAATATTCCTGACAACTCATAATATCCATGATTCGCAATTATTCCAGTTGCTTGGTAACTTGTGTTAATTGTTGTCACATTTTTTTAACAACTATTAAATGTTTGACCTTGTTTTAATTCCACTCAGTCTTATGGAGTTAGTTATATAAGTATTTCAATTAAAAATTAAGTTTGTTTATTACTAAAATTTAGAAATAGCAGGATGCAGAATTATTTTAATGTAGAAAAATTTCACATGCTTGTCTGTTACATATCATCTCACAGAAACGCTAATCAAAGACGTCAGCCTAATGTTCGATATTTTGCCAAGCTCGTAACAAATATATTAAATTTTGGAAGCTTTCGAAGTCCCCGAGGTCGAAATTACGTCCGTAATAAAAATCGCGATCATGCAATCTGTCAGTTTTTTTCAAGAAAATCCTGCCACGTCAACAAGAGCAGCCGAAACAGAATTGGATGTACCAAAATCAACCACTCAAAGAAGTTTAAAAAAGCAAATGTCATCCTTATAAAGCAACGATGCTACAAGGATTTTGGGAAGTGATTATGAACGTAGATTCAGGTTTTCTAACTGGTTTATTGATAAATGCCGTGAAAATCGAGACTTTCCTAAGCTAGTAATTTGGACTGATGAAATCAGTTTTACAAATTGGGGAGTGTTCAATCGTCTACTGGGGTGAATGTATCGTCAGATCATATCACCTTAATCGACAACAAGTTTCACATGCTCATACTATTTGGTTCTTCTTCAGTTTCTTCCATCATTTTAAAGGAGTTCTTTGTGGTAAACATACTTTCCTATTTACAAGAGCTCGAAATGATGCCAACAGCTATTACAGTACTGGTACAGCAAGATCGAAAATTACTGTAATTAACATGTTTTTAAAAGAAAAAACATGTATTTCCAAACGATAAAATGAAGTTGGAACTGATGGATAAAATTGCAAAAGACACATCTATCTTTGTCGCATATCGCAAATGGGACATATATGAGCTACCATCACTCAGAGATATTAATAAAGATGTATGGTCTGTTAAAACTGCAACCAACTTAGAAAGACCTAGATATGTGATTATAGCATTTCAAACAGATCTAAAAGACAACGTGAGCAAGAGAGGTCACTTTTTCGATAACATTGGTATGGTAGATCTAGGAGTGTCCCTAAATTCAAAATGCTACCCTTATGCATTTATGAATATTGATTTCGACAAATCAAAATATGCTGAGGCTTACCAGATGTATACAGATTTTAAAAAAAGGGTTTGTTATAAAAACATGTCGGAGCCTCTCTTAAATTATCTTGAGTTTACAAACCGAGCTCTATTTGTAATCTATTGTCAGCCCCAGAATAAGCCAATCAAATCTTCAACGGTGGACATCAAGGTGGAGTTTATAAGTAAAGACAATTTTCCAAATAGAACTAGAGCTTACTGTTTAGTTATTCATGATTGTGTATTTGAATATAAAGCTCTAACTGATATTGTCGGGGCTATTGTGTAATAAGTTAATATGTAAATTTTGTGATTTAATCCTAATAAATTGATTGTATTTAAATCAGTTGTTTTATTTTTCACTATTTTCATCAAAGGAATGCTGACAATGGAAATAAAAGTAGAAGCGTTAGCACTGGCATGAAATGAGAATTGATATGGCCAGTCTAGCAAGGTCACATGCAAGTCTCGACAGGATTTCAGATGTTTGCGCGTGCAGCTAGCCCCTTGCTGCTAGTTGCCATCATTTTGCTTGACATGCTTCCGAGTTCCCATCACGTGGGGGATTTTTTTAATATATATATATATATATATATATATATATATATATATATATATATATATATATATATATATACAAATATATAAATGAATAAATATATTATTTCCCCTTAATTGAGACGAGTGCAATGATACCCCACATGTGTTCTCCTACTTGAAAACACAAAATTTTCGGTTTGCGCATGAACAAGTATCACACTTAAATTTCACTCGTCGAGACGAGTACGGTGATACTCCTACATGGGTGCCTAACCATACAAATAAAAAAAGTTGGTTTCGTCTGCGCTGTCAGACATATTTTTTATGTGTCATTTTCACAAAAATAAAAATGGTGGACTCTCTTATTTTGACACGTTAGCTAAATATCTTAAAAGTTCAATTTTCACAGATTTTTCTCCTACGGTCAACCATTTTGGCCGCCATTTTGAATTACGTCATCTCATTAAAAGTATATTTTCTCTCTTTATCCATCCACTATCTTTGTTTTATCACTTTGAATACAACTCACCATATTTTTTACTTCCGGTCGGCTACCTTGGCCACCATCTTGGATTACGTCATCTCAAGTTAGAGCTCTTTTCTCTCTCTATCCAACCCGCTATCTAGTTTTGTCATCTGGACGTCACACGCATGCGCAGATCTGTGTGGCGGGTGTGGCAGGTTCAGAACCGCTATACTATACCTACTATTGCCGATAGGCAAGACAAAATGGGTTTTACAGAGGAACACCCTGTATGAGCTGGTGCAGTGGACACGAATTGAATCTGGCGCCAGCCACTCGCTCAATAAATTCCAAGCTGTATGGGGGGGGGGGGGGGCACAGGGACTGCTAATAGACAAGACAAAATGGGTTTTACAGAGGATCATCCTGTATGAGCTAGTGCAGTCGACACGAATTGAATCTGTAGCCAGCCACTTGCTCTAGGATATTCCAACTTTTATGGGCGCGGCGGAGATTTAGTTGATACTGTTGTGGAAGTCAGACCTCGTCTAAATTTTCTGTACCATCGCAGGTTCTTTTAGATGAAATCCCCACTTGGATTTTGTGAGACCTATGAACAACGGACACCGTCGTTACGGTCGATAATATATCAATCACGCATGCAATTATCGCACAAACCTATGCCTAAGTGACACACAGCTCTAGTCTTGTATAAAACGCCTTACATAAAACACTGCCGTCATTGAGTGATTTTTTTTTTAGTATTTCTGGTAAAATGTATTTTTTTGTTGTAAATATATAAATAGATTAGAACAAAATTTATTAATAAACAAAACGGTCGACACTTAAAAAAACTTAAAATTCACTTGTATCATCTTCATCTGGCTGTTCAAAATCAAATGTCCTAACATCCGTTTCATCCCCAAACTGCAGGGAATTATCAGTTGTGATAAGCACATCTGTCAACGACTCTTCTTCACTTATGTTTAATGGTATGAACCTAACTATAGAATAATCCTCGATCAGATGACCAATAGCTTTGGAAAGCTTTCTATATTTCATATTGAAAGCAGGGCATCCTAACAGTTCTATGTCGCCCATGAGAGCGCGAGCATCTGGATTCAGGAACCTATCAAGCCTCTTGCGGACACTCTTACTAATAAGATCCATCTTAGATAAAAGACTGATATGAGGTACTTCTAAATTCAACATGACGCTCTGTGCTGCCATCGTGCCAGAGAGAAATTTAGCACCATCACGTCTTCTTTTAATTAAATCTTAATTTAAATAATCCAATGCTTCCTTTACGATAATTATTTCGCAAGTGTACCTTGTGCGTAAATGCCCCACTGATGCCAGTGAGTACTAATAGTACAGATAAGAGATCAGCTATCTCCTTCCCTCTATTTGCTAGTTACATAAAAGTCAAATACATTTTCAAATAACTACACTAAAATAACATACCCGCTTGCCATGAATGTGTGCCAATCTGTACATATACCCGACAGTTAAAATTCACAAACCCAAGTTCACAACTGGCCAACCGGCCATTTGATAACATTATTTCATTGTGGCAATTCCCTGAAAATGTCTACAGTGTGTTACAGAACTTAATATTGCCAATGTTGTAGAAATAATATGTGCCTTAATACAATAAAGGGGTACCTGAAGAACCGCAAGTGCTGTGACCGTGTACACCAGTACAGAAAACGTTCGTAATTCGTAGAGTAAACATCGCAAGGCTGCTATTTCGGCTTTTATAGACACCACAAATGAGTAAATGCATATTTTTATGAAACATTAGCTAAGCAAATCATAAGTGTTTTAACTTCAATGTTTGATTGATTAGTACATAGCAAGTTTTTCCTGACTAATGAATTTTATTTTTACAGCTTGAGTGAGTAGTTGCAATACCTAAACTCCTTCATTATGCTAAAAGACGAGGATAAATTGCAAAAGTTTATTTGACGAAGAAAGGCGCGGAAAGCCATTTCTTTTGAAAAAATATATCCCTATAATTACAACACAATTAAACCACATAGCTCTAAGCTGATTGTTGCTAACGATTTGCATAAAACATTGGCGATTAATACATAAGATTGCAAGCAAGTTATAATTACATTGTTTTCTTTGTAAGAATGTCCAGGCCGGTGCCATCTGGCCCTCCCTGTTTCTCACGGTATATCGAGACTCTCGAGCACCTATATCCATTTCCCATTACCTCTCAGATACTCGAAAGCACCAAACCCTGTTGACTGAAGATTCCCAAAGTTCTTAATACGCAGACTAATTAGTCGGCCCGTCTGGTGTCTTCGAAACTTGACCTTTCATCATAGGGCATGGGAATCATCTGTATCAGCTGTGGTGTTATTTAATTACACAAATACGTCTGTACCTTGGTTATAGAATGGGGTACAGATATCTAGGAGTATTATTATATTATTGCGAAATAGCTGTAGTTTGTTGAGTTTTCAGTAGAAAATAATCAACATCGACGATTAATCAATTGCATTTGTCGTGAAAATTATTTATTAAACCGACCGAAATTCGCAAGCTAATTATTGGAGGGCCTAAAATAAATGTTCACTCAAATAAAATTAAATGCAAATAAACCAGAACGTTTCAGTATATGTCTATCACACCGATAACTCAAAAAATAAAGGGCCGAATTTGATCAAGTTGAGTGAGTACCTTCCTTTTGCAAGAGGCTTGGACAAGTTCGTTAACCAGGAACGTCGGCGCAGGTTTTTCAGGAAAATTTTGTGTTTCTTTCGGAAAAAAATATATCCGGAGATAACAAAGTAAGGGCAACCAAATTCGGCACGCCTGTTTTTTTTTTATAAAATGCGACCCACATGCCAAAATTTAGGTCTGCAAGTTAAAAGACAAAAACATTATAGGCATTTAAAAAGAAAAACATTTGGGGTTTTCCCCAAAAAAGGTCAAAGTCGTGATGTGAAACGTCAAAATTCGCAACATTTAGGCAAAAAACCTGAAACAAACACGGATTACGTAAATAAAATGTCGCAAGAAGAGTGTTCTGCAAACCCTTAAGTTTCAGCTTCAACCGTCATTGACCTTCATTTTACTAAAATATTTGCAGAAAATTCATTTCAAATAGACCGTTTCTCCGGTGCTTTGGCTGTAGGTTTAGTAAAGCTAATGCTTTGGTTGTAGGTTTGTTTAAGTTTATGGTTTAACGGTCTATAATTTTTAGCTAATTTTCGTAGAAAAAATTCGTTTGAGACGCGACTTTTGAATTTTAAAAATGTTTCTTCAAATGAGCGCAAACTGGGACCTCTAGAATCCATATCCGGATTCACTTTTAGTTTTTATCTGTTTGCATATATACAAGGTGACGCATTTCTACGGTAAAGCTCAATATAACTGCTATTATACAAGATACGAGAAAAAATTGTATACGTTAATTATAGGGTGTCTTAAACTGCATCTTATAAAAATATTTTGACAATCACAGGGTCGTCTATAAGTCGTTGGTGATCCCCACATTTGTTTTTTTTTGCGTACACCCTGGCAGTTTTTATCGAAATATGATGCATGTTTGTAAGAAAAAAATCGTGCCGCAGTAAGTACGTTTTGGTAGCCATTTTTTTTGCTAGTAATGGTTTGTTGGCTAGGAAACCAGTTTTCTCGGAAACATTTTAAGTTTATTTTCGGAAAATTTTTGTACACTTTCAAACAATAAGGAATTTCGATAAAATATGGTACATTGTATCTACTTTATAGGCTACACCGGTAAGCAGATTAATGCGTGCTTGCATTAGAGAGACATTTTTATGAAAATTCACTTCCATAACGCACTTGCTGCGTCCAGACTTTTTATACATTATGAAACCGGCTTATTTTTCTTATGTTAGCCATCTTATTAACTTTGTTTCAGAACCTGACAACAAGGAAGTTATTTTGGATGATCTGGCTATGCTTGCAGCAAAAACGTCGTTTTTGATGGTGATCCTCATATATATAAAAAACATAAAAGGCTTTGCAAATATATCCTATGATTTATTTGCATATGTTGAAGAAAACGAAAGACCTCACAAAGATACTGGTTACACAAGACGACAAAATTTAGTAGTTAAATGTTCATATGCCGCCATAAATGTAGCAATACTTTTGTTTGCAATTGCAAAGTATCTAAAGAGAAGATCATATATTGTGTTATATGATGATAAATGCCAGACAGTATCTAGTCTCATTTTAAACATGAGAATTCCACTATGTATTGAGAACCACTTGATCACAATTTTTCTTTTTCTATGGCAAACTTTATTTGCATTTTACTACACGGCTGGTATAGCTGCCTTATCTCTGGGTGTGGTTTGCGTCGTAAAACAAATAGAAATTAAACTAAAGCACTTAAGCTACCTACTTAAAGGGTACAACTTACTTAGTGAACAGACTGTCTACAAATATCTTTTAAAATGGATCTCTTACCATAATAGGGTAATTCGGTAGGTATAAACAATGAATTCTTAAAATTGCATAACATTTCGAGAGAGGGAGAGAGATAGAGAGAGAGAGAGAGAGGGACGCTTGGTATAAAAATAAGAAAGAGCTCGAATTAACCTGTCTCTGGAAGCTTTGTTTTCGAGATACAGGGCTTTCATTGTTTTAATCTACTTAAATAAATGTTTCAAAACTCTTTTAGCCTATTTAACAAAAAACTAACTGGTTTCAATTTAAAAATGGTGGCCATTTTTGTTGTCAATAACTTTTGCTCCACGGTTATTTATTCCAGGTATTAATACACAGCGAGAATTATAAGAAAGAAACAATTCAGCACAATATAGTTTTGAGACCTGACGATCGTTTCGCTAACAAAGTTAGCGTCATCAGAGATACGAATAAACTGCACGAATAAATGGCATTAATGAAACCCAACAAGAAATTATTGCTTTAAACCTTGTGTGACCACTTCCAACTACACTTCATGCTCCGATCTTGTGCGTACCCTAGTTTACATGTAACAGATTATGTATTTACGACCACTCCGTATATGTGCCTGTTTTGCATTGAAAATAACTTTTAACTAAGTTTCAAAAGGCTTGTTTTACATCTGACTGTATTTAGGAAGGTTCTGAATTTGAAACATAATAACATGTTGGGAAATAAAGTCATTTGTGATTATTTCTAGCTTTGTTCTATGCATAGTTATAATTTGCACAGGTTTATTAAGTCGTTCGCAACATTATTTGTTGTTATATTTTGCCAGGTCAGGTCAGGTCAATGTAAACAACATCCTTTTGGCTGTCAATAAGTCGTTCTGACAGTCATATTTCGATATGATTGATGACATCCAAGAATTGGTCGCGGTGTTGTCAATGTGTATCTCGTTCAATCGTCTTACGGACTATAATTAATGTCTATAGTTGGTGTCCAATACCAGTATAGTGAGATTTAGCGGGAATATGGCAACACGAAGGGCATCGAATGCTGTAGTAGTAGACATTTCAAAAGTGGAAATGTATTTAGTTTTTATAAATAAATTTGGATATACGTATGAATGAGAAAGCTGTATATTCGTTCTTGAATCGACATCCACGTGATAGTTCTGGTAACATTCGATGATTGAAAGGTTGAAAAGTGTTGAAGATCAAGTGTGGGGTGGCTAATAAATGCAATGTCTAATATAAGTAATAGAAAATTTATGAACGATTGTGTTCATTGTACCGTAATTATTAGGAATTATTTCTATACCTAAATAAGATTGCAAGCAGTTGTCATGTTATTATCAACAGTTGATAGTGAAGCTACTTATGAAAGCTGCAATAACTCGTTCGCCATTTTCCAGAAGCCACATCCACGTGTGAAGTTTAAGAAGTTTGGTGAAAATCCGAGACCTCGCAAAGGTTTACTCATTAATATTTATTCTCAAATAAAATCTACGTTTATATCACCTAGCGTGTAACTATAAATTCCTTTTTATGTCTATCTATATTCGTTGTTTCTCTGTATTTTTTACAAAGTTACATTGCCAGGTTTTATTTGCGTACCGTGCCATAGTTTTACTATAGTATCAGGCAATGGCCATGATATCTTTGGCACCGAGATAGATTTATCCTCGTACCAGGAGAACTTTAATAGTATTGTTTATCATATTTTTGATTTTAATTCATGGTTCACCTATAATTGGTATCGCCATAATTTTGGTCATTTGTTAAATCAATTAACATCAAAGTCATATAGGTATTGAGATTACAATGCCGCCTAAGAAGTTTTGATAGGTAGATTAATCGTCGTCGTTGTGACATTCAAGACGCTGTACCATTCCAGATGTAGTCATTTTACAAGACCTTCGTCACAACACGGCGTGAGGAAGTTTCAGATCTAACAGTTTCTGGGTGACTTTGTTAAGAGCTGGGCAGTGTCTGGGGAAGTGAGTAGCCCAGACCACAGATACATCTGGTTTGAAATCGCCAAAGTCGAAAGATAAACGGTAAGGAACCGGGACCCCCGCAAGGCGGACTGGGAGGCCTGCAGGTCAGACGTAGTAGTGGAAGTTTGGGGGGGGGGGTGTTAAGAGTACCATAGACAATTCAATAAACCTCGAAAGTGCGGCAGCCCGATTGCGAGACGCAATCACCTCGGCCTATAACGCCAACTGCCCCCTGAAAATGAGGTTGTCCACCAGGAACGTCCCGTGGTGGAACGAGGACCTCAGGCAAAAGGGGACGCAGGTTCGTAAGCTGTTTAACGCGGCCAAAAGGTCGGGAGCATGGGATGAATATAGACAGGCCCTAACGACCTATAACAAAAGACTGAGGGGCGCCAAGAAGGAGTCGTGGAGGAGGCATTGCGAGGAAGTGGAAAACACGTCTGTGAGTGCTCGACTACACAAGATCATGTCCAAGGGCACTCAGACCAACATAGGCTCCCTTACAACATCCACGGGAGGCTTTACAAGCTCGGGGGATGAAACTATGGTAATTTTTCTCCAGGCGCAGTTCTCCGGCTGTAACCAATCACCACCGGACTGGGAACACTCAGAAATAGAGGCGCTTTATAGGCGGTCATCTAGAGTAGACTGGACAGTCGCTAAAGAGGTGGTTACTTGGAGCAAAATCAGATGGGCCATTAACCGCTTTAAGCCATACAAATCGCCGGGATTTGATGGAATAAAGCCCATCATGCTCCAACAGGGGGTAGATATACTGGCGCCGGCGCTTACCCTCATTATGAGGGCCAGCCTGGCTCTGGGGTACATTTCGAGGGCATGGAGACTGGCCAAGGTTGTATTCATTTCTAAACCTGGGCGTCCAACAGACCAGGCAAAGTATCATGTCCTTTTTGCTAAGAACAGTGGAAAAACTGCTCGACCGGCACATTAGGGGCGGTGTACTGGAATCATATCCCCTACATTGTGGACAATATGCATACAGAGCAGGATTCTCAACATAAATAGCACTGCACCAACTGGTGCTGAAACTGGAGAATACGCTGGAAAACAGAGAGGTGGCGCTGGGGGCCTTCCTAGACATAGAGGGGGCCTTTAGCAACACCTCATTCGGATAGGTTTTGGCAGCTGTCAGGGAGCGTGGAATAGAGAATACCTGCTGCAGGTGGATCGGTTCCATGCTCAGGGACAGGGCGGTGTTCACCTCAGTCACGGGAGGGACTCTGCTGGCGGAGGTCGCGGTAGGGTGTCCGCACGGGAGCGTTCTGTCTCCCTTGCTCTGGTGCCTAGTTGTGGACGGCCTGCTGGGGATGCTCACGGGAGGGGGGTATGAGGTACAGGGCTATGCGGATGACATTGTTATCATAGTCCGAGGAAAGGTTACACAGTCAGTGTGGAAGCGCATGCAGATAGCACTGAAAGTGGTGGAAGAGTGGACGGTTGGTCAAGGGCTCGAGGTGAGCCCCGAGAAAGCAATCGTCGTGCCGTTTACGAGAAGGGGGAAGTGCGAGAGCCACAGAACTCACACTCTATACGGTAGGAGCATTCCAATGGCCAGGGAGGTAAAATATCTTGGGGTCGTATTGGACTCTAACCTAACCTGGAATTGTCACATTGGAAAAATACTGCGTAAGGCAGTCATGACGTTAGCCGTCATTAGGCGGCTATATGGAAAAACTTGGGGACTAAGATCTAGTATGGCCCACTGGCTCTACACAAGGATGGTCAGACCATCGTTGACATACGCGGCGCTGGTCTGGTTGCCTTAGGTGGCACAATCCAGTGCCAAACAAGAACTAAGCAAGATCCAAAGGATGGCTTGGCTAGGCATCACATGGGCGATGTCTTAAACCCCAGCAGCCGCCACGGAGGTGTTGCTGGATCTGCCCCCTCCCTACACTTAGTTTATATGGGGGAGGCCAGTCTAAGACTCTACAGACCAGCCTGCAATGGTAGACTGAAGATCGACCCAGGCGTCAGGGGCCACTGCAAAATTCAGGAGATCGGGAAGGATCCCATGCTTGAAATGAGGTCAGACTTTGCGAGCCCGCGAATCTTCAGGGAAAGCAACTTTACAGACCGCGAGGTATGGAGGGAGGAGGCGTCGGGTATACCACGGGACGCGCTCGTCTGGTTTACGGACGGATCCGGCGGGGAGCCTGGGACGGAGGCAGCTGTTTATTCGGAAGGACCGAGGGTAAGTCATAGTATTTCCCTCGGAGCCCGTGCAACGGTCTTTTAGGCCGAAATCGACGCCATCCTGCACTGTGTGCGGGAGAGCAAAAGGAGGGGCTACACCAACAAGCGGATCCTCATAGTCACAGACAGCCAGGCAGCACTTAAAGCCCTAAGTAGCCCACGGGTAAATTCCTGGCTGGTGTATGAGTGCGGAGACGAGACGAGCGACCTGGCTGGGCAGAATGAGGTCACCCTCATCTGGGTTCCGGGTCACTCGGGGGTCAAAGGCAATGAAGAAGTTGACAGTCTCGCGAAGAGAGGGTCAGCAGAACCATTTTTGGGACCATAACCGGCTCTGGGCGTGACAGAGAGCACTACAAGGGGAGCCATTAAGTCCTGGGTCAGAAACCAACACAAGGTGTACTGGGCAGACTGTCCAGGGCTCAGACATGCCACACATTAAATGTAGAGTCATAAATTAAAAACACAAAATCCGTCTTCTGAATTTTACTCAACAAATTCTCAACTGCAGTACAACTTAAAGAAGAACCCTGGTATATTTACACATCAGGTAGACCCAACTTAATAAGATAACCACTGAGGAAATTGAGATCCACACATAAGCATAACTGAGACGACTTCAGTTACGAAAGAAAGATGGCATATGACCATCAGACTCAATATCGTATTGTATCTTCACATACAGTTATACTATACACTCACAGTCGTTGAAAAACCTCTTTTTGACTTAATATTTTGCTATATAAACGAAAAGTTTAGCTATAACGGGAAATAATAAATACTGCACGCACATGACATAAAACAGCTACATGACGATTGTAACAAAATAAGAATATTATACCGAATGACACAAAGAATGACTAACGATTACCAATCATAATATCAAAACTTTACAGTAACCTTTAAATTAGGCATAGATAACATATTTTATTGGATATTTCCAAATATAGTTAGAAATAATATAGATATGAATAACATCAGAACAAATAATAACAGTGCATATATTTATCAGGCATTAGAGATATTAGCTCTCCATCAAAACAAGGTCCATGATCTAATAAGTTCACAAACATCATTAATGATAGAGGCAATTTCAGAATTTAACCAAACCATAGAAAATTTAAATCATAATCAAATAACAATCGGGACAAGAATAAAAGAATTAGATTACAGGATTGATAGTTTGAAAAGCGAACAGTTAACTCATTACCATAGAATAAAACACTTGGAGTTATTGGCACAAATAGGGTACTTGTTAAGCAAGATATAAGAATTAATTCTTACAACACAAAATGCTATTACGTTTTTAAAATTAGGATTACTTTACACATCTATATTAAAACTCAAATTTATAATAAAATAACTGGCTAAAATACAAAATTACGTAACAAATTCGAGACTTATAACAACAAATGATTTAAACATTTAAGAAAAAATATTTAAAATAAAAACGGTCAAACTGACCTTCATTAAATTTATCAATTAGAAATACCATTAGTAGACGAGTCAGATTATGCATATTACCAGTTGTACACTCTACCAATACCCAAACATCTTTATATATTCACGATGATAATTCCAAGAACAAAATACCTTATCCTTAGTAGCAAGCAATATGGTTACCAAAACGAAGAATGTAAAAATTTAAAGAAGTTGTATTTTTGCGAAACCGATAATCCAACACACTCAGCGACAAAAATCCATGCGAAATTAAACGAATTAACTTTTAGAAACTTATACAACAAAACAATAATCTCAAAATATGAAAACAGTCAATATATTATACTAGCACCAGAAGAAACGAAGATCCAAGTAATTTGTGAGGAACAAGAAGAAACCAATATAATTAAGGGAACAAATCTAATAACCTTCTAACCAAATCGTAATTTACAGACAGGGAACAAAATTTACTCAAACAACATCGGAAACTCAACAAATATTTAGTCTACCAAAATTAGAAGTCACGGTGCAAGAACTCAAAATTCCCGAAAAACTAGCAATTAGACAACGTACAGCTACACGATATTATTCACATCCACAATCAACTACAATCAATTAAAAAGAATATACTAGGCCAAATCAACATACCAATCCATCACCTAAATATATGAACCATCCTGCTACATGTAGCGGTAGCAATAGCCAGCCTAGCTGCCATAGAAAAACGAACAATCAATAAATTGAAGAAGACCAATGAAGAAACTTCAAAAAATATTGAGACCGGATTTCCCTTGCAAATCCGGAACGAACCATAGCTTTCTCTTCAGGAGGGGAAAGTGTTGGATAAATGGACCCATAACAACGAGCCATTATTACAACAATGTAGCAACCCAAGTGTGCAGACACCAGAGTCATCGGATCACAAAGCACCTTGGGAAACTACGCCGTGAAGTATGAGAGGCTGAGTCAGCAGAATAGAAGTCATCTCTAAAGAACAATAGTGCCACTCCCGAGGTGAATGTTATAAATAGACGACTCGCCTTCAACGAGGTGTTCATTCCTGTTCCTGTCATAGCACTTTACAAATCGCGTGCTGCAGTATAGGATTTTATTAGTATCACACTTATGTTGATATCTATTATTTGTATTATTGTATTTTTTATATATTAGTTGTATATAGCGTAGTTATTTTCTTCAAAAAAAAAAATGGCCCTAACCCTTTTTTCATTTTTTTGACGTAGAAAAATGCATTAGTAGGCTCTGGTCAGGTGACATTGAGAATAATTTTCTTAGCATCTATAGAGTTTTTCATTTTGTATCTTTTAATCTTTTGCTTATCAGAATCGAATCACAAATACCAAAATTACAGGGGTGTTTTCATCTTAATCGGGCCACACACTATATATATATATATATATATATATATATATATATATATATATATATATATATATATATATATATATATATATATATATATATATATATATATATATATATATATATATATATATACATAAACATATGAAATTTCAAACGAACCTTGAATGTGGGTTCTAGGGGCTTCAGTCCGCGCTCATTAGAAAAAAATGTGCACGTCTCACCATCGTTACCTCTAAATCAGTGATTTTTTAACAAAAATAAGAATTCTGCTGGGAAGGAAGACCGCACTCGATATACAAAATTATCTTACACCTACTGAGCCTTTTAACTAAACTTAAGGAACAGTATTATAGCAAGTCAAAGGTATGGCAGGCTGTAGTTTTATCGGATGAAATATCGTAATTAGGTACGCAGTAATGTACGGGAAAGGTAAAAGGCGAGGCAGTTTTGTTGAAAAATGCTTTTAATTAAAATTTTAGAAGTTATTGACTGCTTTATAAGATGTTAGTGTTTATGGGCACACTTTATATACCAATTTATGTTAACCAAAATATTTGTTCAACACACAGTCATTAAATAGCAATTAGCTACCTCAGAACTAATAGGCCACTGGTTTTATCGGACACCTTGTTTTTTTCAACAACACACCACGAGAGCTTACAGCCTAAATACTATCGTACCGTGGGTGTCGACAAGGAGGAAAGAGGCAACTTGTTAATTCTGGTTTGGAGGTTCGGGGGAGAAGGAAAAACATGTGCCGGCAAGGAATTCCACAACTTTGAAGTCCTCGGGACAAAAGAGCGGGCATAACAAGATGTTTTATGTCTGGTGACCTGGGCAGTAAAAGGGTGTATTCGCTGTGTTTCCCTGGTAGATCTGTTGGGGACAGCAGTTGGAGGAACTATGGAAGAAGGCTCCTCTGAGCACTGCCCTTGCAGATATCTGTAAAAGAGAGAGAGGTCACCAACGGCACGTGGGTGGGCAAGGGATGGCAGCCTTTGGGTGGGGGTAGGGTCACCCATAAGACGTATAGCTCTCTTCTGAATGGAGTCCAGGATAGCGAGTGTAGAAGCGGCAGCAGCACCCCAGATGTGGGAGCAGTATTCGAGGTTTGGTCTTATTTGTGAAGTATATGAGGTATAGAGATTAGCTGGTGAAAAGTATTTGCGAACCCGGAAGAGGAAACCTAATTTCTTAGCAGCCGCTTCTGCAATTGATGTGACATGTTGATGCCAATTCAAATTCCGATCCACAGAAATGCCAACAAGTGAAAAGGACTCATTACTTTAAAAAACTTGGTTGTTCATTGTGATGGGTCTAGGGCTTGTGTATCTCTTATGAGAAAGAAAGCGAGACTGTGATTTGGTGGGATTAAATTGTACAAAATTTCTACTTCCCCAGTCTAATATTTTTTGGAGATCCACGGAGATAGAACCCTCCATGAGTCTGCGATCCTCATCTAATTGGGCTAATGAAACAGGCTTAGAATACTGTATATTTGAGTGGAGGGTGCTGTCGTCCGCGTAACTGTGAACTAGGTTGGATGTGCTAGAGAGGAGGGGCTAAAGCTGAACATTGAGGAACTCCTGCATTAATTGGGTACATTTTAGAGGATTGGCCATCCACGACAACAGAAATGCTCCGGTTGGAGAGGAAATTTGCTGTCCAGGTACAGAGTTTTGGTGGTAGGCCATAGGCCAGAAGTTTATTAAGCAGAGCTGCGTGCCAGACCTGGTCGAATGCTTTGGATATGTCTAGAGCGACAATCTGGGATTCACCGTGTAGTTCCATAGACTTGTTCCAGGAATGGGTGACAAAGGAAAGGAGGTCGGCAGTTGATCTGCGCTGACGGAATCCATACTGCCTGTCGTGGATTAGACTGTGTTTTTTAAGAAATTTTAGTAATTCGGTGTTTATATACTTTTCCATCACTTTAGATGCGACTGAAAGGAGAGAAATAGGCCTGTAGTTGCTAGGAAGCGCTTTGGATCCTTTTTTGGGGACGGGTTGTACTCGAGCAGTTTTCCAGTTACTAGGGAATATGCCTCTATTGTAAGATGTATGAAACAGACGAGTCAGGACAGGTGAAAGTTGTGGTGCGCATTTTTTGAGAACAATGGCTGGGATCTCGTCAAGGCCAGAGGCTTTCCTGGTATTAAGAGAAGAGAGCATATTTCGTACCTTTTTAGTTTTGAAAATGATATCCGTCATTTTATGCGCGACATTGGGGACTGTTGGTGGTTGAACATTTGGAGGTGGCTTGAGAGTAAAATTTCCAGCGAACAGCAAGGCAAAAATTCAGCCTTGTCCAGGGCTGTAGAAACAATTTCATCCCCTGAGACAAGAGGTAGGAACGTGCTCCTGCAGAAATTATTCCCAATAGATTTAGCAAGAGTCCAGAAGGGTTTGCTGCCGTTGGAGCTTGAGAAGACTTTGTTTTTAATGTGGTTATTAAACGAGTTTTTTTGCCTCAGAAAGAATGCGGACATACCGATTTCTTGCGTCGTTAAATGCTTGACGGTTTTCTTGACTGCGATTGTGTAGGAGCGTTTTGTGAGCTTTGACCTTTTCAAGCCTGGCCTTATCACATGATTTAGAGAACCATGGCTTTTGAGTGACTGAAGAGGTTTTATGTGTACGTGGAAAAAATAATTCCATGCCAGCTTGGATAATTTCGGTGACGTTTTGTGAGATATCAGAGGGGTCAGGCTGAGAGAAGCAGACAGACGCCCATGTAAATGAGGAAAAGTAATCTCGCATTTCGTCCCAGTTCGCGGAGTTGTAGTGCCAAACGATCCGTGGGTGTGATGACTGTGTGACCTCGGGTTGCATTGCGCAGGAGGCAGTGACCATGCCGTGGTCTGAGCGACCAAGGGGGGCGGTGACTGATATCTTATAGCAGTCAGGATTTGTAGTAAGAAGGAGATACAAGAAATTTGAGCTGTGTGTTGGGATGCGAGGAAAGTAAGTAGGTTGCTGAACCGTATTGGCTAAAGAATTGCTGACTGCAAAGGCCTCCGCTGCTCTTCCTTGTGGATCGGTTTTTGAGGATCCTAGCCATGCCTTATTATGGACATTGAAGTCACCAAGAATAGTTACCTCGGAGGAAGGATATTTAGAAATCAGATGGTCGGTTTTTTTTTTTTTTTTAGAAATGTAGTCGAAGAGCTAGACAAAGTTGTTGTCAGAAGGTGACCGGTAAATGCAACAGATGAATTTAGTTGCATCCCTGAGAGAAAGTTTTATCCATAGTATGTCTTTTCTTCCAGCTTCTAAATTGGGGAGTCTGGTGCAGGGTAGATTGCTACGGACGTACGCGCACCTGTATAATATTAAAAACCTGCATAATATTAAAAACTTTAAAGATAATTAGGCAAAGTTATCTAGTAAGAGGTATTTCGATATAAAGCTAATGAAGATGCTATGATCTGTGAAGTTTGGTGTGTTTATATAAAGCACCAGATCATACTTTACATTGTCCTTAAGATGTTTTAGCTCTTCATTTAACTAAAAGGATTTGGTCGTCGAATTGTCACACTGTATTAAATATAGTAACCCTTTGCTAGGTAAATCGGGCCTTGTACAGACAAAACTAGAATGAGAGCTATATGGAGTATGAAAAGCCAGTACTTAAATTGATTCTGGCATGAACACTGAACTCCGACAATGACAGCCATTAAATTGAGTCTGTTAGAGGCAATGTAACTCTTTATTGAAAACCCTACAATTTAAAAGAGAGAGAGAGAGAGAGAGTTCTTTGTATTAGTTTGACACTGAAAATCTGTTTAAATGACTCACCGTTTCTCATGGGTTTTCAGGCACTATTAGTAATACACAGGTACTTGTCAAATACTTCAAAGATAATTTTGACCTCTTTCACAGTCAAAAATTTGATTTGGCGCTATAATTTATTCACTCGTAGTGTAACGCCCGAATGTTTTCGGTTGCGTTCCTACGCAGCGCAACAGGTTGTTATTAGAATATCGATTTGCTTATTCGCATTCTGATTGATCAAAACTTGTCTTGTGGTTTGTGCATCTAGGAGGGGTCTGAGCAAGTTTCTAAAAACAAAATTTTAAAAACCCTCCATTGCCTAAACTGCAAATTTAAGTTGTCAAAGTTTGAAGGCAAATATAATGTCAGGTTATAAGTTATATAAATTGTGCACAATATGTACAGTCACAAGTGTTAAAGTTAATTGTACATACACACAAATAATTGTTCAACGATACTAAATAAATAATAAATATAGATGCAGAAACTAGGTACACCTATACCAGATTCTCAAAAGAAGTAATCTCACTTACCAACTCATAAGAAAATTTCTTACGCCATGAACAGCCTCAGTAGTTGGTAGAAATAACAAACCTTCATTTCATAATATTATGCCCTTACACATATATTATGTGTAATGTGTATGTCATTTATCAATGCTAAATGGATAAGTGTTTATTTTGATAATGACGTTAACACACAAGACAGGCGCAAAATTGTCACAATGACAGAAGCTAAAGTCAGATTGAGTAGAATTTTATAAATAAATTTTAAAGAATGAGTCATTCCAAATGTATGGGTACTAAATCGTAGCTTTAGATTACTTTTCAATTACATGATTAAAATTTTCCCTTCTCGTTTATAATTGTGACAGCATAATATATGAGGTGTCGTATATTCTGAAATTGGTATGAAATCTGACAACCCGGTTAACACAAATTTAATAATTGAGCCCCACTGTGACCTTGATCGATTTATATTTTATGTAGATTTATTTAAACAGTATAGCTACACACCCGCCGTATCTTTCTGTCTTTGTCAACACATACTGCGTAATGTCATGGATTTAGAGACGATGTCGGAGATTGTTTATTTTTAGGCAATTTTCTATTTAGAATAACTTTCTTGTACCTTTTGCTTGAAAGTTGGTACACGTATTAGCTTAGGTACATTCTATCTACTTGTGATTTTCGCTTGAATAGCTTTAGTAGTTCAGAAAATATTGCGCTTTAAAGCCTTCCTTCGAATTATTTTCCAAAAAAAAAAAAAAAAATTGGGAGCTGAGAGCTGAGTAACGAACTATTAACAAAGTCAAGGTACTTGCAAAATTCGATCTTGGATTTGGGTTCTAGAGGCCCTAATTCGGGCTCATTTGATAGAATTTTCCAAATGTCTATCCATCGATACCTCTCTATAAGTAAATTTTCGTAATGAAAATGCACTAAAAAGCTGGTTTCAACGGCTTTGTCCTCTCTCAGAAGGGAGGTCCTGCGTGCAAAGAATGACTGCATACCCTTAAGTGTATAGTTCCTCTTTATTAGTGAATTTTTATGAAAAAAAATCTCTAATAGAGAGGTATCGATGGTGAGACTTCGCAAAAAAATTTTCAAATGAGCGCGAACTAGGACCCCTAGAACCCATATCCGTGGTCAGTTTCATTTTTTATATGTTTATATATATATATATATATATATATATATATATATATATATATATATATATATGTGTGTGTGTGTGTGTGTGTGTGTGTGTGTGTGTGTGTGTGTGTGTGTATCCGTCTCATAATTCAAAAAATAATTAACCGATTTCAATGAAAGTCGGCAAGTGCCTTTATTTTATTAATTGCTTGGATGAGTTCGTTAGCCAGGTAAATCGAACATGGTTTTCCGGGAAAATTTTGAGTTTTCTTTCAAAAAAAAATTTTTTTTCTCCGAAAATAACAAAGCTGTTTTAATGAATTTTACCATATATGTTGCCTTGGGAGAGGCCTTACTAAGTACCAAAAATCAACTTTCTAAGTTAATAAAAATTGAGTTATGTTAATCTTAAATTTTCTTTTAAAAATTTTTTTTCTCCAAAAATTACAAAGTTATTTGTAATTACTACGTACCAAAATTAAACTGTCTAAGTTTATAGAAAACTGAGTTATTCAAATTTGTAGCATTTAATAAAAATTCACTACCATAACGTACTTGCTGCGTCCAGAGTTTTTTAATTATCAATTTTTAACCAGTTACATTTAAATTCCACTGAGATATTATTTAGGATAATATTGCTATGGCCAAAATGATTGAATTAGTTTGTAAGGGATTATGGTTTATAATTATTTAACGCCTTAAGGAAGTATTTACTGGAGGTTTCCAGGCATTTATTGAAGTACTTATATTGAGTGTTCTTAATTTGGACATGAACTACATATTTTTCTAGATCTTTAAGTAATTTAGAAGATCATTTAAATATACAGGGCACTCGCAAAAGTAAAACGTTGCATTATACAAAAAAAAAAAGGTAAAGACAAGATCCACCGATTGAAATGCGAATAAATGAGGGGGTAAATATGCTTATTAGACTTATCAAGTATTTGTAAAATTGTAAGAGCTATTATTAGTTATTGTTGTATTTTTTTTAAATGGATATCTAACAAAATCAACGTAAAAAACTCTGAATCTCTTTTAGGACTTCAAATGAGTACACTTTTTGTAACAAATATATAATGCACGTACAGAAGTAAGATTAACTGCCAATAAGCTTTTGTTTGTGCATGTTTCAGGTTACAGCAACGATTAAACGGTCATTTTTACTGGATTTCAGTGGTACTATTCTTATTTACGTCCATGAACATTGCTGTTCTTGAGGCTGAGGCTGTATTGGTAGGTTTCCTGAAATATTATTTTCACTACATATCATACAAAAAAACTTTATTTTAGACAAAATCATTGTCTGCAATGCTTTTACTGATTGGCTGGCTTGCTGGTATTGGAGTTGTGCATATATATGGACAGAAAATCTTAGATGCGGTATGAATTAATTTTATGACATAAGATTGATAATGGTATGGGCAAAAAGCTGTTGCATAAAGGTCTCTCGTTCGAGCAAGAAGCTCTAAAAATCTATAAAATCAACAACTATGTTTAGCTTTAAATTATCCACTATTGAATGCTCTCACTAATAGTTCAATGACTACTTTACGTTTTGGCAGTTGGTCAACGTTGTCACAAAGTACAACCTGTAATTCTGCTTTGGGACAGTGTTTGTTTTACCTTGGCATATTAAAACATATTTTTTATCATCCAGCATATATATTAAGTGAAAAATCAGAGTGGCGCAGAAAAAAACACAACCGACCCAATCCTTCATATATAATAATAATAATAATAATAATAATAATAATAACCTTTATTCCATTTATGATACATAAGTTATATAAATTGATACAGATGCACCATATATTCTAAAACAGTACTCCTCCACTTATATATCTGGAATAGCACGCGGTTCAGTGTGTTAGCAGTGATTATTCACACGCTGCCACTGGTCTTCCACCGCTACTACAGCCAAACATACATTGGAAAAAACATACGCACAAACCTTTTGAACAAAAAATAATAATAAAAAAATCTAATCTAATCTAATATCACAAATATACTAGTAACCAACCCATGCCAAACCCATTTACAAATTAACCCAACCCATATTATCACCGCATGATAGTGAATGCCTAATCTTATTCTCAAATGCCGACTGGCATTGCAACGCCAACACCCAAGGCACTACACCGAGATATTCTAAGTAACCCGTTGACAAGACAATTTGCGACGTTACCAACAACGGAAAGTTCACAGAAAGATTTCTGGCCTCAACAGGGAGCCTATTGTAGAATCTCGCCACACCGAACGTGAACGATCCTTCAAACAACGCCGTTTTATGTAACGGAGGGGTCAACGTAAACCTATGTCTCAAATTCAGTGTGTGCACGTCTGTTCTAAAAGTGATTTTGTTGTAGAGATAGGGAGGCTTATGTGTTTTAATGATCCGATAAAAAAGACATCCTGAATGATACCCAACTCTTCCAGGTATATTTAACCACCCACTAGACCCAAAAGCAGCTGATATACTGTGATACTTCCTTATACCATAGATTAGCCTAATACAAGAGTTTTGAGCCTTTTGAATTCTTGAAACATCACAGGAACGTAAGCAGGGCCCATAGACAGATAGACAATGATTAAAAACTGATAGCACCAACGAATCACACAGCAAGAGCCTACTTTTACGATGTAAATAATGCCTGCAGGAATATACTCTCCTAAGCCTTGAAAATGCTACCATAATGCATCCTGATACATGACTATCAAATTTCATGTCGCTATCCAGCAGCAACCCCAGACTTTTCGCACTCTCTTGAAATGGCAATCGTAAGCCATTGATTTCTACATCCACAAGTTGGAAATAGTTGAGCCTCTCAACCTTCCTACCAAATAGAAGTAATGTGGATTTCGCAGGATTCAGTTTCAAATTATGTGCTGCTGACACTTGGGAAATAGTATTCAAATCCTCTGTTATCCGACGTCACGCTACAGTCATATCCGAAGGCATAAATGAGTAGTACACCTGGGTGTCATCTGCGTATGAGTGAATTTGTGAATACTTGATGTGACTGAACAGGTTACATGTATAAATAGCATATAATAGAAGACTCAGGATAGATCCCTGCGTGCCGCAGAATTACCCAGTCCTATAAATTCCAAAATGGAAAGAAGGATTGCATGGTTCACCGTTTCAAAGGCCCTGCTATAGTCCAGCAGTACAAGTATTGTCATAAACCCTTTGTCACTTGCTGAAAGTATATCATCCACAATATCCAGCATGGCTGTAGCGCAGCTATACCCTGCTCGAAAACCAGACTGTCTTTGAGGTACTATATTGTATTTATGTATATGGGACTTCAGCTGCTCGTTCATTACTTTTTCTAAAATTTTTGACAACACTGGCAAAATGCTTACAGCCCTAAGATCACAGAACTCTTTAACACGTGCTGACTTTGCAGTCGGTATCACCTTAGACTTCTTCCACTCAGTGGGAAACCAGGATGTTCTTATACAAGCATTCATCACATGCGTAACATATGGAAGAATAAACGGACAACAGAGCAAGAGAAATGTACACGAAATACCATCAGATCCAACAGCTTTTGCTTTAATCTAATTTAAATAATTCAGTACCTCTATTTCTGACACCTCCCTAAATTTAAATGGGAATTCAAAATTACATTTTTTTGTGTCCCTATATTGATTAGCAGTCTGACTCGCCTGCGCGTTTTCAATCTTTGGAATGGAGTCAATAAAATACTTGTTTAACTTCCCAACATCAGATAGGTTCACTGGAATAGAATTCATTGCTCTTTTTCCGAGATTAACACCTATATTATTTAAAGATTTCCATAGATTTGCACTATTAGACGGTTTATGTTCAAAATATGCCTTTTTTTCAGTTTTGACCATAGAGGTAACTAAGTTACGTAACTGCTTGTAATAAGTAAAAGTACTCTGATTGCCACTTTGCTTAAACTTCAGCAAGATACTATCGCGCAACTTCATTAGCCTCTTTAAACCCTCGGTTAACCAACCTTTGTCTTGCTTTCTTGGAGTGTACACCCTAAGTGGTGCATGTCTATCCAGTAATATAGTTAAACTGTCATGCAAAAACAACACCTTATCATCCGGGTGCTCTAGGTCATAGATATTTCTCCACGGAATTGCGCACAACTCAGACTCAAGTTGGATCAAATCAATATCATGCAAATTTCGCCTAAGATAAGATTCCGTATCCGCTGTCGGGATCTAAGTTCTCAACTTACAATAGACAAAATCATGATAAGTTGATAAGTCAGGGAGATGTAGCACACCAACACTACTAACGATGGACTCATTGTTGATCAAAATTATGTCAATAAGGGAAGCGGACCTCTGAGTAATACGAGTCGGTGCATCCACAATCTGCACTAGACCAAGAGATGCACACAATTTTGCAAAAGATTTTGAGCTGCCATCAAGAAAATTGATGTTTAAATCACCTACGAGGACAATATCATCACATATTGGAATTACTGTGTATAAACTGTTCTCAAAGTTAGCCATAAAGTGAGGGTAGGTGTGAAAATTAGGCCTATAAATACAACCAATACAGGACGAGAACCCGTTAGCCTCCACCCTAATCCAGAGCTGTTCTGTTACTTTATCATTAGGTATAGTAATAACATCATAAGCTAAAGAATTCTTAACATAGAAACATTCCCCACCTCCTCTACTCAACCTGTGTTTGCGCACTAACGAATAACCCGAAATTGTGACAACCTCATCCACAATGTCCCAACGCAGCCACGTCTCTGTGACACCCCCTATATCATAGGCCCCCTGATGGAGATACCCGGCAAGAGCGTTGCAACTACCAGTCAGTGATCTAATATTAATATGACCTATCCTAAACGAATCACCTACCATTAAAACATAAAAATAAATACATATATAAGTGAACAAAAGTCACATTTCATAAATTTTAACTATTAATATCACCTTATAGGCCACTCTACCATTGAGAATTTACATCATCCTATATATACATACACTATATATATACACTTGTATACACATGTATACACACAGAAAAATATTAGTTATTACAAACAAAAAATTACAAAACTATACGTAGATATAAATCAAAACTATTGTTAACAGATACAATTTAACGTACTACTTAAAAATATAATATAAAAAAACGATATAAAAGCAAAGGCAACCAAGAGAAATAAATAAAATAATAATACTAATTACAAAATATTATCTGGGTGAAGATTACAAGATGCGATAAGAGAAAGTCCCAATGTCTGTATGCTCGAGATTAATTAAATGTGATGGTTATCGGTTTCCGATAAGCTCCAAACATAGGTACTTATAAAAATTATAATATGCGCGTTCTAATAATTTAAGATGTCATCTCGGCAAGAACCGCATTGTAGTCCTGTGTATTTCGAATTTTATGAACTTTATTCTTAAATTTTACACACAAAACATCATCATATGTCCATACTTTTCCTTTCCCAAATTTTCCAATGGCATATTTTAGCAGTTGATGTGTTTGCTGCGATAAATCTTCATTCACTACAATACGCGTTCCCTTCAATAATCTCCTTTTGCTCAATATCAATCTTTTTAATTTGTAGCAGCCCAACCTTAAAATTGTTGGCCGTCGGTCTTCTGCGCCGTCATTGGGTTTTCTTCCCACTTTATAACATTCCTCAATTTCTGTGTGACTTATACTCAGTTTAAGTTTATCATTCAATGTATTAACGATATTATTTCCGAGGTCCTCAGTCATGTCGTTGTTGTTCTCCAATCCGTAAATTCTTAAATTATAGCGTGTCTCTTGCTTCTCATAAATATTTTGCAAATTTGATACTTGACTTTCAAGGTCATGGATCTTTTTCTCTTGGTCCTCGACGTTATCTTTAAGTTTTTGTAACTGGATTTTATCCGCTACTTTATTTGCAATTTCAATAATACTCTTTTCGTTAATAAGAGATTCTCGAACGGTTTCCTTAATTAAGTTTTTAATGTCACAAATTTGACTTTGCGTGAACGGCATTTTGTATAATGATTATTTAGATAAGATGGCAAAAGTGCTACTTACACGCTAATATTAAGCAGGCAAATTAACTCACTGTACGTCACGCACTAAATTCAATTTTTGTGGAGCTACCGTTAACACGTCTACTCGGTTCGACACATATGTATATGCTGGGATTTAAAAAAATCGCTCGCACACGTCGATTTTTATTTCCTGGCGAAAACGTTTTGTCGATATTTTCAACCTTATCAGTTCATCACTTAAGCTGTGAGGAGGTTCACTTTTGAAATTATGGACGAAAAAATGAGTGATACCTCGCTTTTAAGATAATAATATTTTCTTTTTGAAGAAAGTATCAGTTTTTTTTAAATCGGTTTAGTAGTTTTAAACCGTTGAACTAGGAACTGAACTGTTTGAGTTTCCAGACTTCAAGCCAGAGGTATCTAGGTTTCCAGAACTGCCAAACAAAAGATGGTAAAAATAAAGTCAAATTGTCAAATGTTCAAAGACAAATTGACTGTTACTGTGTTAGTTAGTGGACTGCATTTTTAGAAAACGGTTTATTCGATCACAAAAATGGTATTAATTATTGTACTTTATTACGAAGAGGGCCAACAAAACAGCACAAACATTCAATGTGAAAAATCTGAATAACTAAGTTAACGGAAAGTACATCATTCTGTTAGTGGCCTAACTTTTGGAGACAGGATCAGTGGCTACAGGTTTCATCTGTATCTTACATACACAGAGAGGTAGCGTTGTTTGATTAGTTAGGTTAAGTTGCTGTTTTTCTGAAAAAAAAAAAATCAATTAAAAGGTATATCAAAAATAAAATAGTAAAATAGGCTACAAGAAACTGCAGTTAAATATCATTGCTCTAGCGGTAGAGATTAGCGACCAAAGTTGAATTACCACATATTTGTACTAAGGTAGCAACAACAACGAAGTTTTCCACCATTTCTAGATATAAATTATCCTGATAATATTAATTATAGCCTATTCTACTGTGTTATTACTGATAACCTAACTGTTCACACAACGCCCTCGTATGTAATATATAGAGGGAACCTGTTGGTAGACCAAGTGAAGTTCTTGTCAAAGAGTCCAAACTCATCAAGTTCCGGCGAGCTAAAGCGTAGTAATTAGCAATTGAAAAAATTTACATTAAACGTCCACCCATTACTTTATTTTTGAAAATATAAAAAAATATGTGAGGCAATAAATAACTTACTTTGCTCGGCCAGTACTCCCCATGTATCAAAAGTTCCACTTAGTTGGCAAAAATGTGATTAAAATTGCAATATTTCGGCCAAGAGTGGTTCTTACGTCATCCAGCGCTGATTTTACAAACTTGAAAACAATTTCCGGCGATTTACCACAGCAACTTTTCTAATGAAGGTTTTTTGCTGAAGCTGTAGGTGCACGTTCCTGAGATATGACCAACGACCATTTTTAGTTGCCCACCCTGTACAGCTGGTAGTATCAGTTTGGATGCAGCGGTTGCCTTATGGTAGCACATTTTTTTAAACTGTTTTCAAATTGTGATAACTTAACTTCTCACACACAATAAAATCCAACTTTGAAATGCAGCAAAAACTTTGTAAAGACAACATGTGTACGAAATTTCATTAAAACGTATGTTTTGTTTTCAGATACGTTTTTTCCTTTTCGAGGATTTTTTGATTTTGAAATTTTTTTACTGAAAATTCGCTACTATAACGCACTTGCTGCATTATATTTTAACAATTTACTAATAAACGACGAACATAAGTACTTTATTAAATCATTGAGCATCCTGCTCAATTCAACGTGTCACAAAAAATACTTCAATGACACATTTCTGAGGGGTAGATAATTTAGTAAAAATGTTTATTGATTCAGTGGTAAGAACGTGTGCCTCTGAATCGAAGGATACTGGGTTCGATTCCCAGGGTTCCTCTTTCACCTTTCTATTACATACTGTAAAATTAACATCAACCGATGTTGTGGCACTATATTTGAGCAAATTGAATGCCTACACGTTCCGTCCTTCAGAGGGGGCTTAAATCCGTAGGTCTCTTGTCCATGCGATGTTGGGCACGTTAAAAGATCCCTACCCTCCTTTCATACAGGCAGGAGTTCGGCAAAATTTCCAGGATAGTGAGGTGAAATTGTTCTGTGACGTCGGTGATCGGCCATAGCCGCGGGAATAGACCGACGTTAAAGAAACAAACACACATACTGTGAAAATGTTTGATACTATTAAATATATGTATACATAAACTATTTAAATTAAGCGTGTATTCATCAAATAATACAGTTTACATAGCATTTTCATAAGAGAATTTAAGTTTTAATTAAAACGTATCATCCCGTTCTTAATGATTTTAGAATGAGAAGCTCATTGAAGCTATATACGACTTAAAATGGTATGAATTTAACCCTAAAATGAGATATTACATACTCTTTATTTTAATGAGATGTCAAAGACCTTTTGAATTGAGAAATGGACCCATATCAAACTTTTCAGCAGCATCAATACTTTTGGTAAGGTACATAATATAAACTTATAGGAACATTTAGAACTAATATATGTAATTTGTAGGCAGTGAAAGCAGCTTTTACGTATTTGAACTTTCTTCAGAAACTCGTAGCACCTAAATCTGAAGCAACAGTAATGTAAAGCGTAAATTTATAAGCTTTAAGTATGTAAATAAAACATAAGCAGTAGCGATTTCTCCTAGTGAGCTAGGTGTGCGCCGCACACCCTAAAATATAATTAAAATGTGCACAGTTAAATATGTTTTATTTCTTTTTCCCTTAGTCTTAATACACTACATATGTTATGACAATCGATTTAATTTACTTATTTGATTTCATAAATAGTCGGTTAATAGTGACTTGGAATGAAGTCGGCACCACGTCTTCATTCAGAAAATATGAGTAGGTCAATAGCAACTGGGAATGAATTCGGGTCGGGTTAGGTGTGCGTTCTTATTTCCGAACAACTTCACTCGACAGAGCTGTATTGGTATACAATACAGTCCCCCACCCATGTGTTTAAAATAGTAAGGAAATACCATTCGTTTTAACACTGCAGTGAGCGGTAAAAATACCGCTCAAGACAAATGAATGGAACGCCGGCTTAACAAACGTTGTGATAGCATTATTTACAAACATTACAACTGCGCTTGCCTGGACCACAGTATTCTAGAATCAAAGACTATAATACATTTTAGTAAATTTTCGTAGAAAAAATTCACTAATGGGGAGATCTCGACTTTTGAATTTTGAAAAATTGTTTGCAAATGAGCGCGAACTAGGACCCCTAGAACCCATATCCGGGGTCAGTTTCAATTTTTATATATAAGAATTTAATTTGAGTCAAGTTTTAAAATATAGAAATTAAAATGAAGAAACTGATTTCAAGTACCATCCATATTTCTAGAAATTGTAATGGTACATAATGAGGTGAGGTAATTTTGGAGATTAGAAATCAGATGACAGAACTTTAGAACAGTTGACATTTAGATTAAAATTTAGTCAAAATTGCATCATTTGCAGTCACAAGTTTACACTTATTTGTAAGATGCTTTGTACTATTTATATAACAATAAACTATATATATATATATATATATATATATATATATATATATATATATATATATATATATATATATATATATATATATATATATATATATATATATATATATATATATATATATATATATATATATATATATATATATCACACCGATAACTCAAAATATAATCGGCCGATTTTGATAAAATTTGGCATGTACCTTCCTTCTGTAAATGTATTGGATAATTTCGTTAGTCAGGAAAATCGGACGAGGTTTTCCGGGAAAATTTTGAGTTTTTATTCGAAAAAAATTTGTATCTCAAAAAATAAAAAAGATAAGATAACCAAATTTGGTAGGTAGGTTTACGATATAAAAATTAAACTATACACCAAAATTTAGATTTCTATGTTGCAAGATAAAAAAGTAATAATAAAATATTTTGTGCCAGATCATTTCTATGAAAATTCACTACCATAACGCACTTGCTGCATCCAGGATTTTTACACATTTTATTATTTAGTACGATATTAACATTGAACTACTTTTAATGTTTACAGTTTTCACCCCGTTCCGGACAGTGCTAACGCTAACACAAATTTGTGTGAAGGGAAGAGCTTGATAATAATTCCATGTTCTTTTCGTGTTTTAAAGTTTTAAGTGACTTTTTAATTTGTTAGTGTTGCAGTGGGAAATTAATTAATTTATCTACGTATCATTCCCATATAGGTCGAATATATATATATATATATATATATATATATATATATATATATATATATATATATATATATATATATATATATATTTAGTGTTAATAATTTTTAAAACCACCACTAACAGCAACTCGTTACCGCACACCCGAACATTTTGGCTAGGAGACGCCACTGAACATAAGGCTTGCTGATGCCAAAGAATCTAATAAAGCAACCAAAAACTAAATAAAGATGTGCGTATGTAGTAGTAGTTTTTGGCTTTAGACTCATTGCTTCTTTGACACACTATATATATATATATATATATATATATATATATATATATATATATATATATATATATATATATATATATATATATATATATATATATTGAAATAGAAAACTTTTATTGTTATGATTTAGTTTTATTGAGTCCCACGTTTTGGGGTGCTAATTGATATAAAGAGGTGTGTACTGACAATATTACCCACGATTGGGTGTTTATTAATATATAGCGGTTAAGCTATGGAAGTTTTATTGAATTGTTATAGTGTTTCAGATATGCTAGAGTTTTTAAATTTAATTTAATATAGAATTGAAATAGATTTTACGTTTTAATATAATGAATGGTATATTAAAATAATCGATATAATTGATATGGATTTAGTTTTTTTTTTTAGTTAGATTTTAAGTATTTTAGCTTTATAGATTTTATTTGCCTGTAAAGTTTAGTGAAATGTGTTGTTAATGTGTGCTCACCAAAGGTTTGTGTGTAAATCACACCTAGGTGTATTGAATGCCTTTATACTGCTGTATGTAACATAAAATTGATCGCATAAATAAATTTGACTCTTAAAACAAGGAGCTCATTTAGCTAGTGGGTTCAAGTCCTTCAAATTTTTTTATTGTTTTAACAGATTACAACCCCCGGAAAGAAAAGGACTGGCCAGTTTTTTTGGTTTACTAAAGTCTCTAAATTGCTTAGGTATAATATAGGTCTCTTATTCTACAATTATAGACTAATAAAAACAACAATAAATAGTAACCGCTTAGCAAAGTTAAATTTTCAACTTTGATGTGTAGTCAATGGATGTTTCTTCTTGGCAAAGTACGCCTACTGGTCTTACGATCGAAAGATGGCCCTACAAGCACCTTGTTGTGATTGATGGAAAACAAATATGGTTGCTTCAATCAGTTGGGCCTCTTTTAAATTTAGCTTTATAGCAGTTTTAATGCTTTTTCACGATATTTCTTGAAGCTGTGAAATTATCCACACAAAAAAGTAAGTATTTATACTCTACTCACTCACAGTTTGTTGTTAGATTGAAATCTCTGCTTCTTAACACTATGTTCCAAACTTATAAGATTCTGCTTTCCTTCTTAATTTTATTCTTCCTCCAAAACTAATAATTTTTATTCTATCTGTTTATTTTTTTCTCACCAATACAAAATTTATTTCTGGCCACTTTCAAAAATTCATCTTAATATTTTTACAACAATCCTCTTCATTATTTCCGCGGTTACCTCATTTTTAATTGTTGTTGCATTGACTTTACTTCCTTAACCTATATAAATTATTTGTATTGTCAATTTGACATCTGCCAGTAAATTTAATCACCTGACAGCATTCCTTAACCTATATAAATCATTTGTATTGTCAATTTGACATCTTATGTTAAACAAAAACATCTGTTCTAATTTCTAGGTTATTACATCTTAATATTCATAATTCTAATAAACAATAATAATTATAACGTGCTAAACTATTTCATAGGTTTCCAAAGGATGGCGAAACGTATATATGATTTGAAGCAGAATACAAATTAAGAATCACTTTTATGCCAATATGTACAGTTCGCAGAAGATAATTTATTGTGTAATATTTACCATCATGTACATATTTATAGATAAACTTCGTAAACGGATGGTTGAAATGCTTCAATCATAACTTGTCTTCCAGTGCATCAAAAAGAAATATGAAGGCAAAAAAAGTTTTGCATTAATAATAAATGATATAAGAAAACTGTTTTTCTACATTCTTCTGTATCCTTTTTTATTTCAGTATGGCATAAATTGTCACACTTTTTCACATTTACAATTATTTTACTTGGTAAAGGCTTTCAATTATCTTCCCAAGACAAGTTTTCAAAGAGACAAGTAGAAATAGTAGATTCAGCCCTATAATATATTTATTCACGAAAGTAAGAGTTAGTCTCACCTTTCATCTGCACAATTTCTTAATTATGTACTAAGTATATCAGTTACATATTTTAAAATATTAGATTAATAAAACAGTTTTCATGTAGAGATATAGCAAATTGAGTACTGTGCTACCATTTATACCTAGAGCAGTTATTTATAGGTAAGTACAGATTGTAACTTAATATCCTCAGAAACAGCTTTCAGTATATTCCTATACCTACCCTCAAAATAATAGTTTAACGACGGTTTCAAGGTATTAGTTTAAATAATGATGAAATAAGATTATGGGTAAGAGAAATTTGTAGAATTATTCATGCTGAATTCATTTAGGTTTCAAGCTGAGTGTTGATACAAATTCTATTTATAACTATATAATCAGAAAATTGTCACTGTTTTGTCATGTACAAGTTTTTATATTCATTTATAATAAACCAATTGTCTAAATTAAGAATATGCAGGTAAATATACAATTCAAATTACCCGTTCAGTTGTCAGTACTTCACGCGAGGTGGGGCTAGTGTACTTGTCACAAATGCTAAAGCATAGGAGTTTCCCGTATTGTCATTATATAGTATTTGAGGTAGGCCAAGACTATTTGCCTATTTCTAGTGACAGATGTAACAGATGTTAAAATAACGGTTTTGGGGGTTAGACGTTTATAAACTAATAAATTATTCGACACAAAGTATTTTAGTCAATTATCTGATAGTGAAATAAATACAACATCAACGGTAAGTGAAATTTAATAGCTGGAATCACAACACTATAAGTGAGGAATGGTCACATTAATTAATTGTTGTATTTAAGGCTGACACTTAGCGATGGTAAAAATGTGTTACTGTGTCAGATATAATTGTTAATTTAATTTAATTTAACAAAGATGCAGAGATCCCCCTTACAGTAGACTGTTCGAGTTTACACACAAAGACAAGGTTAAAACATCAACTTAAACGTATGTATAGCTTAATAATCATCTGATTGTAGGTGTACTACTCAAAATTCAACGACAGTTACACAAAATAAACAAACAAAAAAACTTCGTGGACTTATTTGGAACTTAGTCCTTGACCTTCAACTTCTTTGGGCCCGGAGGTGTGAGTGCTGACCCAGTTAAAGTAGAAAACACCACCAGATTTCAGCCCCAGACAAGAAAGAAAGTATCAGAAACAACAGAACACTGACTATGCGACTGTATGGCTCAGTTCTGCAAAAAGCCCAAATACCTTGGAAAGGTGATTTTAACACCCCAAGAAATAGGTAAAATAGCCCCCAAAAATATAGTAGACTATATGAAAAGTCTGAACACTTTGGGCAACTATTTGAGAATAGAGCCATGCACAAAAGACCCATTAAGGTCGCAGCGCCCAGAGACCCATTAAACAATCTACATCTTATTTTGGCAAAAATGCATGCAGTTTAAAATAATAAAAAATATTTAAAAAGCTGATTGTTTAAAAAAGATTTGTAGGCCTTCTCGACATAATGGGTAAAAAAATTTAATTATCCGTTTTTTGTAAACATCTCTAAAATCATTTGATTTAGGTATAGGAACATGTGATATCGTTTTGTAGCAATTTTATAGCCAATTTGATGATCTAATGAAAAATAGATCATTCTGTTAAAAAAAATTATTCTTTTTTTTTAACTCTTGCTAAAAAGTATAAACTTAGAGATTATTTTCTTTGCTTTAAACTACAATCTTAAGTAGATTTAAGCTTTTTATATCATTTTACATAGCAGTTACGGCCCATTTTGTAAACGTCAACCAGCTGTTAGAATTTTGGAAAAGAATTATTTTCTAAAAAGTTGTCATAATTGGACATAGTATAGTCCAAATAAAAGGATTTAAAATTATGATTCCCATCTAAAAAGGTAAAACATACCGTGTGTTCTATTTGAGGTAACTGAGTTGATGGCGATTTCCGGTATAACGGGAAGTGCTAGAAATCTTAAAGTATTTTGGTTAAGGAGAAAATATCACATGAATTATACCTGATTCTAAATTTTCAAATTTTATTCTAACCAGAACTCCATTAATTTCAAACGAATGGTCTCGCTGAGGCGCCATGTATCTATTACATTTGTCATTTTATAAATGTTTTCTTATACATTTGTTAATAATTATTGTTAATTCCTTATGTCAAATTTTTTGTGGTTAAAATTGAATTTCTAAAAGCACTTAATTGAATATGGAGCTGCTTTTCAAAATAGTTGGGACACTTTAACAAGAAGTAGCCGCAGAAAAGAAGGTGAAGCAGAATATAGAGCAGAAAGAAAGATATGTAGGAATTTTTACGATTGACAGTAAGACTAAAATAGGGCAGTTTAGTTTAGACAATCAAGTACAAATTAATGTTAGTTGCAAACACAAGCCATAAGGCTTCTCTGTAAATCACATTGTCAAAAGTGCTGCAAATTGAATCATAACTTCCACATAGCTGTGATAATTTATTCTCTCCAGAAAGATATTCTCATGGAATTACTTTAAGGCCCATGACTTGACCGAAAATAAAATATTTGTATTCCTGTACCGATAAACTTTTGAAACGTTATGTTACTCGAGTTTTATTGGAAAAATGTCGATTTTCACCAAATCATCCCTTATTTATCCCCTGCCCACTGAACTAATCTTACACAAAAACAATTCGAAGCGGTCCTTTGTCGGGTACTAACTGGATACCATTTTAAGGTGATATCCCAATTCGTTCGAAAGTTATTGTGCCTGGTAATAGACAGACGTACACGCCGACATACCGACCGACCGACAGACAAAACAATTTTCGTTCCAGAATCAAGTTTTCTATATGTTTTGAGACTTTTTACGTTTTATCAAAAAAAAAAGATAATTTTTTTCAAAAATTTTCTACACCCGCACATTCCACCCCTAATTAAATTTCAGCACAGAATACCAGATGTTTGATGGAATGTTCTAATAAATAAACCTTAAAACGTTATATTACTCGAGTTTTAACGAAAAAATGTCAATTTTTACTAGATCATCCCCATACATCCCCTAGCCCCTGAAGCTATTTTACCAACAAAAAAAATCAGAACCCTTCGTTTATCAAGTGCTAACTGTATACCAAATTTGAAGACGATATCTATCTTAAGTTATTGTGGCCACAAACAGACAGACAAACAGGCAGACATGCAGACCGATAGACCGACAAACCGACAGACAAAAAAGATTTCGTTCCCAAATCATGTGTTCTATATGTTTTGGTATTTTTTACGACATTTAAGCGAAAATTTTTTTTTTGAAATATTTGTCGCCGATGCGATATTTCCACACGTTGTGACGATGTGGAAGTAATAAATGTTTCAATAAACCACGACTAATAACATACTTACTACGCTAGTGTGTAGAAATAAACATATAGGGCTAAATTTATCTCATTGTCTATAATAATTGATCATAATATTACTTAAAATGGAAATTAAAATTTGAAAAAATTCAAACCACAGTAATTTAATGTTTTTCACATCGAACAGCTTGTATTTTGTGTTTCAGAAGGGAAAGGAATGCCCTCTGCTTCAAGTTTTTTATACAGACTTTAGCTTTAGCATGTAGGGATTACGTCTAAATTTTCTTTGTTTTTTTTTGTTTGAAAATTTTAATGCAAAATTATATCGTGGCAGGTGGGCAAATAGCTTAAAGAGGTTCTTTGACCAAAAAAATCGGACCAGTTTGTGTACTTTTTCAAACAATGAAGATATTTTGATGAAATATGGTACATTATTGTTTCTTCTATATAGATGATACTGGTAACCGAATTTGATGCCTGCTTTGATTACAAAAAACTTATTGATTTGCTATCATAATTTTTCTATGAAAATTCACTACCATAACGCACTTGCTGCGTCCAGACTTTTTAGTGAATTTTCATTCAGAAAATTCACTAATTCATCGATGGTGAGACTTTCGGAAAATTTCTTCAAATGAGCGCGAATTAGGGCCTCCTGGAACCCACATCCATGGTCAGTTAAAATATGTATATATATATATATATATATATATATATATATATATATATATATATATATATATATATATATATATATATAAAATAGTTGATCATAATATTACCTAAAATTTGCTGCAAATCGAATCAGATGTTCCACATAGCTGTGATAATCCACTCGCCCCAAAAAGACATTTCAGGAAACGAATTTTGGGTCCATGACTTCACTACAAAGAAAATACGCATAATTCTGTACTGATAAACTTCCTTAACGTTACATTACCCGAGTTTTAACAAAAAAATATTAATTTTTACCAAATCACCCCTCATTTATCCCCTACTCCCTTAAGCGATCTTATCGAAAAACAATTCGAAGCGTTTCTTTGTCGGGTGCTATTTGGATAGCTAATTTGAAGATGATATCTCAATTCGTTCGAAAGTTATTACGCGTACTAAGAGACAGACGTACAGGCCGACCGACTGACAGACAAAAAAGGTTTGTTACAGAATCAAGTTTTCTATATGTTTTGAGACTTCTTACGCCGTTTTACAAACAAAAAAAGTTGAAATTTCTATTACCGATATTCGACCCCCACACATTCAACCCCTAATTTAATTTCGGCGCAGAATACCAGATGTTTGATGAAATTGAAAGTTTTCTAATAAACAAATCCTAAAACTTTATATTACTCGAGTTTTAACGAAAAACTGTCAATTTTTAACCAAATCACCCCCCATTCATCCCCTGCCACATGCAGTGATTTTACCCAAAAACCATCCGAACCTTTAGTTTGTCGGGTGATCACTGTGTACCACATTCGAAGTCGATATCTCAAGTCGTTGGAAAGTTATTGCGCCTACTAACATACAGGCCGGCAGACCGACCGACCGACCGACCGACCGACCGACAACCAGACACAAAAAATTCGTTCCAGAACCAAGTTTTTTGTATGTTTTAAGACGTTTTATCCCATTTTAGCAAAAAAAAAATTGAATTTTCTGTCACCGATATTCGACCCCCACAAGTTCAACCCCTAATTTAATTTCAGCACAGAGGACCAGATGTTTTATGAAATTAAAAGTTTTCTAATAAACAAACCCTAAAACGTTATATTACTAGAGTTTTAACCAAAACATGTCAATTTTCACCAAATTACCCCCTTCATCCCCTACCCTCTGGAGGGATTTTACCCGAAAACAATCCGAACCGTTCGTTTGTATGGTGCTAACTGTGTACGAAATTTGATGACAATATCCCAATTCGTTCTAAAGTTAGCGTGGCTACAAATAGACAGGCATACAGAGCGACAAACCGACAGACAAAAAAAATGTCGTTCCCAAATCATGTTTTCTATATACTTTGGCCCATTTTACGACGTTTAAGCGAAACATTTTTTGAAATTTTTGTCGCCGATGCGATACTTCCACACGTTGCGAGGAGGTGGAAGTTATTAGATGCTCACATAATAAATAATAGTAATCACTATCTTTTTTAGTGAATTTTCATTAAGAATATTCACTAATAGAGAGAGGTATGGATGGTGAGACTTTTGGAACATTTCTTCAGATGAGCGCGAATTTGGGCCTCTAGAACCCATTTCCATGGTCAGTTAAGATGTTTATATACGTATATATATATATATATATATATATATATATATATATATATATATATATATATATATATATATATATATATATATATATATATGAGAACAAAATAATGGATATCCATAAGTTGTACTGCCGTGCAATTTTATTGTACACACACAGAGAAAAGAACACCATAAGTTTCCTGGAGCACACCTACCAAACACGGTTTAAAAATGTGGTAACCGTAAAACAGAGAGCGAATAAAAGGATCGGCCGAAAAAACTTTGTTTATATTGGTTTGAAAGCATACGATGTGTTGCCACTGGATATAAGACAAGTGCATTCATATCGATTGTTTAGGAACAGGGTACAGTCCTGGCTACTTGAAACTCCGAGAGATGTTATCTACAGACTGGTTAATTTAGGTTAAGATTTTGGAGATGTAGTGAATCCAATCCTGTGTTTCAAAATCGGATGTAGTTTTTTTTAATGTGTGTTTGTGTTTTACTTGTATTATATATTGGCTGCTTAACTTACAGAGATTTTTTATGGTTTTGACTATTGTTTTACCTCTGCATATATTTCGTGAGCGCATTCGTATGGTGTTTTATAGCATTATTTTTGTTGTTTTGATATATTCTCGCTTGTTTGTAGTACCGCTGTACATGGTTTTGGAATTTTGGTGTTGTTTGGGGAGTACTGGATTGGGGGGTGGTTTTGTGTTGGTGGGAGAAAAGGATGAGAGGGAGGAATGTGACTGTTGTTGTCGGATGCAATTGTTTTTTTTTCTTTCTCTCTTGTGTGCGCATTGTGTCTGGGGTGTCCTCATTGACAAGCTATTTTGCTTCTATGGAGGCATGCTGTGTAGATGTTGGTGTGGAAGAGAGAAGGGAAGGAGGGAAAAAATGTGTGGTATTTTAGTGATCTAAATTGTTGGGCACATATGCTGGAAATCGGTTTTAATAATATGTGGCTTGGTTTTCTTTTTTTTTTCAGTTGAATTGTTCGCAATTGTTTTGGATTATGTGCACTAGGTATTTTTGAGAAATAAATTATATTGCTAGTATCACCAACAAGTCTCTGACTTAGGTGATTATTATCTTATTAAACAATTAGCTCTAATGTATTTTATGGGTTATTTGTAGTAAAAAAAAATGTGTATATTGTTCAGTAAACTATTATTATTATTATTATAAACTATATATATATATATATATATATATATATATATATATATATATATATATATATATATATATATATATATATATATATAATGTCCTTACATATTTCCTTTACCTCTTGAAACCAACTCAACCCACCTTTGTCCACCACTCTAAGGAGTAGACAGATTAAGGCCTTAGAGTGTTCATACATATTTCCTTTACCTCTTGAAACCAACCCAACCCACCTTTGCCCACCGCTCTAAGGAGTAGGCAGATTGAGGCCTTAGAGTGTCCTTACATATTTCCTTTACCTCTTGAAACCAACTCAACCCACCTTTGTCCACCGCTCTAAGGAGTAGGCAGATTGAGGCCTTAGAGAGTCCTTGCATATTTATTTAACCTCTTGAAGATGGCTCCAAAACAGGAGCTGAAACGTAGAGTTTTCATAAATTATGGACGCGGTTCAACCCGAGAACCAAGTATGTCTCACATTAAAGACCGCGGAAATCTTTCTGAACATATATATATATATATATATATATATATATATATATATATATATATATATATATATATATATATATGTTTCACACCGCTAACTCAAAAAATAATTCGCCGATATTGATAAAATTTACTGAGTACTTTCCCTCCGCAAGTGGCTTGGATAAGTTCGTTAGTCAGGAAAATCGCACTAGTTTTTCCCGAAAAATTTTGCGTTTCTTTCGGAAAATTTTTATATCTCCGGAAACAACATAGTTAGAACAACCATATTGGGTGCTAAAGTTTATATCATAAAAAGAAAACCATGCACCAAAATTTGAATCTCTACGTTAAAATGCAAAAAGTTAAAAGCTTTTCAGTTGTTATTCTTAAAACGTCAAAAAAGTCGCGACTCAAAACGTCAAAATTGGCATGTAATAGATGGAGAATCTACAAGAACGGCTATGCAGCATAAATGTAATAAGAAGTTAAAAAGCATTAAGTTTAAGCTACAATCTTCATTGTTCTTTATTTTATTAAATTATTTGCAGGAAATTAATTTAAAATAGACCCTTTATGTGATGCTTTGGTAGCAGTTTCAGTTATTTGTTTAATTTATAGTATTAGATTACGCTTATTATTTAGCGGTTTTTTTTCAATTGGGCAAAGTGGCAGTTTTTTATGGAGAAACAGTGTTGGTAAGTAGTTTCTCCCTTCTGTGGACTTCTGTAAGGTGAGTTTTTTACAGTTTGCATTTCTAGCTCCGTTGTAGCATGTTTACGTTGCATAGAACCTCAAATTTACTTTAGGTCTCTTAACTGTATTGTGAAGTTGAGATCACAACATTTGTCCGATGGTTAACGCATAAAGGGGTTCCTCTAAGCATGTTTCTGATTTTTTTTTCAAAAAAACGAACAGTACGCTAATCTGCTAATTTGCCTATAAATGTTATTAATATTAAAAAAAATGGAAGCAACGCTCGGGCCTCGAATAAAGTTCTCTTCGCTATTTTAACTTTAAATGAAATTTCCTTCTCCCGCTTCGCACCGTTCAACATATTGGGCACAGAAAATATACGAATTTACTTAAAATTGTCATTTGTAATGAAAGGAAAATAAAACTTGTTCTAGGTATGCCATGAAAAACCATTTCAGGTTAATCGAAAATGTTTAAACAGTAAAATAAGCTTTCGTACACAAAAAAAAAACAATTGTCTTATAAGGCGTAATACAATAGTGGATAATAGTCCACGGCAACAGTACATCTCATATTCAATTAACAAATTATTTTGATAAATGTCAGATCTACTTTTAAAGTCACATGTAAATAAGTATTTTCTTTTCTGACATTTGTAATAGAAATGTAGGCATGCTTTTCTTCTTACATTCATATTTATTTTTGGCCATCACAATTTTACTCATAAAGTTGGATACAATTTTAGTGACTGTTCAATTTTGAAAAGATTTCTTCAAATGAGCGCGAACTAGGCCCTATAGAACCCATATCCGGGTTAGTTTCAGTTTTTATCTGTTTTCATATATACAGGTTGACGCGTTTCTAGGGTAAAGTTCAATGTATCCATTATTATACAAGAGAACTAGAACTGCATCTTATAAAATTATTTTTAAATCACAGGTGGCCCATAAGTCGCTGGTAATGCAATTTTTTTCCTAATCGAACACGCCTTATATTATTGCAATTTTTGCATTTTCCTTCGAAAGATAATGCATGTTTGTAAGAAAATAAATTCTGGACTCAGCAAGTGCGTTATGGTAGCGATTTTTAATAAAATGTTTCTTTCGATAGCTTAATTTCCCAATAAACACACGTGCGTTTAATAAACGTCTATTTTACGTAAAGGCCGTTGAAAAAACTAATCAGTTATGAAAATTTACGTTGAGTTCTAGGCTAAAAAGGCAACGTTACCATTTCTTCGTTGTAAAGACGTTAATTATGAAGAGTTTTTAGATATAATATTTAAACGTTATTTCAACACATTTCGCCTATCAAAAAACTACGTTTGGTTGAGGTTAATACGTTGAATATATGTATTTTATTAAACATTTTATAAGCGAAAGATATTTTGTGTGGTATGAACGTTATATGTAAAACAGGTATTTACCTAATTTTTGTGAAAAAAAGCGTTAAAATTTTCTCGTTGTAAAGACCTTATTGATGAAGAGTATAATATTTAAACGTTGTTTCAACACAGTTCGCCTACCAAAAACCTACATAAAGTTAGGATTCATACATAAAATACACGTATTTTATCAGACATTTTATAAGTGAGAGATATTTATGTGGTATAAACGTTATATTTAAAACAACTGTTTTCCTAATTTTTGTAAAAAAGCAACAATTTGTCATTGTAAAAGACGTTATTAGTTAAGTGTTTTTAAACATAATATTTAAAGGTTGTTTCATTACAGTTCGCCTATGAAACACATGCACGAAGTAGGGCTTCATACATAAAATATACGTATATTACCGAACATTTTTTAAGCGAGAGATATTTTATGTGATATAAACGATATATTTAAAACCACTTTTTTTCTAATTTTTGTTAAAAAAGCATGGTACTTAACAATTTTATATATATATATATATATATATATATATATATATATATATATATATATATATATATATATAATTTTATTCGATCCCACGAGACTAATGGCAGTAGTATATGGTAATCACAATTTCATGACCTATTTATTTCTATTTATTAGTTTATAATTTTAGATGCTGCAAAGTAAAATTTTCCCTGGAAGCGACAGAGCAATCTTTTGTGCTGTTAAGGATTGGTTGAAATAAGCTACTTCGAGAATATCCAGAGCAAAAAACTAATGAAGCAATACTTTTTTTTGGTTGAGAAGTTGACAAACAATTTAGGAAATATATTTTTTATTTCATGATTAAGACGCTATGATTGAAGAAGCTTGTCATATTTTTAGAATGTGGTATTAATTGTTTTAGTTTTTTGATAATGAGATGTAAGTTTTTTGAAATACATTTTTGTTTTTTAAATAAAGTTATTTTTATTTGACATTTGACTTGAGATGTAATCTATTTTTATAAAGCCCAATTAAAAATTATAAATATAAATAATAATTTGTCAATGCCAGGTTTATAAAATTTAGCAGAGTAGCAAGTTCCGAAGTTTTGACGAGCAATGAGCACTTAAAGTAAGTATCTACACCGCAATGGAGTCCAGTTTGACACTTCTACACCTAATGATCGTTTGTCCTATAAGTTGCCATCGTCAAGAAATTAATCGTACTTATCTTCTGCTGTCAACTGAGTTGAAAAACTATCATTTGGTAGGTTTGTATTAGTTGTAATTCAAACGTATATTATACGTCGTTAATACAAACAGTTTAACGTTACAGATCCCCGTTGATACACATTAATTATAAACGTATATTCTTCATGACAGATGATGGTTAAATCAACGTTGCAAAACCCTTGTTAATAAACATGTATAACAATGTATATTTTACATTACTAATGGCAAGTAGTTTAACGTTACAAATTCCCGTTGTTAAACAGTAATTATAAACGTATATTCTCCATTAGAGATGATGGTTAAATTAACGTGGTAAAATCCTTGTTAATAAACATGTAAGAAAAACGTATATTTAAACGTTAAAACATACATGTATAAAAAACGTTTTTATATTGGTTTAATTATATGTTTATTCGGGCGACATTTTTACTAAAATTAAACGTAAGGTAGCAGTTTCCTTTTAAACGTTTAACTAACAAACATGTGTTTACTGGGTTACTATTAACCTAAGATTCGTTGGCCAGGAAACCAGTTTCTTGGGCACATTTTAAGTTTATCTTCGGAAGATTTTTGTATATTCTCAAACAATAAAGTTATTTTGATAAAATATGGTACATTGTTTCTCCTATATAGGTTATACTGGTAACCAAATTTGATGCAAGCTTTCTTAAAAAAAATATTTTCTATTAAAAACATTTTTATGAAAATTCACTACCATAACGCCCTTGCTGCGTCCAGACTTTTTGAAAGCAGCAAGTTGCTACCAAGATTGACAACCGCATTATTTCTACGACTCGTGGCTTGCGCTTATTATGTAGCGTTTACAACTGACTTTTAACTAACCTAACATATTCAAAATATGGATATAAATATGAAGTATTGAAAATAAATATTGGACGATGGTTATAAATAAAAATTGTGAGTTAGTGACTTTTAACTAACCTAACATATTAAAAATATCGATATAAATATGAAGTATTGAAAATAAATATTGGACGTTGGTTATAAACGAAAATTGTGAGTTACTGACTTAAAACAATACAATTTTGCCTAAAATATAAAATCAGTATATCAGTAAATTTTATTCTAAGAGCAGTGTTAACACTCGGTTTTTAATGTTTCTTAATGGAGCCACAAAAACAGGACCTCGTAGATATTATTATTATGGTATAACCGGGGGAAATAACTAATGCTTTATGTACAAATAGTCACAGTATCAGCATTTTTTATAGTTTATCTCCGTGCGGAAAACAACATTTGCTAGGCTCCTTGGGTCAAATTTAGTACCGCGAACGTCAAAGTTCTTTGCAAGTATAAAAACATGCTTACAAAATGAGAAGGGTACTGATAGATAAGTTACTAAATCCATTATTTTTATTATTGATGATTCGCAGGTAAGTTAGTCAATATTTTAGAACCTTGGTGGTTCAGGGGTAAGAACGTGTGCCTCTGAACCGAAGGGTATTGGGTTCGATCCCCTTCACTTTTTCAGTACAAACTGTAACATTAACATCAACCGAGGTTCGGGCATTGGATTTGAGCAAGTTGAATGTCTGCACGTTCCGCCCTTCGGAGAAGGCGTAAAGCCGTCGGTTCCGTGTCCATGCGATGTTGGGCTCGTTAAAGATTCCTACCCTCCTTACAGAAAGGCAGGGGTTCGGCAAAATTTCCAGGATAGTGAGGTGAAACTGCTCTCTGACGTCGGCGACTGGCCATAGTCGCGGAAATAAACCGACGTTAAAAAAATAATCAATACTTTTTTAATAAATAGCACTTTAAAACGTATTTCTCTATTTCTCATATTGTATATCTCAAACAGGTACAGTCTCTCGCTTAAAATTAGACACACCTACGTTTGTTTACCCTAAAAACCTATCGAGGTTAATTTACAAGCTGCTTGCTTGCGTTCGACCAGATTCAGTGTAGTCTTGGATAAAATCTAGGTCCACACACTCGCGAATTGCGAAACGTATTCCAATTGGTTTATTTAAAATGTCGTAAAACTGTTGTTTTTGATTAGATATTATAAATGTATTTTACTAATTTTTGTGTGCATCCAGATAGAAGTATTTTTTATAATCAGAATACTACTGTGCCATGAAATCAAACTTATGGCTCTTAACAGGATCAGAATGGCTTCTCTACTTTTAAGTTTGTGTAGCTACAATATTAGTTAAGTGCCCCCCTTATTTTACTTATTTATCTTGTGCAAACTTGAGGAAATCTGAGCTAAAATGTAAAAAAAGACATTTAGTCGGACTTTGAAACGATACGTTTTTCACATTTTGCAGCAATACTTCCTTTAAACCCTGTCTGCCCCGCACAACACCCATATTCGGCCAGGTCTAGTAACTTCCTTGGGGGTTGCTCCCAAGAAATCTTTCTGTGCTTTATACTTTGAAGGTAGTTTTATGCATGCACAAGGGAAAGAGAGAGAGCCCCCCGTGTTTTCGGGTGAGGGGGCAGAAAACATTTTTGTCCCAGGCGTTCTTCTTCCCCTTTTGCATGCATACAAGCACCGTCAATGCATGAACCACATGATTTTTTTTATGTTTGGCCTTCTAGTGTATTTTTTGTTGAGTATATTTCCTGTTTATCAACTATTTTGTTTGAGTTTTGTATCAAAATTACTGTATACATATATTTTTGTTAGAGGTCATGTTTTTGCTTGCCATTCTTTACCCTATTTTTTACCATTCCTAATTAAATAAAGTAATGTTTTATAACTTTTTATATAAGGATAAATCACTATAATATATTATTCTTATGAAAATTCACTACAATAACGCACTTGCTGCGTCTCTAACATTTTTTTTTTTTAGATAAAATCAGTCTCAGAAACGCTAAGAGGTAGGTTGTAATACGCAACTTTGGTCAGTATGTATTAAAATTGTATGTAGAATTCAAATATGTAATAATATACCTAATGGCCTATTTAAAATAGAAAAGTTAGTTGCGGTATCGAAGATGTAAACAAAATACTGCAGAAATACAAACATCTTTTGAACTTAATATTTTCATTCATTTCTCGCTATTTTCCAAAAAAGGTGATAAGGCATGTTATCTTTAACATCTTGTACAAAAGATATTTGTTTTAGGTAAAGTAACTTTTACTTAATACTTGTTTAAGAATAGATTTATAGTTTTCGTTTAATGTAAAAATCACAGAAACCAATTGGTTTTTGTCTTTATTTAATGAGCTTCTAATGTGTCTTGACTGGATTCATTACAGAATAATATTGCACAAATAGTTTATTTTAAATATGATTAATTTGATACGTATTGCTATTCGTAAAGTTAAATTGTTAGATAAATTTATAAAAATGATATAAGCAAACATTAGCAGGATCATTTAACATAAAAATGTGGGTAGCGCTAATAATTTACAAACATCCAGGGAAGATAAAATTATTTAGTAGTTGATGGAGCGCCTAGCACACCACACTAACGGCCGTAAAGAAAATCAAGTTTCCTGCTGGAAATAAAGCTTGTAAGTGGTAAATATTACACAATGTGTATTACAACAACCTTAGACATATATATATATATATATATATATATATATATATATATATATATATATATATATATATATATATATATATATATATATATATATATAGTGTCTCATAATTAATTGGACATTAGCTAAGGGATGATAGCTGGCACAAAAATAAAGCGATTAAGCTCAACATGCCTAAGTAAAATGTTACTTGTTTTCGTTTTACAGAGTGTTTGAATAATTTTTCTTAAAATTATTTTTTCAAATATCTTATTATGAAATATACTTTTATTTTGAAAACGGTCGACTTTTTCGACTTAAAAGAAGTATACAGTTTTTGTGTGAAACTAAATGGGTTTTCTTTATTTTTGTTCGAAAATATGCATACAGATTCGACAAAAAATTATGACCATGTTAATGAACCAGTGTTGTTGTCGGTGGCGCCACCAAGCGGCAGTGGTGAAATTGATACCGACATCGTATTACACATGATGCCTAATAATACCATGCCACATTTCAGAATAATATATTGAACCACTTTTAAGATATTTGAAGACATATTTTTAAGAAAAATATTTAAACACCCTGTAAAACGAGTAACATTTTACTAAGGCATGTTGAGCCCAATCGCTTTATTTTTGTGCCGGCTATCACCCTTCAGCTAATGTCCAATTATGGGGCACCCTCTATGTATATATATATATATATATATATATATATATATATATATATATATATATATATATATATATATATATATATGTGTGTGTGTGTGTGTATATATATATATATATATATATATATATATATATATATATATATATATATATATATATATATATGTGTGTGTGTGTGTGTGTACACACACATATATGTATATTTATTTTTAAAGATATTATCAAAATTTAATTAGAATATTCCAAAATATATGACATCTCTCTTCCAAAACATCAATCACTTCAATGACATGCCAAATACCATAACTTTCTCAATCTCTTTTCCATCCTAATGTATTAGTCAATACTTTTATTTTAAAGTCATCTTGACAATACCATCCGAGCTTCTGACCTGAGATTATTTTTTCATCACTCCAATATTACATTAAATTTTATGATTTAGCTAGAGCCAAAGTGACAAACAAATTTCAACTGACAGTTTATTATATTTAAAATAAATTAGCGAAGGTTTATTTTGCACTGGCGCCCAAAGTAGAGAGTAAGTTAAGTGAAATATTTATTTTAAATCCTTGAACAGGTCGATTTTATTTCATAAGAATACATATTTTTGCACTAAAAATGATTTTCCATCGAGTTTTGGTGAATTTGCTTAAATAAATTCACTGATGAGCAGATTGCGCCTACTGAATTTTGAAAAAATTTCTTCAATAATGAAAAGCGACCTTATAAATGTGATCAGTGTGTCAGTGTGATTATAGTACTGTTAAACCGACACATAACAGCAAGACACTTTAAATATATATATATATATATATATATATATATATATATATATATATATATATATATATATATATATATATATATATATATATGAGACATACTTGGTTCTCGGGTTGAACCGCGTCCAAAATTTATGAAAACTCGACGTTTCGGCTCCTGTTTTGGAGCCATTTTCAAGAGGTAAAAGAAATAGCGGTGGACAAAGGTGGGTTGGGTTGTTGTAGCTCGATTACGGGGCCTCAATCTGCCTACTCCCCAAATCTCGCCGGAGATCGTCTGTGAGGTCTCAGTGTGTTCAACCCTAGGCCTCAAAGTGATCTATGAGGCCCCGTATTTGAGCAACAACAACCCAACCCACCTTTGTCCACCGCTCTAAGGAGTAGGCAGATTGAGGCCTTAGAGTGTCCTTACATATTTCCTTTACCTACCTTTGTCCACCACTCTAAGGAGTAGGCAGATTGAGGCCTTAGAGTGTCCTTACATATTTCCTTTACCTACCCTTGTTCACCACTCTAAGGAGTAGGCAGATTGGGGCCTTATAGTGTTCTTACATATTTCCTTTACCCACCTTTGTCCACCACTCTAAGGAGTAGGCAGATTGAGGCCTTAGAGTGGCCTTACATATTTCCTTTAACCACCTTTGTCCACCACTCTACGGAGTAGGCAGATTGAGGCCTTAGAGTGCCCTTACATATTTCCTTTACCTCTTGAAAATGGCTCCAAAACAGGAGCCGAAACGTCGAGTTTCCATAAATTTTGGACGCGGTTCAGCCCGAGAACCAAGTATGTCTCACATTAAAGACAAATCTTTCTGAACAGGAGACCGAGGTGGCCATGTAACTGGTGCATTTCTTCCATTCTAAAAGTTGGGAAAAGTTTGGTCTAAGAAGTTCCGAACTTGGAGCTGGTTATGGGGCGGCTCTAGATCATGCTGTGAACACTCTAATGATGCACTAGTTGCCAAATTTACATTATCTAGCATATCATAAAAGACATTCTGGTGAAACTGTAGATAGTGGTCACCGGTTAATGTATCTTCAAAACTGTATGGATCAAGGAGATTTTAATCAATGATACCACACCAGACATTAAACCCAAACTTTATTTCTGCTCTCCGATGTTTAACATAGTGCAAATTTTATTGCATCCAGCGATGCTCATTATGTCTGTTGAACATACCGCTGTTTGTTAATCGAGTCTCGTCCTTCTAAAGTGATTTAGAAAGAAACTGTGGGTCGTCTTCACACATATTTCGAAACCAGGTGCAAAATTAAATTCGCTGAGGAGGATCATCATTGTGCAATGTTTTCGACGTTGATATTTTATAAGGATGATATTTATGCATTTTCAGTGCCTTAACGCCAGTACGTTGGGATGTACTGGCTTCTGCTGCGAACTTCCTACTTGAAGTTGAAGAACTTTGAGTCACACTGGCCAATACGTTTATTTGTGCCACTTTACTAATGACACTTATCCTGTTTCTTGGCCTAGTGAAGGAACCACATGCCCCTGAATTTTCATAAAGCCTTTTAAATTTAGGCAAACTGGGCTGGCGAGGATCAAAATATTTCTCAAAATATTGCTCTTTAGCACGCACTGCATTTTTTGCGTAACACAGATGACAGATGAGGTTTTCAAAATGTTAAATATTGACATACATCACATACACATTTTGAAAACTGTGTTTCATTTTATTTTCAATTTGAAAAAATTTTTTGATCAAAACATCATATCATAACATAGCAACAGATATTTATTTGTAGTTGTCATAATTTCGTACTAATTCAATTTTAATTCGTCTGAAAATGCTGTCAAGCAGCGAAACTATAGTCACAGAAGCATTGAAGAACACCCTAGAACTTCCAGAATTCGAACGGCCACTTGCTCCAGTTAGCTCACGCGCTGGCTACGTCCTTCACCTACAAAAACCAACAGTGAAGCCAGAGAAGTAGTCTCCAAGTCTGTATGCAGTAAGATTTTCATATTAAGGTCAAATTCTCGAGGTCATCTACTACCCACCCAGGTCGTCAACTTTTTCCAAGGTTGTCATGTTGGGATAACGGTATTAATTTGCGCCATATTAATTCATTTTTAAACCGTCGTTATGTGTGAGCGCGTCGTAATTCCTCCCGAAATTGAGAATGCTTCTACCATCGTATTCGACGATGAAGCTGTCGACAACGCTTTACTTCAGGAGGAGGAAGAAGAGGTACAAGAAGGAATAATTATGGAAGAGGAGGATTTTGGATCGTTAAAGGCAACTATGTAGCTGTAAGTGTCAGGTTCGTAACGTTTCTATTGCGCAGTAGTAAAAAAACCTTTAGATTCAAGAATGGTCATTATCCTCAGATGAACGTGGTGAGGAGTCTGGCTATGATAGTTTTTAAAATTAGAATTGATTAACCCTTAATAAAGTGATTGAAAAACATGTTTTATAGAAAACATTTGTGAAGAAATTAAAGGTGTATTGTGTGATCTAACTAAAAAAAAATCTAACTAAAAGATATAGTGAATTATAATAAGGGGTTGTGAGGGGGGTCAACTCTTTGACAAGGTTTGATAGAAAAGAAAAATCATTAGGATGAGTGATAGTGAAAATTGCAATGTAAAAAAGTAATGCGTAAAGAAGATGTGTGACTTTCATGGTGCGGGGTAGCAACCCGCAAATCTAAAGTAATTAAATTAAAAAAATGTTTTTCATAGCAAATGCGAGCAGGCATAAATCTGATTACCGATATAGCCTATGTAGTAGAAACAATGTACCATATTTTATCAAAATTACTTATGGTTTGAAAATATACAATTGGCTACTTCGTCGTCGGTATTTTCCTTCCCTCTTCATACAACCACCCTCGCTGCATAAACTACAAGAAATATGTCTTGTTCCTATCCGCCAAAGTAGTTACGGCATCGGGGGGATATGGGTGCTGTACCGGGTAGGCAGGGTTTAAGGGGGATATGGCGTTAATATGTGAAAAAGACCGCTTTCAAGCCCGTTTTATTCGCATTTTCTACTCATATTTCCTTTTTACTACCTACCCTGCCCAGCACCCCTACCCACTCCTGGTCACGCAACTTCCTTGGGGGATGTGAACAAGAAATGTTTTTTGGGTTTTGTGGATCCAGGGGGGTTTCTGAACACAGTTTTTTGAAAAGCGTTCGGGAGCTAAACTGCAAATTTACCAAAAATTCGCTACCAAAACGCACTTACTGCGTCCAGATTTTTTTCTTACAAACGCATCATATTTCGCTAAAAAATGCAAAAATGCATCAACGAATTTGTTCTATGAAAATTAGTTAAAAAAATTATAGACTGTTCAATCATAAACTTCACTAAACCTACAGCGAAAGCATCAACTTAACTAAACCGACAGCCAAAGCATCAGAGAAAAGGTCTATTTTAAATGAATATTTTGTAAATATTTTAGTAAAATGAAGGGCAATGCCGGTTGAATCTAAAACTTAAGGGTTTCCAGAACACTCTACTTCCAACATTTTCTTTTCACAGTCGGTATTTGTTTCACGTTCTTTACTTAAACATTGCCAATTTTGACGTTTAAAATTGCGAATTTGGCGTTTTGAGGAAAACTCCAAAATTTGTTTATTTAACTGGCCATAACTTCGTTGTCTAGAGACCCAAATTTTGGTACAGAGTTTACTCTTTATACAAACACTTACTTACTTACTTTGTTATTTACGGAGATAGGAATTTTTTTAGAAATAAAACACAAAATTTTCCGGGGAAACAAGGTCCGATTTTCCTGGATAACGAACCTATCCAAGCCACTTGCAAAAGGAAGGTACCAAATTTGATCAAGATCGGTCCATTATTTTTTGAGTTATCGTTCGTATATATATATATATATATATATATATATATATATATATATATATATATATATATATATATATATATATATATATATATATATATATATATATATTTAAATTCGCCTAAAAGAGATATTGGTGTCATGTAATGATTGATCGCAACGTTGTAAAGTGTATGGCGAGAAACTTAAACGTGAAGCATTGAGTGTTAGGAGGGTGAGGGTAGTGAAAAATTGTGTCACCATGACAATCCTTCTATTTTAGGGAGACCAATGCAGTAGGGTAGAAAAAAACAAAAATTATATTTTGTTGTTGTTAAAAGTTCTGAAAACGAAAACAATTGTTACGGTGCGACTGTTAACCTAAAAGCAAATGTCGCCATATAAGTGGAAAATAAAATTAAAAAAAAAAAAGAAAAAACGGTGAAAGACCCTTAGTGGTGTTTTTTTTCTCGATCTTTTTGCAATACAGAAAACTGAAGGTTATGAATACCTCTGAAAATTTTGCCAACGGATTTCATGGCGAAGGGTTTTGGTAAATATATTCGTTGAAAAATTCATAAGCCGTACTTGGATTCATGATGCTATCAGAAGCACCACTGTCAATGAGATTATACAGGCCTAAAGAAGGAAGACAGAAAACGGGTAATTTAGGTTGCATAGCAATATTGTTAAGGTCTATTTTTATTGTGTTCCCAAGACCGTATCGTGAAAATTCTGGTTTTCAGGATACATCATAATGCTCCTCTGATTAATTAACTTCCTCATTATAAAATTTTTCATAAAGTTGATATTCATCATCCTGCTATGAAATAAACGGGCTCTTGTTCCTGCTCTTGAGAGGTTTGGTTATTGTTTAATTGAGGAGTTGGGTGATTGTTTGTTATATAGGTAGAGATTGTCATAGGGGTTGCTTGATTAGTTGTTGTTCCGAAGACTTAGTGGGGTAATTTCTTTATTGAGGAATTGGCCTTAGATTTGAAATAGGTCGGCTTGGAAATGGTTGTCGAAATGTTGTCTGTTGGTTATAATTTTGTTGTGGCATTCTCTGAAAATTGGGGTAGAAAACACTTACCCTCCTATTAACCATGAGTGGTATTTGTGGCTGATCATTTTTATTGCTCTGACGAAAGTGAGCTTTATCTTTACCATTAATTACTTCCAAGAAATTTACTTGCATCTGCTTGTTATTGATGCAGTGGCATTCGAGCAGTGCTGTTTCTAACTTTAGAAATAAATTATATTGTGAATAATAGCTTTAAATAAATTATAACTAAACTCGCAAAATTTTCTTTATCTGTTATGATTTTGCTGAATATATAGTAAATAATGAAAAACATTTGTATGAAATTAAAGGTGTATTGTGTGATCTAACAAAGGTATAGTGAATTATAAGAAGGGGTTGTAAGGGGAGTCGACCCTTTGTCAAGGTTTGATAGAAAAACCATTAGGATAAGTGATAGTGAAAATTGCAATGTAAAAAGTGATGCGTAATGAAGATGTGAGACCTTCAAGTTGCGGGGTAGCAACCCTCAAATCTAAAGTAATTGAATAAAAAAGGAGATATTAGTGTCATGTGATGTTTGATCGCAACGTTGTAAAGTCTGTGGCGAGAAAATTTTTAAACGTGAAGCATTGAGTGTTAGGAGGGCGAGAGTATTGAAGAAATTTCAATAAAATTGTCAACATGACAATTCTTCTATTTTAGGGAGAGAAATGTAGTAGGGTAGAAAAAAACAAAAAAAAAATTGTTGTAAAAAGTTCTGAAAACTAAAAAAATTGTTACGGTGCGACTGTTAACCTAAAAGCAAATGTCGCCATATAAGAAGAAAGAAAAAAAAAAGAACAACGGTGATAGACTCTTAGGCGTGTTTTTTTCGATCTTTTTGCAATATAGTGAACTGAAGGTTATAAATACCTCTGGAAATTTTGCCAACGGATTTCATGGCGAAGGGTTTTGGTAAATATATTCGTTGAACAATTCATAAGCCGTACTTGGATTCATGATGCTATCAGAAGCACCACTGTCAATGAGAATATAGAGGCTTAAAGAAGGAAGACAGAAAACAGGTAATTAAGGTTGCATGGCAATATTGTTAAGGTCTATTTTCATTGTGTTCCCGAGACCGTATCGTGAAAATCCTGGTTTTCAGGATACTTCATAATGCTCCTCTGATTAATTAACTTCCTCATTATAAGAGTTTTCATAAAGTTGATATTCATCATCCTGATATAAAATAAACGGGCTCTTTTTCCTGCTCTTGAGAGGTTTGGTTATTGTTTAATTGAGGAATTGGCTGATTTGTACGGGGGCGATTGTTTGTTATATGGGTAGAGATTGTCATAGGGGTTGCTTGATTAGTTATTGTTCCGAAGATTTAGTGAGGTAATTTCTCTATTGAGGAATTGGTCTTACATTTGAAATAGGTCGGCTTGGAAATGGTTGTCAAAATGTTGACTGTTGGTTATAATTTTGTTGGGGTATTCTCTGAAAATTGGGGTAGAAGTCATTTACCCTCCTATTAACCATGAGTGGTATTTGTGCCTGATGATTTTGGTTGCTCTGACGGAAGTGAGCTTTATCTTTACCCTTAATTACTTCCAAGAAATTTACTTGCATCTGCTCGTTATTGATGCAGTGGCATTCGAGCAGTGCTGTTTCTAAATTTAGAAATAAATTATATTGTCAATCATAGCTTTAAATAAATTATAACTAAACTGGCAAAATTTCCTTTATGTGTTATGATTTTGCTGAATATATAGAGAATAATGATTTGTTAGCGATTGATTAACCCTTAATAAGGTGAATAAAAACAATTTTTATAGAAAACATTTGTGAAGAAATTAAAGGTGTATTGTGTGATCTAACAAAGATATAATGAATTATAAGAAGGGGTTGTAATGGGAGTCGACTCTTTGATAAGGTTTGATAGAAAAACCATTAGGATAAGTGATAAGTGAAAATTGCAATGTAAAAAGTGATGCGTTATGAAGATGTGAGACCTTCAAGTTGCAGGGTAGCAAGCCTCAAATCTAATGTCATTGAATAAGGAAGGAGATATTAGTGTCATGTGATGTTTGATCGCAACGTTCTAAAGTGTGTGGTGAGAAAATTTTTAAACGTGAAGCATTGTGTTATGAGGGCGAGGGTAGTGAAAAAAATTCAATAAAATTGTGTCAACACGACAATCCTTCTGTTTTAGGGAAAGCAATGCAGCAGTGTAGAAGAAAACTTTTTTTTTTGTAAAAAATTCTTAAAACGAAAAAAATTGTAATGGTGCGACTGTTAACTTAAACGCAAATATCGCAATATATGGAAAGAAGATGGTAATGTTGATTGAATAGCGAAAACTGCGTGTTTGTGCGATAAATATCATAAAAGAAAAAAAAAGAAAACGGTAATAGACCCTTAGGTGTGTTTTTTTTTTCGAGAAGAAGGGGGGCCCCTTCACACGCACCTAGCGTGTTGTATATTCGGGGAACATTAGCTACCCACACATTACGTGTATGAAAATTTCAACATTTTGTTGGTACATGCGTCAAACATGTGATGTCTCACTTTCATCTAGTATTAGAACTATCGTTTTTTAATCTTAATATTCCAAATTAGATCTTCCAGTTCAAATCGCGCTTTAACAGATGTAGCCATCGATTTTTTCTAATCGTCAGATAACCGGAGAAAAAAATCTTAAAAAAGCTAGGTCGCCCTATAATCTCAAGGTTGCTATTTTATTAAAATAATTATTCGAATAGATTCTTCTCGCTAATAAAAAACTTTGCTAGTGCACATTTTTTCGTAACATGCTTGGTTTTGTCAGGAAAAAATATGTTTTCCTATTTTTATATATTGTGCAGCATGCTTCAGATCGCTGTTTTAGGTTGCACTGCCGAAGCGATTTTTTCATACAACGAAAATTTAAACACTCAATAATACAGTTACAAATTGGCTTTAAGATTAACCGTTCTCAGTTCTTTTTCAAAGATTAAGATAAACAATAAAAAATATCTCAAAAAGCGTATATCGCCCTATTATTTCAATATTACAGTTTTATTCAACTAATTACTGGAATAGGTTCTTCGGCTAGTATAAAACTACTTTTTTAATAAAATTATTTTTTCGATGCTCGGTTTTGGCAAAAAATAAATAAAACTATGTCCCGATATATTTACATCGCTGACGATTAAATTCCTATTGGAAAGGAAATCATTTTGCAATGAAACTTTCCTGCTAAATGTGTAAAAACACATATTTTTTTTTACTTGCGATGTCATATCACAATCAAAATAAAATAAAGTCATCATTTAATTACGTTTACTACATTACCACATATTTTACTAAAATAAATTTTCTACACCCATATATTTAAATGTGCAATTATTTACTGTCACTTCCCACATCACCGTCACAATGATTTTCTCTTATTTGAACGCACACGCCTCCTACCTTGTCTTCCACGGCCTCGGAACACTTCTTCACCTTATCAGCTTTGACTCTATTTTTACAATAAAAGCAATATGCAAGCACTTTCGAGTGAGCATGATATCTGCATATATGGCTTTGTTTAAACGAACCAAATGCTGCATATCTTGCTGACAGTAAACATTCGGAGCAAACAGTCGATGATCGATTTGAAACAACTAACACATTAATAATCTGAGACTTTTCTCTACCTCATTCTATACATCTTTTCAAGGATTCATAGAGCACTGCGACTTCCAAAAATATTTTCCTTTGCACAGTATGGTTTTCACTCACATAATAAGGAAACCGTTGAAGATTACTTGCTTTCAATTTTTTCCATTCTATCATAGACTTTCCATAAAATATATTACTGATATTAATCTCAAAAACTTGTCTACTCACTTCACTCATACGACTATAATAAAACTTCAGAAATAAAATTTGATCACCTATATATTCAAAGTGAAATGACCATGAGATAAGTGTTGACCTTGGGAGGAGGGGGAGTGCTGTAGAACTCAAATATACTATATATCTATATATCTATATATATATATATATATATATATATATATATATATATATATATATATATATATATATATATATATATATATATATATATATATATATATATATGGGGGAGTCTCCCAGTCGTGATGCTCCAACTTGAAATTTCTTAAGGAATTAGCTAGATAATTTTAGGTCTGCAAGCGCGCCGCCTTTAGGTAAAGGTGATTTGTCTTAACAAGCACAACACTACAAATTAACCCAGATCTTAATCTAGGTTGATTTGTAGTGTTGTGCTCCGATATTGCAGTTATCTCTGCGTGTGTACCTCCGTACCACCTGAAACCTTCTGGAGCGGGTGCTTTGGACAGTGGCGCCTATCGGAAATTAGTTGAGATTGGTGGTTGGCCACTAGGTTTTTTTTATATAATTATTTTCAGATCCTTATTTATCTTCCAGCTGGGGTTGCATCATAATTATTTATTGCATGGGAAAAGAGTGTGGCAAGGAGAGGTGTGTAATGTTTTTAGGATATGAAAGTGGACCAGTTTTGAAATAAAAATATAGAGGGTGATTCACGGAACCCATGAATAAAAGTTCAATACTGTTCCTAAACGTCAAAATGTTTGGGGTTGACATCTTTGGGTGATGAATAAAATGGCCTTTTCTTTCCAAACAAATACTTTATTCCTTGTCCCGACGCGTTTCGACCCTCCTTAACAGGTCATCCTCAGGGAATATAGAATTTACAAAAGGCTTGTCAGAAAAACTGAGTTTTCCGGTAGGCTACTTCTGCGAGGGTACAACACAGGAATATAAGATAAAATGAGGCAACAACAGCTAACCCCAACACTAAGTCAAAAATATTAATGGTTAAAATGTCAAGCTACAAAGCTATAAAAGATCACAAGTATACAGTCATAAACTACTACATGCAATAAAAATGAAAAACAACTAGTCAAATTGAAACACAAGAAAAGTTAATTTGTCTTGAGATTTTTTTATAAATTACAATACGTCTAATACTAAAACTCATAAAAGCTTAAAAATTCTCCAAAAATTAAATTTAAGCTGAAGACAACAACAGGAGTGAAAGCAAACAGCACAAACACCAGCAAGCCATGCAGCTGTGAAGAAACTTTCAGAGAACATCAAACTCATCAAATGAATGGGAATTGAAACAGAAGCGAGTTTTTTACTGTTATATGAAACATGAAAGCGCCAAGGTGGCGAACTTACTGACTTGTCTTGTTCAACAGGACTAAAAAACTATACAGTTGAATGCCCAAGGAACATGCTTCATCTGTTGTTATAGGATTTATTCATTGGTATCAGAAGTACTAATAACTTGGAAAATAACAACTCTGTTGAAATTAAGAAAGAACTTTGGTTTTAAATTTAAAAGTTGAGATTTAACGTGCATCACACGTGACCTCTCCATTCGGATCTCCGGGAGAGGGGTGTACAGGGGGCGCCAACATCAAGATTTTACATATTCTTTTCAAATATATGTGGCCTAAATTCTAACCTGAACTCCGTCCACCATTTCCTCCAGGCTAACAGGCCCCAACTCCTCTTCCTCACCGAAACCCAAATCAGTGCCAAAACAGCCACTAATCACCTTAATTTCCCGGGGTATGAGCTCCTTACTTCCTTTAGATTGCATGGAGGCGTGTGCACATACGTCCGTAGCAATTTACCCTGCACCAGACTCCCCAATTTAGAATCTGGAAGAAAAGACATACTATGGATAAAACTTTCTCTCAGGGCTGCAACTAAATTCATCTGTTGCATTTACCGGTCACCTTCTGACAACAACTTTGTCCAGCTCTTTGACTACCTTTCTGAAAAAACCGACTATCTGATTTCTGAATATCCTTCCTCCGAGGTCACTATTCTTGGCGACTTCAATGTCCATAATAAGGAATGGCTAGGATCTTCAAAAACCGATCCACAAGGGAGAGCAGCGGAGGCATTTGCAGTCAGCAATTATTTAGCTAATATGGTTCAGCAACCTACTTACTTTCCTCGTATCCCAACACACAGATCAAATCCCCTGGATCTCCTTCTTACTACACAACCTGAATGCTATAAGATATCAGTCACAGCCCCCCTTGGTCGCTCAGACCACGGCATGGTCACTGCTTCCCGCGCAATGCAACCCGAGGTCACACAGTCATCACACCCACGTATCGTTTGGCACTACAACTCCGCAAACTGGGACGAAATGCGGGATTACTTTTCCTCATTTCCATGGGCGTCTGTCTGCTTCTCTCATCCTGACCCCTCTGATATCTCACAAAACGTCACCGAAATTATCCAAGCTGGCATGGAATTATTTATCCCACGTACACAGAAAACCTCTTCAGCCACTCAAAAGCCCTGGTTCTCTAAATCCTGTGACAGGGTCAGACTTGAAAAGGTCAAAGCTCACAAAACGCTTCTACACAATTCCAGTTAAGAAAATCGCCAAGCATTTAACGACGCAAGAAACCGCTATATTCTCATTCTTTCTGAGGCAAAAACTCGTTTAATAACCACATCAAAAACAAAGTCCTCTTAAGCTCTAACGGCGGCAAACCCTTCTGGACTCTTGCTAAATCTATTGGGAATAATTTCTGCAAAAGCACGTTTCCACCTCTTGTCTCAGGGGATGAAATTGTTTCTACCGCCCTGGGCAAGGCTGAACTTTTTGCTTCGTTGTTCGCTGGCAATTCTACTCTCAACCCAGCTCCAAATGTTCAACCACCAACAGTCCCCAATGTCACGCATAAAATGACGGATATCATTTTCAAAACTAAAAAGGTACGAAAGATGCTCTCTTCTCTTAATACCAGGAAAGCCTCTGGCCTTGACGAGATCCCAGCAATTGTTCTCAAAAAATGCGCACCAGAGCTTGCTCCTGTCCTGACTCGTCTGTTTCAGATATCTTATAATAAAGGCAAACTAACGTCTGAAAGACATGACAAATCGACTCGAAAATATACGGGCATGAAAATCAAAATGGCAGGTCGGTCTGGAAACCACGGAGCAGACCATCTGACAACTCTGTCAGATGGTCTGTTCCGTGGTTTCCAGCTTAAACTTAAATTTTGGAGAATTTTTAAGCCTTTATGAGTTTTAGTATTAGACGTATTGTAATTTATAAAAAAATCTCAAGACAAATTAGCTTTACTTGTGTTTCAATTTGACTTGTAGTTGTTTTTCATTTTTATTGCATGTAGTAGTTTATGACTTGTGATCTTTTATAGCTTTGTAGCTTGACATTTTAACCATTAATCTTTTTGACTTAGTGTTGGGGTTAGCTGTTGTTGCCTCATTTTATCTTATATTCCTGTGTTGTACCCTCGCTGAAGTAGCCTACCGGAAAACTCAGTTTTTCTGACAAGCCTTTTGTAAATTCTAGATTCACCTGAGGATGACCTGTTAAGGAGGGTCGAAACGCGCCGGGACAAGGAATAAAGTATTTGTTTGGAAAGAAAAAGGCCATTTTATTCATCACCCAAAGAATAAAAGTTCAGACTAGTACACTTACTTCATTATCTTCTGTATCTGTACTTGGTTTATTGTAAATTTTTACAGTGCCTGTCTTGTTGTCCATAGCCTATAACATGTTATGCTACTCTTTTAAATTTTGTTATTTTCATTTATGGCAAATGGGGATATCTCTCATTGAATAATGAACAAGCTTCTTCTGCTATCTTATTATATTCTCCATGCAAATAAAACTAGTTCAAAATATCAGTGTTTGAAGAGTTACCATACTTTTTCATGAAGCTCAGAATTCAATTAAAGGGTGCTAGGTATGTTTCTACTTCGCCATACCATTTAACCGCCAAAAATAATTAAGACAGATATTTTGTTAGCTATTATAAGAACTGTAGTGGACAATAATGTGTTAGCCGTAATTTCCGTAGGTTATTATGCAAAACGTTAAAAATATTTACGTGAATCAAATTTCAGCTAGAATCCAAAATACCATCAAAACTAAAATAGATAGGTAGAGGAAACTTAAAGGTGAACTGGAAAGGTAATCTAAGGCAATGAAGTCATAACATACAGGGTATTTCATTTAATGTAATATCAAGGTTTGAAAAACTGTGTACAAATTGCGAGCACCTGTGTTAGCAAACCACATTCTGATTTGATTTGATTGTTAGCGAAACAATCCTCTGTTCGGAAAAGCTGTATTGTGATTAATTGGGTTCTCCAAATTGTACTTATCGGTGCTTATCACAGGTTCCATACTTCAGTCATTGGCTCAATCTCTCAATTTTTTTGAAGGAACTTGCATAACTCAAAAACTGGTGTTTTTACCTATGATGTCTTACATGAATCTAGACTAGAATTTTAGGTATGATTGAAAAATGTTATGAACTAGGAGGTGTATTATTTGAAATAACATACTTGATGGCACCTTCCGTTATAATCGAAAAAGCAGCCATTTTGAAGCCATTTCACATGGACATGTCTCCAGCCTCCAGCCACCAGCCATAACTGCCAAATACAAATTTTCAGTACAAAAAAATATGTTAGAAGTACGAAAGCTTTTAACAAACGGGTTCCGTAAATCATCCTGTATATATTTATATATATATATATATATATATATATATATATATATATATATATATATATATATATATATATATATATATATATATATATATATATATTATATTGATTTTATCTTGTTTCAGGTAGGCACACAAAATGTAATGGACCAACAAATGTTCTCTCAATACTTTGGACAAATAACGACTTACCTAAGATTTCATTTTCTATGGCCTAGAAACAAAGAAGACCTTAAAACCTTTTTTTATTTGAAGGTTTTTTTAACTTACACGCCTCCGGTTTTGTTTTACTGCGGAACCTGGTATCATCTGTGGTACTGCTTATTCATCGGTAATCGCTCAAGAAAATATTACATATTTGTTCTTTTTATAGACGTATCTTCTTTTGTTCATCTGTGTTTCGTTTCAGATGCAAACATGAATAGTCAAGATTTTCTGGAGGATTTAGTAGTTGTTTCAGGAGTTTCTTCTTTTTTGTTATTTTTATTCATCTTTATGGTACAACTAAAACCAGAAATAAATCTAATACATGAATCTTGCACTTTTGTGCATCCAGACGAAAAACCTAGATTTCAGCCTCTTGAATGCGACAGACATCAGAAATTTGTTAAATGGCTATATATTTTGACCCACATAGCAATAATACTTTATGGTATTAATAAATATTTCTGCAAACAGACATACCTTGTCAAGTACGGAAATCGAGAAAATACGATCATGAAACTCTACGTTAACATACTGGTTCCATTTAATGTAAAAAGCGAATTAATAACAAATATATTTTTTGCTTTTCAGATGTATTCTGCTTTTAACGTGGTTGGCGGAGTTGCTTCTTTGAGTGTTACTTTGGTTACGTTGTTCAAAGTGATGAACGCTAGAATTGAACGTCTTCGGGAAACATTGAGGAGGACTTGTGATTTCAATCAACACAACCTGGAAGCACATTTGCAACTGTGGGTGTCGTACCACAACAGACTTATAAGGTATGAAATTTCAGTTTTATCACCTAAACGAAACGAAAAGCACAAACACCCCAAAAACCACAAACAATTAAAGGCTGGACAAGGCCAGTGCGTTATAGTAATGAATTTTCATAAAAATGTTTTAATAGCAAATATGTTAAAAAAAATTCGAAAATAAACTTAATATATTCCCCAAAAAACTGCCCCGATTGTTCCGGCCAAACCAACCTGTTCAAGCTATTTACCTACCTAGCAAGATATAATGATTCACAGAAAGCTTTCCGACAGAACTCCCAAAAAAATTACATGAAAATTTGCAAACAATCTTTTCACTAAAATCTGAAAATAATTTTTTAATAAAAAGTTATTGGATATTTATTACCAGAATGTCACAAAAACCTTACACGGAAACACAAACAAATTTCTGCGAAAATTGACTAATTTTTTTTTACAAAAAAGTTGCCTAAAGAATACATAAAATTCAAATTACCTTATCTAACCTGTAACTAAGTTTAAAAAATAGGAAAATGCAAAAAAATTTCTCCAAAACTAAAGTCTGTAGTTATAGGGAGTTGTTCAATTTCAAAATATTGAGTTACGGCATTTCGATTTTTTCGACAAATAATATTAAGCGAAAACCTCTCTGAATGCGTGACTTTCATGGGACTCTACTATCTATTGGTAAATATAATTGAAAAACTCTCTAAATGCGTCATTTTCAAGAAACTTCGATTTCCATTGCTAGAAACGCCCTATCACAATTATTGATATGTTCCAAAGTGTAAAAAGTTGAAAAACAATTAATTGAAATAACTCGAAAACGATGGGCGACATAAATATTTTCTGTTTACAAGCATGCATTAAAATTGGATGGAAATGCAATAATGCTACAATAAATGGGCTGTTCCATTCAAAGAAAAAGAAAACTTTTATCACCAACAACTTATGGGCCAACCTGTGATTGTCAACATATTTTCATAAGATGCAGCTCAAAACATAGTAAATAACTTTTATAATATTTTCCTGTATCTTGTATAATAACCGATATATTGAGCTATACAGTAAAAATGCACCATCCTGTATATATCTAAACATGTAAAAACTGAAATTGGCCCCGGAGGCGCCTAGTCCGCACTCCTTTGAAGAAATAGTTTACAAATTTTAAATCGCGGTATTCTCAAGAGGGATTTTTTCTAACGAAAATTCACGAAACAGTGTAGACTATTAAATTATAAACTTTATAACTGAAACTACTGCCAAATCATCAGAGAATGGGTCTATTTGAAGTTAATTTTCTGCAAATATTTTAGTAAAATGAAGAACAATGATGGTTGAAGCTGTAACTTAAGGCTTTAAAAAAGACACTTATTATCACATTTGTTTTACACAGCCCGTATTTGTTTCAAGTTCTACGGCTAAAAATTACCAATTTTGACATGTCAAATCGCGACTTTGACATTTTAAGAAGAAAAACTATAAAATGTTCAGAGTAATTTTTCTGTTATTTCTCGACCTTTTTGCGTCAATAAAATCTAATCTGTGTCTGTAATATACAATAGATCTTGTTAACCACACAAAATATTTTGGTTTTCTGCATCTCTCTGGTCATCAGTGGCACCCCATTTTTTTTAATGTCTATAATTTTTTCCCTTTCAACTTAGAGATCTGAATTTTGGCACGTACGGTAAGTTTAATAGTGTAAACCTAAGTACTAAATTTGGGTGCCATAGCTTTGTTATTTTGGGAGAAACAAAAATTTTCCCAGGGGAAACTCAAAATTTTCCAGGAAAAAGTGGTCTGTTTTTCGTGCCTGACGAACATATCCAAGCCACTTGTAAAAGGAAGGCACCTATCAAATTTTATCAAAAACCGTCACTTATTTTTTTAATTATCGGTGTTATATATATATATATATATATATATATATATATATATATATATATATATATATATATATATATATATATATATATATATATATATATATAAAATTTATTTTCGCCTTCTTGCCATAATACATGGATAAGCTCGTCACAATAGATATAAACAATATAACATGAACATACAATATATAACAGTGAGATACAAACATCTGTATACACTTATATAGACTGCAATATAATAAAAATATACATGTACAATATTAAACAACAAAACAATCAAGTACAAAGGCATCCAAAATTTCCAATTAAATCATCTGCCTCACAGAGTACGAAACAAACTCATCGACCGCATAAAATGATCGCTCACTTAAATATTTTTTTAACCGGCTTTAAAAGTGCTTATGTTTCCAGTGGACTTTACACTTTCCGGAAGCAAATTGTAGAAAACACTACCCGCATACATAGGGGATTTCTTGTACGCCATTCTTTAAAAATGGTTTAAATTAATGTGACTGTAGTGCCTAGTGGAATACGAATGATTGTCTTAATGTCTTGGCAACATATGTTTCTTGCTATGAATAAAACTCAGTACCTTATAAATGTAAGTTTCTGCCAAGGTCTTAAGTTTCGTTTGCTTAAAAAATTCTAGGCATGACTCGAGGTTGTGCATATCAAAAATTACCCTTAGTATTCTCTTCTGAAGCACGAAAACCCTGTTAACATCTATGGACTGACCCCAGACAACAATGCCGTATGACAGCAATGGATACACCTCTGAATAGTAGACAGAAAGCAAATGTGCGTCACTTAGAGAGTTCTTAAGATTATATATCATAAAATACGCCGATTAAAACCTGCCACAGACGTAATTATAGTGCGACTTCCAGGACAAGTGCTGGTCAACCGTGACCCCAAGGAACCTTCCCTCCGTAGCACAGCAGTGCATACCATCCTCAAGCTGCAGAGGCAGTCGGTGGCAACTCCTGAACTCTACGAACGATGTTTTATCATGGTTTATGATTAGGTGGGTTGCTTTGCACCACTCACCAAACTGTCTTATTAAAGTGTCTACCTTTTGACTTACCTCGTCACCATCACAACCAGACACAGCCACGGTTGTGTCGTCCGCGTACATGAACACCCTACCCATCTTTATGTAGTCGGGCAGGTCATTCACATATGAAACAAACAGCAACGGACCCAAAATACTACCCTGTGGAGTGCCCAGATTTATCTCATATGAATCCGAAAAAGTGCCCCCAACCGAAACCACCATCCGTCTATCAGTCAAAAATGACAAAACCCAGTCATTTGCCGGTCCACGTATACCCAGACATCGCAATTTTTCGCTTACATAACCCAGATTAAGCGTGTCGAATGCGCGCGATAGGTCGAACATGACAGCTATCACGTGCATACCCTCATCTAAATCCTCGTAAAGATGTTGTATAAAATCACTAGTAGCTTCCTCCGTGGATAAACCACTCCGGAAACCATATTGACACTTGGTAACTAAACTATGTTTTCGTAGGAATATTTCAATTATATCGGCCATCGCTTCCTCCATTATCTTAGAAAACACGCTCAATATGGATATTTGCCTATAGTTTAGGATGTTAAAATTATCTCCCCTTTTAGCAACCGGAACTACTTTTGCTTTCTTTAATTGCATAGGAAAACTGCCGAAAGTTATTGACAAATTCAATATGTCACACATATAAGATGCAATAATCTTAGAGTAATGCTTTATAACCGAGATGGGCACCTCGTCAATACCAGTAGACTTTTTCTTTTTCAAGTTTTTTATTACGTTTTCAATCTCCAGAGAAGTAAACGGATACAAAAATAACGATTCCCTATTTACCAATGAAGTTGTACAAGAATTGCTGTTAAAGTTGTTAAAATGCAATCGTACCTGGTTTTGGGCGTCCCGTGAGAAAAAGTTGCCAAATAGATTCCCTATAACTTCTGGATCTTTGACTATTTCATCGTTATATTTAATTATTATTGACTTATTTTTGTTAATGTTCTTCCCAGATTTATAATTAACAATTGACCAAAGCGTTCTTGTTTTGTTATCTGAATATATATATATATATATATATATATATATATATATATATATATATATATATATATATATATATATATATATATATATATATATATATATATATATATATATATATATATATATATATATATATATATACAAACTCAGATTTCTCATCGGTGAATTTTTTAAAGAAAGTTCACTAATAACAGAGAATTATGCACTTGATACTTATTTCGACGACAAATTTGTCTTCATCAGTATCTGTTGCTAAACTCACTGTATGAGCAAAATTAACATATTTATATACCTAAACTATGTACACTAAATTTGTGTAATACTGGTGATGCAACACCAGGTGATTCAATACCAAATGATGCCCTACCTGATGATGTAAAGTGACACGATCCAATAAATATTGTTTGATTTGACCCGCCTAGAATGTTTCATCCTCTGATGACGCTAACTTGGTTAGTGAAACGATCGTCAGGTTTTTTTTTAATGTGTTGTGGTGATTTGGGTTCTCCAAGTGTACTTATCAGTGCTCATCACAGGTTCCAATCTGCACTTACCGCCTAATCTGTTTTATCTATGTTGAAAGCAACCACCAAAAAGTATTGAATTAGCTGAACACATAAACGAATTGACTAAATTTTGTGCATTTACCTTGCGCATTTCTAAACTTTCAAAGCACCCAATTTGCGATAATGAGTAATACTTTAAATAACTTATGTGGCGATTTAATCATATGCTGGAGAATGCTAGCTTCGGCTAAATTGAATATTAAATTAATGATGTGCTCACTAAATCTTCTTGCTATTGATCTCTGCGTTTGGCCAATATATAGAATGGACCAAATTTGATGACATATTAGAGATATATATTAAACGAGAAAAGATAGAAATCTGCAATTTGGGTAATGTTCATAACTGGTCATGGTCTTTATTTTGAAATTATGTTACACTGCGGCTCTGTCACATCTATCTTTACCAGATACCAACTTTGTTTTAGTGAATTTTCTTTAAAAAAAAATCACTGATGAGGAGATCCCGACTTTTAAATTTTGAAAAAATTTCTTCAAATGAGCGCTAATTAGGCCCCCCCAGAACACATATCCGGGATCAGTTTCAATTTTTATATGTTTATATATATATATATATATATATATATATATATATATATATATATATATATATATATATATATATATGTATCACACCGATAACTCAAAAAATAATGGGCCGATTTTAATTAAATTTGGTGAATAAATTCCTTTTGCAAATGACTTGGATAAGTTCGTTATCCAACAAAATCTGCCCAGATTTTCCCGGAAAATTTTGTGTTTTCTTTCGAAAAAAAATTAAATCTCCGGAATTAACAAAGTAAGGGCAACCAAATTTGGTACGCGGGTTTATATCCTTATATGTAAGTCACCTACAAAAATTTAGCTATATAGGTCAAACTACGAAAAAGTTATAGGCATTTAAAGAAAAATAAATTGGGGTTTTCCTCAAAACGTCAAAGTTGCGATTTAAAACGTCATAATTGGCAACATTTAGGCAAAGAACTTGAATCTAATACGGGCTATGGAAATAAAATGTCTCAAGAATGATGTTTTACAAACCCTGAAGTCTTAGTTTCAACCGTCATTTTCCTTCGTTTTACTAAAATATTTCCAGAAAATTCATTTCAAATAGACCCTTTCTCTAATGCTTGGCAGTAGCCTTAGCTATAGAGTTTATCGTTTAATGGTATATAATTTTTGTCGAATTGTCGTAAAAAATCGATAAAGCTCAATATATTTGTTATTATACAAGATACGAAAAAAATGTATATATTAATTATAGGGTGTCTTGAGCTACATCTTAAAAAATATTTCTACAATCACAGAATCGCCCATAAGTCGTTGGTGATACAAATATTCTTTTTTTTTTTTAATCAAACACGCCTTATGTTATTGCATTTTTGCATTTTCCATCGAAATATAATGCATGTTTGTAAGAAAAAATTTCTGGACGCAGCAAGTGCGTTATGGTAGCGAATTTTGATCAAATGCTTCATATTTGAATAGCTCAATTTGCTATTAACCTATAAGGTTGACCAAGAAACGAGTTTTTGCGGGAACACTTTAAGTTTACTTTCGGACGTTTTTGTACATTTTCACACAATAAAGTTATTTTTATGAAACATGGCACATTGTTTTCACTAAATAGGTTATACTGATAACCAAAATCGATGCCTGCTTAAAAAAACACACATATTTGCAATTAAAAACATTTTAATGAAAATTCACTACCATAACGCACTTGCTGCGTCCAGACGTTTTTTGAAATGGAACGGCCTATACATTGTGACACTTTCGGATTCCCCGAACTATTTTTAAAGTTTTTTATATTATGTATGTTTCACCTATTCCAAGCCGTTAAGAAGATAAAAGTTATTATTTAGAATATTTGGCAACCTGCATCCGTTAATGAAAAAATTATTCTTTCCGTAACCAGCATACGTGAAGGTTTGTGTGTTTAGCTGCTGTTTGCTAATAGGTTGCTGTATCATGATATGTCATGAAAATCTAATTATTGCATACAGATGTCTACAATATAATGGGCTTTTGGTAGAACATATCAGGGCAGGTAATGCGAGATTTTCAAATAAAAGACCCTGTATTTTATAATGCGAGTAGCAAGATCAATTGTTTTTCTATATAAAAGTACCACACTAAAATGTTGCATGTAGTGGAAACATATTTCTTATTATCAGTATACCATGCTTCCAAACAGTCGAAAACGATTGTCAAAATGTAAATGTCTGTTTGTAGTCTGTTGTCATACTGACTAGAGAGATGGTTCGTTCAGCAACCACCTTCCCACCTTTCACCCTACGGCGGTTGTATAGAGTGTGACGTATGCTTTAAATTGAGATGACGTAATCCAAGATGGCGGCTGTTGGCGCGAAAATTCAAAAAGTTTTAAACTTTAGACGCCAGCTGGCGCTACCTCTTAAAATAAGAAAACCCGTTATTTAAATTTTTGTAAAAATGTATGTAAATATGGCGGTTGGCGCAGGCTCAAACCCAACTTTTTTAGCTTTTGGTTTAGACCCCATGTGTGAGGTGTCATTTTATTTGGCTCGATGACTAGAATTCAAACATAGCAAATGCGCATGCGTAAACCAAACTTTTTTGGGTTTTGGTTAGATCACATGTGCGAGGTGTCATTTTACTTGGCATAATGAGCAGATATCAAAACAAGGTTTGGAACGCAACAAGTGCGTTATAGTAGTGAATTTTCATAAGAATTTTACACTGTTAGTAAGATGTATGATTGAAACCAATTCATAAAATTTAAATGGACCTTGGAGATCGGTTCTAGAGTCCGAGTTAGTGATTATTTGAAAAATATTATATTTTATATGGCGCTGAAAAATTAAAATTTGGTCTTAGATATAATATGTAAGTACTGCACGTGCCTTTAAAAATATTGTGTTACAAATTTGATTAAAATTACAAAAGTTTTTTAGAAAAAAAATTCATCCAGTTTTTTCAAACAATAGACAACAAAAAAGGTTATTTAAAACAAATTTGTAGTTATCCGCGAAGCTCATTGTGTTATTTTTCTTTAGTTTAGTACCCTCGGTGCGTTTACATGGGGGTTACTAAGGCCCAATATTCTAGCTTAATGGGAAATTTATTGAGCTTTCGGATTTGAAATATTTTTACGAGAATTTTCATAACATACTTGCTGCACCCAGACCCTTTCCAACACTTATTTACGGTTACTGTATCCATACTTTTTGAAAATGATAAAATATTGCAGCTTACTATGTAAGACTGAAAAACAAGGCAACATCAAAATCATTTTTGGAAAAATATTTAAAAGTGAAGTGAGATAACAATTTAAACATAAATTGAAAATATTGGTTCGCTGCTTCGCCGCGGGGGTTCTCCTTCCCCTTCTGCGTGCATACAATCACCCTCAATGCATAAACGAGAACAATGTAAACAAGAAAAATTCCTTTGGAGCAACCCCTACGAAAGTTACGGGACCTGCGGTGAATACAGAGGTTCTGCGTGCGGTAATTAGGATTTTAAGGAGGTAAAGCTGCAAAATGGGATAAAGGCAGCTTAAAGAGGTCCAACTAAGCTGTTTCTTTCGCACTTTCCGCTCATATTTTCTATTTATATTCTTCTCCGCCCAGCACCCCTATTCACTCTTGGTCCCGTAACTTTCTTGCGGGCTGTTTGCAAGAAATTCTGCTTGTGGTTTGGGCATCCAGAAGGAGTTCTAAGCGTATTTCTGGAAAGATTTTCTAAACACCCCCCATGTGCTAATCTGCAATTTTGCCGAAAATTTACATTTTATTTACAAACGAAATGCATCTATGAAATTATATGTTGCAGGTAAGTATTTTTCCATATTAATCGCTTAAATGATCGGTTTTAATAAACTCAATCGAACCAGTTTCGGCAAACAAAACAACAAAAAAAGGTTTTTTAAAACAAATTTGTAATTATCTGAGAAGTTCATTGTGTTATTTTTTTAATTTAGTATCCACGCTGCTTTAATATAGGTTTTACTATGTATCATAACTGAAGATTCTAGTTTACGTGATCGGAAATTGGGTTATCACCATTTGAAATATGTTTATGAAAATTCGCTACTATAACGCACTTAAACTCTTTATACCATAAGATCCTAATAAGGTATTAGCTAGTGTTCATATTCGTATTCGTATCCCTAATTCGTAATAACAAATATTAAACTAAACCTGTTTAACCTCTACGTACCCCGTACCCGCAATATTGTATAACGGTTATCGAACTTTTTCTTATATTCCTAGAATGGGATGTATTCTATTTCGTTATATCCTGCTTATCTATTATTAATTGTGTCAATTAGATTACACATGGGTTTGTTGAAACGAGAAGTTGAATTCAAAACAAATGTTTTTTGCTGGTGCAGTTAGAAAATAAATTTTTATTAATACAAGTGAAATAATGAACACCACAGAATCTTTTTGGTTTAGTTATTGGTCACCATTATATTTTATTAATTACAAAAAACTTAAGACGAAGTTATCCTATACATATATATATATATATATATATATATATATATATATATATATATATATATATATATATATATATATATATATATATGTAAAAATACCTTGGTATTCCCTGGACATTAATAATAAAACAAAATTATTTATTTTCCACGTGTACGTTATTATTATTACTTATTACTATACGTTATCTACGATTCCATCCCCTGCCACGATTAATCTAAATAGAATATACCCTTCTTAATGTGAAAACGTAGTCGGATGATCATTCCGAACATTATTTTATATGAATCCGTATCATCCGAATATTTATAACGCTGGTATTGACAATTACTACCAGCAGAGTCGACTTCCAGGTTATGCGATGCGCAGAACGCGAGCGTACACGCTTCTCTGGGACAAATAGCTAAATTTTAAATACCGTGAACTTGAAGAATTGGAAGCTTAATATTTATACATAATGAAACGTCGTTCTAGATTGCTATTAAACAACTTGAATCACTGTCATTTTTTTTTTAATTTATTATAATAAATTCGCATGGTAATATTTAGGGTGATAAGAATCAGCCGTGCCATTTGGTAAAATTTAAATCACAATTACTCGCTTATTTCAAATAAAAACCCTATATTTTATGAGCTATTTCGGTTCGTATCCGATTTCCCATTTAACGTGTATTAGCATTCCCTATACCCAAGTTCCACTGTTTCCCGAATATTTCAGTTTTATTGGATTCACTTAATTCAAATTGTTCCAATAGATCTAAAGCAGGCTTTGGAACTTGATAATATGCTTGCTGACGTCTACATGGCAAGTTCCACCTCTTACAAATGAGAACATAACATTTGTTGGGCCTTCTCGCGTAAAAAAAGAGAACACTTTGTATTTGCATCCAAATCGCAGCATTTCCCTTGTTTAGTTCTGTAAAATCAATGTGTTGTCAACTAACTTGTAAAACCAAAATACAACTCAACAAGGTAGGTAGTTATTTATTATAAATGAGTACAGAACTTAACTAACAGCTAGTGGAAAACACAAAAACAAATAAAAAAAATGGTGGAACTGATAACAAATGCTAAAAATTACTCCCACTGACATGGAGGCATTTTGTTATTCGTTTCATAATGTTATGGTTCGTAGCCTTTCTAATTTGTCTCGAATTCAGTGAATTGGAGGCGCGTAAAACTCTACCTACCATGTCTCCTTTTGTGGTGGCAGATTCGTGGTAAACTTTATTTCTGATGTAGCCCCAGATGCTTGCATCCAGAAACGTTAAGTCAGGGGACCGTGGTGGCCATCTATGTGGGCCGTTATTGGCAATCCAGCTGTCTTCAAAATGTTGGTGCAAAAAATCATGAGCTAAATGGAAACTGTGGGGCGGTGCTCAGTCTTGCTGATACCAGCTTGTTCTAGCTTCTTGTAAACTTAATGTGTTGAGAGAAACTAGAATCACTTCGTGCAAAATATCATTATACACACCAGTGGGATTTTCATCGTATATTTTAATCCCAAAAATCTTATCGTTCTTAATTGCACAAAACACATTGAATGACCACCTGTCTTGGAAATAGTTGATCCTGGTAACATGGCGATGCTCGTCTGACCAGAAGTAACTATTTTGGCGATTGTGCATGCTATTTTTGGAGAAATTCTCCTCATCGCTCAAAATAATTATCTTGCCGAAATTCTCATCTTCTTGTGTTTTCAATAGGAACCATTTACAGAACTTAACACGTCTAGGAAGAAGATCGTTTGGTTGCAAACCATGTATCAGGTGGTAAGTGAAGGGTCTCAAATGATGCTTTTTCAAAATTCTGGGAATCGTTCTCGCTGACAAGCGTAACTCTTTTTTGCAATCCCTGAGGGATGCCTTAGGATCAGCAACAAAAAATGCCAATACGTTCACTTCGTTTACCTCGTTATCGACGAGTGGCTTACGCTTCTGTACTTGTGGACGAAAACCTCTTTCTCATGTCGTGGCGGGGTTTCTCTTTATTCGGGTACTTTTCTGCAAATGCACGACAAGTTCGGCCCACAATTCGTTGGCACTCACCATAAATAATTAGAAGCTCCAAAAAATCGTCGTTTGTGTACTGCAAATTTGCCATTTTTGCACCGCGTTGATTGATAGTATCTCGATTTTTATGACAATAAGCTTCGCTTGACGCTCTTTTGACATGTAAACGTCAATAAGCATATTATCAAGTTCCAAAGCCTGCTTTTAATCTCTTCTGACAATTTGAATTAAGTGAATCCAATAAAATTGAAATATTCGGGAAACGGTGGAAATTGGGTATAGGGAATGCTAATACACGTTGAAAGGGAAACCGAATGCGAATCGGAAAAGCTAATAAAATATAGGGTGTTCCATTTGAAAGTAGCGAGTAATTGTGATTTTAATTTTTCCAAATCGCAAGGCTAATTCTCATCAGCCTGTATATTTAAAAGAGATCTATAAAACGTGTCGTGTAGGTGCCAACCTGAGGGTTATCTGTTCAAAAACTGAGTCTTTTCAGTTGTATTTCAACAGAGAGATAGCGTGCAACGTTCATCTTGGTTTTCGCGAGAGTTTTCAAAAAAATCGATCAATTTCGAAAACGGTTGATTTTTCACATATGGTATATGGTATATAAGTAATAACATCTCAAATTTAAGGCAAAATTCGAAAATGTAATGAAAATTGCCATGTTGTATAAAAAATAAGCAAGTTGATGATCACTTCCGGTTAAACCGAAAGTGTGACATAGATTAAGCCATTTTCACTGAACTGGAATTTGTCTCAGTCGTACGTGTGTAAATTTTCAAATTTTAAATCGGCGACAAACTTTAATAGATAGAGCTGTGTACAAAGTTTTTATCCAATAGCGCTAAATTTTAGCATGCTAATGTATACTAATAAATTTAAAAAAATAATGACAGTGATTCAATTTCTTTAAAAGCAATCTAGAAGGACGTTTCATTATGTATAAACATTAAGCTTCTCATTCTTCACGTTCACGGTATTTAAAATTAAAAGCAATCTCTCTCTCTCTCTCTCTCTCTCTCCTAGTTTAATCTGACCACACGTAGCTATTTGTCCGCTGATGCAAATTGCTAATATCTTATCAGGATATTATAATATAAAACAACTAGGTACCTATATTCTAAGGTTAATATAAATAGTAGGTAAATAATAACCCAAATTTTATTTTTAAGTTAACTTGAACAAAATGACTGTAGTAGTATATTATGATTGTAACATCCAATAAAACAAATATGAAAGTGATACGTAATCTGTATGTAGATTGTAGATATTGTATGTATTACCTAGTGAACTCTATACAGAATTCACTGATAGGTATTACAAGAAGAATACCTACCTTAAACTAATACAGTGAGTACTTATAATATCTAGGTAAATACTACAAAGTACATACATCCCTACTTAAAATTATAGAAGCAGATGTTTAGGTTAAATTATTAAAATTTTAATTTCAAAATTTTGTATTGTTTTTATTTATTTCATTTTAGATAAGTATGGATAATTGTAGCAATAGTAAATAAGTGTTGAAAAGAGTTTAAGTTATGGTAGCGAATTTTCATAAAAATATTTCAAATGGTGATAACCCAATTTCCCATTAAAATAGAATCTTCAGTTATGATACATAGTAAAACCTATATAAAAGCAGCTTGGATACCAAATTAAAAAAAAACACAATGAGCTTCTCAGATAATTACAAATTTATTTTAAAAAACCTTTTTTGTTATTTTGTTTGCAGAAACTGGTTCGATTGAGTTGATTAAAACGGATCATTCAAGCGATTAATATGGAAAAATACTTACCTGCCACCTATAATTTTACAGATGTATTCCGTTTGTAAATAGAAATTAAATTTTTGGTAAATTTGCAGATTATCACATTAAGGGTGTTTAGAAAAATGTTTTCAGAAATATGCTTAGAACCTCTTGTGGATGCCCAAACCATAAGAAGGATTTCTTGCAAACAACCCACAAGAAAGTTACGAGACCAAGAGTGAATAGGGGTGCTGGACGGAGAAGAATATAAAAAGGAAATGTGAGCGGAAAGTGCGAAAGAAACAGCTTGGTTGGACATCTTTAAGCTGCCTTTATCCCATTTTGCAGCTATACCTCCTTAAAATTCTGTTTACCGCGCACAGAACCTCTATATTCACCGCAGGTCTCGTAACTTTAGTAGGGTTGAGAATAATCAACATTACAATGCCACTTAGTATAACCTCACCTATTAGGCCTCGATAAAAAGAACGTGTACATTTATTTAGTTAGATTTTTTAGTGAAATTAATTTAAAGCGGGTTTTTATTGAGTCTTTTATACGGTCCTGTCTCTATGGCGTTATAAACTCTATCTTCATATCGTTTTTGTCGAAAATCACAACCTTATTACCTTTATCTGCTTTAACATAGAAACAATCTTTCACTCGCAATCGCTAACTATTTTCATTTGATTAAAATTTTGGTTCTTAGTGGACTTATTTTCTTTCAAGTTCTTCGAAATTTTATTTTTACATGCTTCTCTAATACATTTTTTTGGAGATTCAGGTAATTTTTTAATTCCTGTTTCAATACTAGGAATGATTTCTACTTTATCGGTTTTTGTGGCTGTAGACCGGATTTCAACCCTTTGTTTAGGAAGTCGATCTCATTTTTATTAAACGACTGTGAAGAAAGATTTTCTACGAGGTCAATTGTCCGAGGAACTGGTGTTTCGTTTTTGATTTGACATTTTACCAGTTGTTTAATTTTTTATTTTGTATATTAATTTTCTTAACCCCAACTTCGTATTAATGACTACTAATATTTTCCTATAGAAATTGCACCATTCTTCATATTATAAATTATCCAACTTAAACGTTGACTTTTTAAACAAACTAGTATATGCCTTTATCTCTAACATACCACGTTTTTAGTACATAATATATTGGTAGATGCAGCCATTTTTGTTTCGCAAAATTTTCAACCTTTTGATCTACTTTTCACTATTAATCTAATTTTATAACTTAACTTACGGTGAGGATTCAGTTCCGTGGACCTGGAAGCCATAATCCACTAAGTGAAAAATGGAACTTGTGATGAGCACTGATAAGCACACTTGGAGAACTCTAATCACCACAACACATTTTATTTTGACCTGACCTGACCTGACCTGACAAACGATTCACTAACCAACATCATCAGAGGATCAATAGATTTAAATATCTTATATCCACAACTCTATTTATATTCTTCTGCAGTCGGTTACTACCGATTTAGGGAGGTTCGACGAGACCAAGATTAACATATTAATCTTTAGAGCTTGTTGACTCATGTTAAAACCAACAAAATGTTCTCAAGAAAAATGTCAGAATTTTAATGGAAAAATTCCGTACTTGGAACACTAAACAGCATTTTGTATTCCACCCTCTTTCCATATGTAGTCGCAAAATGTTCCGTTATCTATTTCCCAAATACAATCGAATGTTGTGCTAGCCACCTAAAACTGTCTTATGGAAAAAATGTATTTAAAGCTTCGAATATAGCCACATCCAGTGGATGCAATCTGTGAGTGGAATGTAATGGTAGTAATAAAAGTACCAGCCTTTTGAATGACAGACAAGTTCTTAATTTGTGATGTGTGATAGTCGAAAATCAATAAAGCGGGTTCAAGGTGAACATTTGGTCTGAAATTTAAAAAAAAAATGAGCAAACCATACTGCAAAAAGTTCTTCGGTAATCCAACCGTAAGGAGTAGCAATACAAATTGCGCAAATTGTCTCTTCTCCAATTGTCTCTGACCATTGAAAAACAAACGTGGGCACATGTATAAGCTAACAGCACTAATGCATCACAGAACGGTAGTTCTTACACTCCTTAGTGCTCGTCAGGTCCTTATTAACTTCCTAATTCCGAGCAATGATTTTATCTGGCTTGCTCGCTGATATGTAGCCCGTTTTGTCCACGTGTGTCCCCATGTTTGCTGATGATATTTTCAATGCTTTGTTATCATAGAAAAGGCTTTTTTAAACTTGTTGTAAAATATGTCAACTTTGTAATTATTAAACCCAATCGCTCGTTGCTTTTGAAAAAGCTAAAATTGCATCAAGTTTGCTGATGGATAATTTGGAAACCAACCTCGTCCCGCTTGAGTTTTTTCAGATTTAATAGATTAGTTATTTCATATTTTCCGTAGTATTGAAAACGTGTTTTAACATCTTTACACCTGTTCTAAACAATACCTTTTTATGTCCAGGAGAACTGCTCCTCCTCTTACTACTTTGTGGGTAATTTTTTGTACCCAACCTCTCTTTCAGTGAAAACTATGTCTCTTAATGTACTTTTTCTAAGATTTTTCTCAGATCGACCCGATCCTAAAAGTAATTTGATGGCTTATTCAATATGTGGTTAGTCCGCATAGCCCTCACAGGATTTTCACATTTTTTGCGCCTTTCTGATTTAAGTTAAATTTCTTTAAAAAAAATTACTACCTAAATATTTGACCTGCAAATGTAAAAAAGTTTTTCCACAAGCTTTAACATTCAGGAAATAGTAAATATGTGAACATTTTACAAAGAATTAGGTTACGAAATAAGTAGCAACGATTACACTTTCTTACATTGATCGAATGAAGCCTTACGGTCCCTATTAACTTTAGTTAAAAAATTGCTTCAGAATCACCGATTTAGGAGAAGTTAGAGTTTTAGAAATAAAGTAAAATAACGCAAGCAAACAGCGTGACATTGCACTACCATAAACAGCTATGACTAACTCTAACTTCTAACCTGCCCGGTGCGCTTTCGTAAAGCTGCCAATTGAACATAATGTTCAATGTGGGTACTAATGCGTTATTTAGTGTATAGATGACACTACTAATACCTTTTGTAATATTAATTTTGAGCAATGCTTATATTGCCCGCTCTGATTATATTATTCCACTTTACTTATAATCCCCTTACATTTGAATATCTTGTAGTGACAAAGTTCTTCCTAAATTTCCATCTGTATCTTCTACGACTATATTTTTTCTGTTTTTTATTCCGATATTTTTAGTTACTTGTAAGCTCTAGTCGTTTTTATTACATTTTAGGTTCAAGGACAACCTAAATGGTAACTGTTTTTGGACTTGCTTTGAAATATATCTGTTTACGTCACTAAATATTGCAGTAGCAGAAGCTGAAATAATAAAGGTAAGTAATACATAAAATAAAATTTTGGTTGCCGTAAAATATATAGTCAGGATGCAGCAAATGCGCAATTGTAGTCAATTTTTATAAGTATAGGTTTCTGTTAATAATAATAATAATAATAATAATAATAATAATAATAATAATAATAATAATAATAATAATAATAATAATAATAATAATAATAATAATAATAATAATAATAATAATAATAATAATAATAATAATAATAATAATAATAATAATAATAATAATAATAATAATAATAATAATAATAATCCCACTAAGCATGATAACTTACAAATGCTTACGACAACGTTATATAATTTACCATTAAACTTCAAACTTCGATAATTCAATTTTCAATAATCTCAGAAAGTTTAGTTTTGGTATGTAGTAAGTTCTTTCTTAAGGCAACATATCCACCAAGTGTCATTAAAATAGTTTTGTAATATTCGGAGAAAAAAAAAACAAAAAATTTGAAAAACTCTATTTTATATAAACTTAGAAAGTATAATTTTGGTATCTCGTAAGGTCTTACTCAAGGCAATATATCCACAAGATTTCATTTAAATAGCTTTGTAATTTTCGAAGAAAAAAATTTTTTTTGGAAGAAAACTCAAACTTTTCCCGGAAAACCTGGTCAGATTTTCCTGGCTAACGAACTCATTCCAGTCATTAATAAATAAATAAATATATATATATATATATATATATATATATATATATATATATATATATATATATATATATAGATATATATATATATATATATATATATATATATATATATATATATATATATATAAGAGAAAATTTAAGGGCAAGGCCGCAAGGAGACAACCGCATACACGTGTTTCAAGCTTGTTAGCTATCATCATAACAAGCTTGAAACACGTGAATGCGGTTGTCTCCTTGCGGCCTTGCCCTTAACATTTCTCCTTGTATAGTATACAGAAATGCCGTGTTAAAAATCATGTATATATGAGCGCGATTTAGGACTCCTAGAACCCATATCAGGGGTCACTTTCAACTTATATATATATATATATATATATATATATATATATATATATATATATATATATATATATATATATATATATAAGTTGAAACAGACCCCTGATATGGGTTCTAGGATTCCTAGAACCCATATCAGGGGTCACTTTCAACTTATATATATATATATATATATATATATATATATATATATATATATATATATATATATATATATATATATAAGTTGAAACAGACCCCTGATATGGGTTCTAGGAGTCCTAAATCGCGCTCATTTGAAAAAATGTTTGCAAAGTCTCACCATCGATACCTCTCTATTAGTGAATTTTTTTTAAAATAAAAATTCACTAAAAGTGTGGGGGCAGCAAATGCGTAATGGTAACAAATTTACATAAAAAATTCCTGCTGTTAAACAGTAAATATTTGTTAAAAAACTTGTATGCAGCAAGTTACTTGTGGTACCGAGTTTTATTTTTTTAATGTTAAATACTAAATAAAAGTATAAAAAAGTCGTTATACAGCAACTGCTTTGTTGCAAAGAGTTACAAAAATAATTCAAATCTTAATAAACGAGAATCTAGAATAATCTTGATGCATATACAGTCACACCCTTAGAAAAGCACACATTTATTCTGATATATTTGAAAAAATTAATAAAAAGGGCCTTAATAAGGTTTGTCTATAACAACAAAAAAGTGTGGCCGCAGCAAGTGCGCTATGGCAGCGAATTTTCAAAAAACATACTTAAACTAAAATAGTAAATATATGTCCAAATTGTAATTAAAATTTTTAAAAGTTTTTGAGACCATTTCAGTTTCAACCTTATTTATGTCAGTTTGTTATTAATAACCGGACAATTTAATTTGTTATCAATGAATTTTATAAAAATGTGCAGGTTGGGAAATGCTATATGTCGGAAAAATTGCCCACTGAGTTTATAAAGAATTAAAGGATTACTAGCTATTCCAAAGACAGTGAATGCGCGAAAATGCAACAAGCATAAGAAAATAAGTGTGCAGTCATGTGGCGAACATTCTGCTAATCATAATAAACAGTCTGGATGCGACAAAGTGCGCTATGGAAGTGAGTGTTCTTATAAATGATCTAAAATTTTTGTTATATAAATATATATATATATATATATATATATATATATATATATATATATATATATATATATATATATATATATATATATATATATATATTATTGTTATTAATATTATTATTATTTTATGGCAGTGAAATATTTTTATAACCTTTCGCCCTTGATAATAAATTTTGAAAAATATATTTGCAGCAAATAAGCTTAAAAAATAATATAAAAGACAGCTTTTTCCTTGTTTATTTTGTTCATTATTTAAAAAAAAAAGACATAATATATTTTGAAAAATAAATTTGCCGCCAATAAAGGCATTAAAAAATAATGTAAGACAGTTTTTTTTTAAATATTTACCAATAAAAGAAGAAAATAGAAAGTTTATGAATATCTGGTTTTTCTTTAAATTAAATTGTTTTAATGAAAAAAATGAATAAACCATATCATTCGATTTTTTTACGACAATAACAGAACTGCCTGTCATTCTCCATAGTTTCTTTGAGTGTGGACATTGTAATTCAGGCTTACAACTATTTATATCTCCTTCAAAAACAACGATTTATCCATAAGTATATTTATTTATATCAACCTCAACATTTTTTTGTTACACAAAAGCTTTGATGGCATGACCACATATTCAATCTCCAATGGTTTTTTCTTCATTGCCTATATACATTTATAAAAAAACAAGTACTTTACATTCTACCCTCAACCATAAATTTTCAAACAATTGTGCAACTACGCATTATAAAATGTGAAAAAGTAGATGCCATCAAAGATAACTTTCTTGTAAATAAATGCTTAATAATATATGGCTTCACTTTAAATCGCATTTTTGTAATTAAAATATGGAATAAGTCTTATATCAATCGATTTTTTTATTAGAAAATGACCTTTTCATTAAAGTGAGTCAGATTGAGTTTCATACATATTTACATATAAAACAATCAATTACCCATATGTATATTTATTTGTATCTAATAACTCAACATATTTTTTTACACAAATAACTTTATTATGTAAGCCATTTTAAACTTATAATGAGTGCGTATTGCCCCCTGCGCATATAAATTGGCATTTTTATTTCAATTTCGCTTATATGTCATGTTTTGCAACTAAATATGAAGCAGAGAGCCATGTTAGGCTTCAGCCAGTCGGCCAGACAAATACTGAAAAAAGCGGTATTCTCGGTCGAATCGCCGCTCTATTGTAGTGTCGAGTTTACGATCTGTCGGACCAACGAACTATCAGCCGAACGATATGCCACGATAAGAAGTCCCAAGTTGACTGCACTATCCAATATTATTAACCGAGTATTGTTAACTCTCACATACAAGAGTCTGCTTATGCGTACTATATTGCTTTTACTCCCAAACAGTAAAAACTTCGATTTGGTTTCATTTACCCATAACCAATATTTATATATAGTGCCCACTAGTCGGATAAGATCGCTATTGATTTGTGCCATCGCAGACACCGTGTTCTCCCACAGGAATGAAAAATAGACCTGCGTGTCATCCACATAGAAGTGACAAGAACAATATCCAAATTTTTCAAAATATCTCGATAACCAAACATTTTTTTTTGCTTTTGAGTGCGCAACTTTTATTCTATTTAATCAAGTCTGTATCTGCTACCGTTTTGGAGTTCCCCAGAGTGGTGGCCCTCGTTATCTTGCATGCACTATATATATATATATATATATATATATATATATATATATATATATATATGTATATATATATATATATATATATATATATATATATATATATATATATATATAGTTAAGTTAGAACGAAACCCTTTGGCCTAGTCGACCCCAAGCAGCCGTTAGGCGAAAAGTGATAGTGTTTCTACACAGCACGGAGTGTGTGATCTTGCAAGAGACGTTATAATCATTATTACGGAAACATTAGACGTGTTCACTGTAATCTTCACTCGCTCCTGTAATTTATACAACACTTGTAAAATTCAGAGCATTTATATTATTATAAGTAATTAGTTATTGAATGTAATTTGCCTGTCTGTTTATATCTTAAATAAAACCTTTTTTAAAAGAATCCAATAAAATTGGAATACGTTATTGGCGCTGCTACCCGGATATCAGACGGCCTTAATTAACACATAAAAGTTCAATTTAAGCGTCGGATTGTTTCAACAATTTGCTGGTATACGAAGAACCTCACTCATTCGCATCACAAGTGGTCCAGAAGTAAGAAGACTGGTACAGACAGTATGCTGAAATCCCTGTAAGTACTCCTTCCTTAATTTTTGATTGATTTACTTGTGTCCTTTTGTAATATTACTATTTAAGAAATTTTAACAGTCAGTCAAACACATATAATTTATTTCTTAGCTTGCCTAATTGAATAATCATTATTTAAAGTGATCAATTCAAAAATTATAGCTGAAAATATTTTTATAACTAATCTCATATTGGGAAAATTTTTTCTGTGTTTTATTTTATTTTATGGTTGAAAGAGATAGATCTCCTATTAATTTTAAAATGACTCAACCAAACCAAACAAATTTACTTCACTCACAAAATGAACTAACGCAGATAGTGCAAGCGTCAGTTATGGTTCCACCCTATACAGGGGGTAGGAAACATTTAAATTATTTTTTAAACCAATGCGAACTATTTATAGAAACCTATAGACAGGACGACAGTTCTCCTAATGCTTCACACATTAATTCAATGATTTTAGAATTTATAAAATCAAAAATTACAGGTGATGCTAGAGATGTCCTAATTAGTTTACCTGAACAGTCCTGGAGCTCTCTTAAAGAAAGTCTCAAGGCACAGTTTGCGAATGCTAGATCCGAAGACATTTTGTTAAACGACTTGACTACTTGCTTCATGCAAAAAGCACATTCGTTTATAGATTATCATAATTTAATTAAAACTAAATTACAATCTTTAGTAGAGCATATCAATTTACAGAATTTACCTACAGCAATTATTTTGTATGAAAAGCAATATTTTGAGAATCTGGCACTAAATACTTTCAAAGCAGTTATCATAGAGCCATACCATAGTTATTTAAGATATGCACATATAACTTCTTTAGAAGCAGCTTTACTAGAATGCCATAAACATGATAATGAGCAAATGCAAGCGAATTTTTTAAATTCTTTAAGACAAAAAGCACAATCATCTAATAAATATGTTCCAAACCCTACTAGAACCCCATATAAAAATCAAAACTTTAATAATAACCCTTTTCAAAGAAACCCTCACAATTTTACACAACCACAAAACATAATACCGCGTGTTAATCAAAGTAACTCAAATCCTAGAGCTAGTGGAAGTAATCAGAGACCAATAACCTATAACAGGCCTCAAAATATTTCACAACAAGGTCCAACCCCTATGTCGATATCTACTAGAAACACTAGACCTCCCTCAAGACCCTCTAGAATAAATAATTATTTTCAACAAAAATCCCCTAGAGCATTAGGTCATGAAGAGCTTCATTTTCATGAAGGCCCTCCTGAGCCCTTTGAAAACGAATCATACGAAAATTATGCCGACGATACAGATTTCGAAAATCAATTTTCAGATCAAGAAAATTTTGACAATAATTTACAAGATGAGGATTTTCTCAAAGAAGCCTCGGAAGAACAGAATTTATAGATATAAATTATATATCAGGTGTCCCAAAACTTCCATTTATAGTGTGTCCATCTTTAAATATGAAAATTCTCCTGGATACGGGGGCATCGAACAGTGTTATTAACCCTAATGTAGCCGAATGTTTTAGCAAAAATTATTTTACTAATGACCCGTTTATATTAAAATCTATAGCTGGTACAGTACAAGGTAATTATAGATTAATTGCCCCCATGTTAAGAGAATTTGGGATTAATAACAAAATTACATTCTGCGTTGCCGAATGGCATAATAGATTTGATGCTTTAATAGGTTCCTCATTATTTAGAGAATTAAAAGCAAAATTAGATTATGAAAACCAAGTTTTAAAAATCAATAACATCGAAATACCATTTTTTTTCGACTTGAATCCCGTGAATTTTAAACCATTTAAACAAATTTGTCGAGATACTATTAGAATTCCAGTAAATGTAGAGAATGGATCCGTTCTGCTACCCGAAATGAATGAGTCAAACTTTAGCACCCAAAATTCAATTGCTTTAGCGTGTAATGGTATTTGTACGGTTCCTATAGAAAGAAAAACTCCAAATTTAATTCCAATAAATTTTTACGAGCCAATGGAAGTCGAACCAATTGTAGCTTATGACGTACAATCCCAGTTACCTAAAGAAAACAAAGATGATACTTATATCGATTTGTCTAGCCTTATAAGAACATCTCATCTTAATGATGAAGAAAAAGGAAAACTACTACATTTATGTAAAAAATATAAAGACATTTTTTATAACGAAAATTCGGATTTAACGTTTACACACACTGTTAAACATCATATAAGAACACCTGATGAAACTCCCATTCATGTAAAGTCATATAGATATCCTTTTCATCTAAAAAACGAGATTCAGTCCCAAATTCAAAAACTTTTAGATAATAAAATAATTCGCCCTTCCATCTCGCCCTATTCAGCTCCGGTGTGGATCATCCCCAAGAAAATGGATTCTAGCGGTAAACGCAAATGGAGACTTGTTATAGACTATAGAAAACTAAATGCCAATACTATAGATGACAAGTACCCTTTACCACGCATAGAGGAAATATTGGACAATCTCGGAAAATGCACATATTTTAGCACTATTGATCTTGCTCAAGGGTTCCATCAGATAGAACTCACACCCAAGAGTATTGAAAAAACTGCCTTTACCGTTAACAATGGGCATTATGAGTACCTTCGGATCCCGTTCGGATTGAAGAACGCGCCGAGCAGTTTTGAACGCATGATCGATAATATTTTCCGGGAATACTTGCATAAATTTTGTTTCGTCTACATGGACGATATCGTAATTTTCTCTAAGTCCATCCAAGAACATCTTATACACATAAAACAAGTTTTCCAAAAACTAAGGGAAGTAAATTTAAAGGTACAACTTGATAAGTGTGAATTTTTGCGTAAAGAGGTAGCTTTTCTCGGACATGTGATATCACGGGACGGGATAAGACCGAATCCCAATAAAATTGTGGCTATTCGAAACTACCCTCTTCCGAAAAATCAAAAGCAGATAAAATCCTTCTTAGGTTTGATTGGATATTACCGAAGATTTATAAAAAATTTCGCAAAAATCGTTCATCCATTAACTAAACGCCTCAAGAAAGACACCCCTATGAACATAGATGATCCCCTATACATCCAAGCTTTCGAGCATGCAAAAGAACTAATTTCTAACTCTCCTATTCTTGCCTACCCTGACTTTGAAAAAGAATTCTATTTAACGACCGATGCTAGCAACACAGCAATCGGAGCGGTTTTGTCCCAAGAACAAAAGCCTATCGCTTTTTATTCCAGAGCTCTCAATAGTGCAGAGAAAAATTATTCCACCATCGAAAAAGAGTTACTTGCTATTGTAACAGCCTGCAAACATTTTCGCCCTTATTTATTTGGCAGAAAATTCAGCATCGAAACCGATCACAAACCCCTAGTTTGGCTTTTCTCTATCAAAGAACCGAACTCTAGACTAGTAAAATGGCGTCTTAAACTAGAGGAATTCGAATATGATATTAAATACAAAAAAGGAAAAGACAACGTTGTTGCCGATGCCCTTTCGCGAATTCCGACTCAAGAAATTAACGCTATTGAAGATGACTCCTTAGACCTTATGTCACTACTAAATAACGCCGAAGATTTGCAAGAACTTACCGACGAAGATTTACAAAGTCTTGGCATAGAATTACCCATTTCGAGAGATCCCGAAACAGATGCTACCGTGCACTCTTCTCAGGAACACCCTGTAGGTGTTATACCATTGACAGAAAAACCACTTAACGTTTACTCGCACCAAGTTATTTTCAAATATGGTCAAAAACACTCTATACAAAAACAGAAGATATTTAAAACTAAGGAAAGAACGATTGTTCATATTTTGCAGAAACAAAAACATCGGGAAATAGAACGCTTTATGAAAGAATATCTTAACCCCAGTGCATTTTATTTTTTGAATGAAGAATTAATGTTAGAAACTATAAATTACGTAAGAAACAATCTAAATTCCTCAATTAAATTAGTAAGGTGTGATAAAATGCTTAAAGACATAGAAAACCATTTAGATCAACAAGCGCTTATCATAGATTATCATAAGTCGAATCATAATGGCGTTAACGAAACGTTTAATCATTTCAGAAACGAATATTATTGGCCCAAGATGAAAGATCACATAAACGATAATTATTAATAAATGTGAAACTTGTTTGAAAGGTAAATACGAACGAAATCCATATAAGGTTCCTTTCCAAGGCCCTTTGGTTGCGAAAAGACCCTTTGAGGTCATACATATTGATACCTTTTCTTTTAATTATTTATAAGTTCCTTACGATTATTGATCTTTTTAGCAAATATGCCCAAGCATATTTTATAAAAGACGGAACAGGTCTTACTATAGTTAAAAAGTTAAGGCATTATTTTACGCATCATAATTACGCTTTAAGGGTAGTTTGCGACCCCGGTAAGGAATTCGATAATAATGTACTAAAAGAATACCTAAAGACCTTTAAAATACAACTACACGTTACGTCCCCTCAGAATCCAAATTCAAATTCACCCATTGAGAGATTTCACTCAACACTCATCGATAAAGTAAGATGTTTATTAATAGATAATCCTAAAGAAGATATTTTAGAACTAGTAACTACCGCACTTATAATTTATAATCAATCAATACACTCCACAACAGGCTATACACCTTTTCACCTCCTATATGGACCCTTTGATAAATTAGATCCTATAGACCCCACAGCTACAGTTTATGAGGAATATAATTCCAAAAGACTTAAGGAAATCATCCCCTTTTATGATCAGATATATACGAAAACTAAAGAAAAATTACGCAAAAATTTAGAAAAATTAAATGAAGAGCGAGAAAATGTACCCATTATAAATGAAGATAAACTAGCTATAATAACTCCTAGAGTGAAAAAACTAGATTCCCCTTACAAACTTCACAAAAATGTAAAACAAAAGGGTATAAAAATTAGTCTACCCCTTAGCAGAAAGAACCAAGCACACGTTAGTAATGTAAAACGAGTAAGGAAAAAATTTGTGTTTCAGAACGATACTAGCGCTCCTGGTACGTCCGATCCCGGCCCTTCAAATTCATCCCGCTAAAACTAATGGATATTTTAAAGACCCGATAGGTGTCGCTAAAATAATCAATCATTTTCATCGAATCTATTTTTATTTCAACCTTACTTTATTGGAGGAAAATTATCAAAATTGTATCAGAAATAGAGAATTGCTTAGTAAACATTCTTACCCCTATCAACAAATAATTAATAAGCAAATAAACGATATCGAAAATGAACTTTCTAAATTAACTCACTCTCGTAACAAAAGAGGTCTAATTAACGGTCTAGGATCTATGATCAAAACAATAACAGGTAATCTCGATCAAGACGATCTCAAAGAAATTAACAAAAATTTAGATTTGTTATTTTCAAATCAAAATGGACTTATGTCACAAGTTTCCGACTTGGTATCTTTTGCTTCTCTAATAACTGATAGATTTGAACATGAACAAGACGTGATCAGTAAAAACCTTGATCTCATTAAACAATCTTTTAAAGAGCTTAAGGAGTTTCAACATCAGATAGGTTTATACAGCTTCCAAAAATCTCTAAACGATAATCTTTTAGAGCACATAAAAATCCTTCAGAGAACAATTAGTCTTGCTTTTAATGGCCTTACTAATATAGAGATTTTCACTTCTCGTGATTTGACCCACATAAGTGACCATTTAAAACTAATCTATAGCAATGCTGAACTGATAAGCTTTGACCGCAATCACATATTTAAAATTTTAGAATTTACTCAACTTAATTTAATTGCATTTAGGGACACTATTGTATGTCAATTAAAAATCCCGATTTTACATCCGACCTCTGGCTCCTATTACCACATTATACCTGTCCCTTACCAAAATACCCTTCTTGTACCTCCGAGATCTTATTACTTAGAGACTCCCGATAAGAACTTGTGGACCAAAGAACACTGCCCTAGAATTGAAGAAGCTATAATATGCAAAGATGAATTCTTCGAAGAAGACTGTTTCCTAAACCAGCTCAAGAACTGCACCCTTGCCAAAGTAATCAACCAATTTTCATACTCAGTGCAGCTCTACAATGGCAACGTCCTGGCAATAACCAATCAACCTCAAGAGTTCACAGAACAGTGCCCACAAAGTTTGAAAAGACATCGTTTAGAAGAAACCAGCGTGCTAACTGCCGTAGCCGAATGCAGAATAATAATCAATGGAAATACCTATGAAGACACCCATCAAAATATAACCTGGGAACAAGAAACATTGATTCCCCTCGATAAATCAATAGCGACGATCCAATATAGACCAATACATCTCAAGGACGTCAAGCTAAAACAACATATTCAGAAGATTCATTCTACCCGTATACACCCACTGATACACAGCACCCATATAGGAATAACCATCTTTATTATTTTGTTTCTTGTGATAATAGCAATAATAGGTTACAGAAGAAGAAGCAGTTTACCAAAAATCAAACATAATCGAAAGAACGAGTGCGTTCTTGTATCTGATGATGGAGGAGTTAAGTTAGAACGAAACCCTTTGGCCTAGTCGACCCCAAGCAGCCGTTAGACGAAAAGTGCAACATCAGCATATCAAGTTACTTCGCATGTGATAGTGTTTCTACACAGCACGGAGTGTATGATCTTGCAAGAGACGTTATAATCATTATTACGGAAACATTAGACGTGTTCACTGTAATCTTCACTCGCTCCTGTAATTTATACAACACTTGTAAAATTCAGAGCATTTATATTATTATAAGTAATTAGTTATTGAATGTAATTTGCCTGTCTGTTTATATCTTAAATAAAACCTTTTTTAAAAGATTCCAATAAAATTGGAATACGTTATTATATATATATATATATATATATATATATATATATATATATATATATATATATATATATATATATATATATATATATATATTGTAGGTACTTATAAAGGCTGTGACTTACCATGTACATTTGATGGTCCATAAAATGTACATTCCTATCTATTAGGTGGGTGGTGTGGATTTGCTATTTGCAGGTACGTTGCAGGATAATAATAATAATAATAATAATAATAATAATAATAATAATAATAATAATAATCATTAAGTACAGAGACCTCGAGATACAAGTAAAGAGACACTGGAGGCCAGATAGTGTCTGAGTGATTCCAATAGTCATGTCGTCAACTGGTGTGGTTTCTAAGAATCTTCATTATTTGTTATTATCTTCGTAACATTAAGAGACTGGGCCTTAGAAAGCATCTTTATAAGGTTATGCAGAAGGCATACTACTTGCAACTGCCCACACCGGTAACCTGTATAGACGAAACAATGCACCACATTTCATCAAAATAACTTCATTGTTTGAAAATGTAAACACATGTTCCGAAAATAAACTTAAAATGTTCCCAAAAAAACTGGTCTCCCGTTCAACGAACGCTATACGTTAATAGCAAATTGAGCTATTTAAATTGAAGCATTTAATAAAAATTCGATACCATAACGTACTTGCTGCGTCTCGAATTTCTTTTCTTACAAACATGCATTATATTTCGATGGCAAATGCAAAAATATACGGCGTATTCGATTAAAAAAAAAGAAAATTTGAATCACCGACAACTTAGGGGCCAGCCTGTGAATGTATAAATAATTTTTAAGATGAAGCTCAATACACGTTATAATTAACGTATACCATTTTTTTCGTTTCTTTTATAACAACGGATATATAAAGCTTTATTAATTTCTTGCGAAAATTCGCCAAAAATTATATACCATTAAACGATAAACTCTATAGCTAAAACTACTGCCAAAGCATCAGAGAAAGGGTCTATTTGAAATGAATCTTCTGGATATCTTTTAGTAAAATGAAGGACAATGACGGTTGAACCTGAAAAATTAAGGGTTTGTGAAACACTGTTCTTGCGACATTTTCTCTACATACATGTATTTGTTTCAAAATCTTTGCCTGAATGTTGCCAATAAAAATGAGCAAAATTAAGTACAGAATGTGCCAGTCTGTACAAGAAAATCTAAAGACATCCAGACGCGAGAGATTTATTTGTTTACAATCAATATTTTAGTGAATTTTCTTTAAAAAAAATCACTAATGAGGAGATCCCGACTTTTCAATTTAGGCCCCCCAGAACACATATCCGGGGTCAGTTTCAATTTTTATAGGTTATATATATATATATATATATATATATATATATATATATATATATATATATATATATATATATATATATATATATATATATGTATCACACCGATAACTCAAAAAATAATGGGCCGATTTTGAGTACATTTGGTGAATAAATTCTTTTTGCAAATGGCTTGGATAAGTTCGTCAGCCAGGAAAATCTGACTAGGTTTTCCCGGAAAATGAGGTGTTTTCTTTCGAAAAAAATTATATCTCCGGAATTAACAAAGTAAGGGCAATTAGATTTGTTACGCGGGTTTATATCCTTATAGGTAAGTCACATTTAGCTATGTAGGTCAAAAGACAAAAAAGTTATAGACATTTAAAGAAATATAAATTAGGGTCTTCCTCAAAACGACAAACTTGCGATTTAAAACGTCAAAATCGGCAACATTTAGGCAAATAACTTAAATCTAATACGGGCTATGGAAATCAAATGTCCCAAGAAGGATGTTTTACAAACCCTGAAGTCTTAGTTTCAATCGTCATTGTCCTTCATTTTACTAAAATGTTTCCATAAAATTCATTTCAAATAGACCCTTTCTCTGATGCTTAGCAGTAGTCTTAGCTATAGAGTTTATCGTTTAATGGGATATAATTTTTGTCGAATTTTCGTAAAAAATCAATAAAGCTCAATATATCCGTTATTATACAAGATATAAAAAATTTGTATATATTAATTATAGGGTGTCTTGAGCTACATCTTAAAAAATGTGTCTACAATCACAGGTGGCTCATAAGTCGTTGGTGATACAAATTTTCTTTTTTTTTAATCAAACACGCCTTATGTTATTGCATTTTTGCATTTTCCATCGAAATATATTGCATGTTTATAAGAAAAGAAAATCTGGATGCAGCATGTGCGTTATGGTGGCGAATTTTGATCAAATGCTTCATATTTGAATAGCCCAATTTGCTATTAACCTATAAGTTTGACCAAGAAACGAGTTTTTTCGGGAACACAGTTTACCTTTGGAAATTTTTGTACATTTTCACACAATAAAGTTATTTTTATAAAACATGGCACATTGTTTTTACTATATAGGTTATACTGGTAACCAAAATTGGTGCCTGCTTTCTTAAAAGGAAAACACACATATTTGCTATTAAAAACATTTTAATGAAAATTCACTACCATAACGCACTTGCTGCGGCCCGAACTTTTTTTTAATCGAACACGCCTTATGTTATTTTATTTTTGCATTTTCCTTTGAAATATAATACATCTTAGTAAGAAAAGTAATTCTGGACGTAGCAAGTGCGTTATGGTAGCGAATTTTCATTAAATCCTTTAAATTTGAATAGGTCAATTTGCTATTAACCTATAAGGTTGACCAAGAAACCAGTGTTTTCGGGAAAACTTCAAGTTTACTTTCGGAAATTTTTGTACATTTTCAAACAATAAAGTTATTTTGATGAAATATTGTACATTGTTTCTCCTATATAGGTTATACTGGTAACCAAATTTGATGCCTACTTTCTTAAAAAAACATATTTGCTATTAAAAACATTTTTATGAAAATTCACTACCATAACGCACTTTCTGCGTCCAGAAATTGTTTTGTTTCATAATGTTAAAAAAAGCTTGGTTTTCTACTTTTAATGTTTACTTTTCGCTTAAAAATATTCCTACATATCAAAGTTGCTTTTTATATAACTGAAAGTCCCGATAAAATAAGTAAAATAGTGGTACCTTTTTATTTTGAAAAAATTATTTTAACGTCATAGGACGTCATCACAGATCTTGCTGTACCTGACGTGGATAAATCAAAGCATTTTAATTTTATGAAGGGCTTAAATAACTTTAATTTACTTTTACTTTAAGATCTATGTACACTTTGAAAGATTAAAATTAGACTAATGACCTCAATTTTCTTTGTTTGCAGCATCACTCGTTTACTGCTTTTGTTTTCCTAATGGGATGGTTGGGTGGAGTTGGAATACTACATATTTTTGGACAACAAATTATAAATGCGGTATGTCTTAGATTTTTGAGCATTTACACTCGTAGTCGGTGTTTTTAGCTTTTCGACCAAGAAGAATCAACCGCTGATAGCGCAAAAGGTTATGAAGTCTGATAGAAGAGACAAAACTATAGACGCGGTAAGCACATTTGGAGAACCCAAATCACCACAGCACATTTTAAAAGACCTGACGATCGTTTCACTAACAAACTTAGCGTCATCAGAGGATGAAAAATTCTAACTAATTTACTACTAACATCACCCTTTATACTGAATCTTAGGTAATATATAATATATAATATATAATATATAATATATAATATATAATATATAATATATAATATATAATATATAATATATAATATATAATATATAATATATAATATATAATATATAATATATAATATATAATATATAATATATAATATATAATATATAATATATAATATATAATATATAATATATAATATATAATATATAATATATAATATATAATATATAATATATAATATATAATAGAAAAAATTCAATACAGTGAAAAATTTGTCTGCGATTTAATCTCCCCCTCGGTATCGTTTTTTACCTAAGATTCAGTATAAAAAGTGATATTAGTAGTAAATTAGTTATAATTTTTCATCCTCTGATGACGCTAACTTTGTTAGTTAAACGATCCTCTGGTCTTTTAAAATATGTTGTGGTGATTTGCGTTCTCCAGGTGTGCTTATCAGTGATCATCACAGGTTCCAATATTCACTTGAACTATAGAAGCGGGTCTAATAAAATCATTTAAAAATAATTAGGTCTAAAATATCACGGGTTAGGCAACTCAACAACTATACCGAGTGTAAAAAAAATTTGGAATATTGCCAATGTTTCGAGAACTACTTAACATATTTTTTGACACTTGGTATATTGATGTACTTAAATTTAATACTCTCTTGACAAGTAAAAAAGTATGTGCAACTATACAGGCTGGCTCAGAATTAATACCAGCATTTTTATTTTAAATGGAACACGCTGTATGTTTTTCCGTTTTCTGAATTTACACCTAATTTAAGGTCTAATTGTATTTGAAGTTTTTAAGCAAATTTTCATTAAGGAAAATTCGCTAATAGAGAGGTCACGATAAAAAGCTTTTGAAAAAGTGTCTTTTTGAAAACGCTATATTTTTGTAAGTATCCAAGTAACTGGAATTAAACTTTACATTTGGCTAGAAATAGTGCAAATAAACCTATGTTGTGAATTTTAAGTATATGGTACACAATATTTAAAGTTTTTCCAAATTAAAAATAAAATCCCAAAGACATGCGTTGAGACGGCTTAGTGGTTAAAGTCCAATGCCTGACAAACAGAGTGGTTAACTACCACGCGTAGATGATACATACAACAGGTATAAACCATACATCAACGGTAACCAAACTAAATATATATCAGGCATAAACATACTACCCGAACCAACAATCGTGAAATCTCGGCCGCAATTATGGAAAATTACAGACGACATGAAATTAAATATTTGCCAAGTGATTGTTTTTATTTTAGGTTAATGAGAGAATAGGTTGTTTTTCGATTTAGTTTATATGAAAAGCTTGTGAATTAAATCACTGCCGAAAACAACAAAGTTGTTTGATCATATTAGTTGTCCAATACCCTAACCGATAAAATAAGTTATGCTATTGAATTCATTCTTCTACACAGGAACAGTACGCATGCAATCAGGACTGTTAAAAATTGTGTAAATATTTGAAAGGAATACGGGTTATGTACAAAAAATATTACAAGAATATTGTTTTACAAACCCTTAAGGTTCAGCTTCTACCGTCATTGTCATTCGTTTTACTGTAATATAAAGGGTGATGCATTTCTACGCTAAAGCTCAATATATCCGTTATCAAACAAGATACGAGAAAAAACTGTATACGTTAATTATAAGGTGTCTTGAGCTGCGTCTTATAAAATTATTTTTACAACCACATAAGTCGTTCGTGATACAATTTTACTTTTTTTCCCGAACACCCCATATATCATTGTACTTTTGGATTTTTACTAGAATTATAATGCATGTTTGTAGCGAACAAAAATTTGATAGCCTTAATCGTTTTTTAAGTTATTTTAATTGTTTTGCAACTTTCCACATTTTTGGCACATCTAAAAATTATGAGAGCGCGTTTTAACAATAGAAATCGGAGTCCCATGCAAATGACGTATTCAGAGAGGTTTTTATTCTTTCATTAAAAAATTGAGATGCCGTATACAGGACGTCTCAAATAGTGACTGAATTAAAAAAAAAAAAACTGTCGTAACTCAATTGTTTCAAAGAGAACAGCCTGTATTTTGTGTTCCAGAAGTATATATATATATATATATATATATATATATATATATATATATATATATATATATATATATATATATATATATATATATATATATATATATATATATATATTGCTATGGTCTGGCTTTTTAATTAATGATTTGTTAATTACTAATTAGATGCTGATATTACATTAATTACTTCTAATCATAAATCTAATTTCTAATATATCTTTATATTAATAATTTATACCGTTGGACGCCAGGCAACTCACTGTTTGCCAATATCATTATCTAATATACTTTTAATAAGCCAAAACCTGCAAATATTACCCCGTCAATTAGAAGATAATTTATTTTACTCACTTACCGCCTTAATTACTTCTAATTTCCATTTGCGCAGCCCTCTCAGGATTTTAAGGATTCAACTTGTTTTTATTTTTATTTTTGGTAATTCTTTTGTATAATTGATCTTTGCTAATTACTTGGTCTTTTTCTAATTTAATTATGCATTACCACTTCTATTATGAAGGCCAGGAGATTTAAATGAAAATCTAATTATACAAAGTTAGGCATCTTTAATGGTGATTACCCATTGAAATTAAAATTCACAAATATTAAATAACAAATTAAGGGACAAATTAGTTGCATAATATACCATAATAGGTTATTAATAACAGAAACATATTATTCAGTATCAAATCACTTACATTGTTAGAACCAGAGATTTGGCTTGTTAATTATCGGTCACCTTACACATTCCTGTACACCATGTCCACAAAGATGGTATTTGGATTCTTTGATTGCATTGTTAGAACCAGAGATTTGGCTTGTTAATTATCGGTCACCTTACACATTCCTGTACACCATGTCCACAAAGATGGTATTTGGATTTCTTTTATGAAATTCTGTTGTTTTGGTTGATTAGGGCACCTCTCCTGTGGACCAGGCACCTTCTACCTGTTCACTCCTCAACGTTCTCCAACTGAATCTTTATTTTACTGTCTCACCACAAGTCTCTTATCACTAGATAGCAAACCACACAAAAAATTGTTTGTTTCACTTTATCTTGCTTTTTATTTCACGATATCTACTGCATTATCAATATATTCTACTTTAACTTAATACTAATTCTTATAAAATAACAACATAAAACCTCTTTAGATTTCCATTTAAATTATATTCCTTTAGTTCTATTGCACTACTAAAATAATTTGACCATTATTTCTTAATATTATTATTCTAATTTCTATCCTATGTCTATACATAGCAATATATATATATATATATATATATATATATATATATATATATATATATATATATATATATATATATATATATATATATATATATATATATGTATATATGTATATATAAATATCATTATGGCCTATCGACCTCAGTAATCTATGGTCATTGAGAAACGACCTGGCATTCCTTGCCCATGTATCTCACACAGATATGTGTGCTGTCAATCAACAGGTTTTCAAGGGCCACATGTGTTACATTGACTCTTTTACTTAAAAATTTTAATTTTAGCAATGTTCTTATAAGCATATGTTTTATAAGTGTCCTGGTGTGTCCTGTGTGCTTGTTATGTGTGTTATCCGTTACTATACAATATACGAGAAAAAATTGTATACGTTAATTAGAGGCTGTCTTGAGCTACAACTTATAAAATGATTTTGACAATCACAGACTAGCCCATAAATCATTGATGCTCTTTTTAGGAATATTCTTAAATAAAAAACACTAATGGCGATAGAGCGACCTTTGAAATTTGAAAAATTCATTCAAATAAGCCCGAACTAGGAACTCTAGAACACATATCCGGAGTTTTTTTTTGTAAGTTTCGTCGAAAAGCTTTTTGTGAATAATTATTGGGTGGCAGGTGGGTAAATACCTTGAAAAGGTTTGTTGTCCAATAACATTGGACGTGTTTTTTTGGGAAAATTTTAAGTATATTTTCGGAAAAGCTGCGTACTTTTGCAAACAATTAAGTTATTGTGATGACATATGGCACCTACATTGTTTCTACTATATAGATTATACATAGTAGCATAGTATATAGTAACCAAATTTAAAGTCTGAAAAAAAGACATATTTATTATTAAAAACATTAGTATGTTGAAAATTCACTACCATAATGCACTTCCTAATTCCACATATTTTTATGAAGATTTGTTAACACCTTACGTATGGTATCTGTTTCAGAATGACGAGCTGCTCAAGACAGTTTACGACCTTAAATGGTATACATTTAATCCAAAAGTACGGATGATGTTGGTAATTATTTTGTTAAGAAATCAAAAGCCTTTCGAAATAGCTAATGGACCATTTACAAATTATTCATATGCTTCGATACTGGCGGTACCTTAAATATTACAATGTATTTTTCTTCTTAATTCTTTTTTATTTGATTTTAGGGTGTACGAGTTGCATTTACCTATATGAATTACCTGATAAACTTCTTCTGAAGTATTTCTTTAAGTTTTAAAAACTTGCCACGAGAAGTTAAGAACCATTTACCTTTATTAATTGACGATTAAAGTTGGCCGTTAAGATAAAATATTTGTGATTTTTATTAAAATATATTAATTGAATTTTTATTATAATATAAGGCTAGATGTATTCTCAGATTCTCACCATAATTAGAGCCGCAGACCGGTTTCGCTCTAATTGGAGCTCAAACAAAATTTTAGTTGGTTGTACACACATTCTCAATTTTATAACATTTTGTGTTATTTGGAGCTGTCGTGACAACATACTACCTGGTTCCTCACCGAGATGGCGACCCTGTCGTACATCTCACAATATTCTAGGAAGCTGGCTGCCATAGCCGTATTACTTTATAGGTGTGTTTTCGCTGTAATTAGTATACCGTTCTGATGAGCTCTAATTAGAGTGAAACTGGTCTGCGGTTCTAAGTATGGTGAGAATACATCTAGCCTTACATACATTGTCTCTATATTGGGGAACAAATGGGCCAGGGCTGACAATCTGCAAAACTGTTAGTTGGTTGTACGCAGTCTCTATTTTATAACATTTTGTGCTATTTGGAGCTGTCGTGACAACATACTACCTGGTTCGGCATCAAGATGGCGACCCTGTCGTACATCTCACATGTTGTATTATAATACTAACAGTTAACATACTGTGATGTAGCTGTAAGATTTGGACTGAAATGAGTCAAATAAAGAGAAGTGGCTCCTCAATTTTTTTAAGCAATTGTTCCAATTATCCCTAGTATACAAATAAAATAAAAAAATATGTTCATCGAACAAAATTATCTTTTTTGTATTAATATAGATTATATCATCTCAGGATTTTCAAATATCAAACTTCGATCCGATAAGGGGATGCTAGTACAAAATAGTCCTGCAAATTGAATCATAACTTCCACATAGCTCTGATAATATACTCGCCTCAGAAAGACATTCTTGTTGAATGGAATTAGGGTCCATACCTTGGTCACATAGAAAATCTTCGTATTTCTGTATCCATAAACTTCTGAAACGTTATACTACTAAATTTTCACCAAATCTCCCCACATTTATCCCCTACCCCCTATAGCCAACAGTAGGTATTCCGTCACTTGAGGCCGACAGGGAGTGGAGGTAGCCTCCCCTCCCCGCTCCCCTTTCCAAGGTGGCGGCTGACGGCTGACATGCCACAGTTGGCATTTGTGACATTTATAGTGAAATTTTAATGCTTTTCAAAAACCAGACGAATCGGGCCAGATACGAACCTCGGAACTTCAGATGAAAGTCCTCTCTCAACTCAATAAACTTTATTTACAATAAGAACAATATTTACAAAAATACATACATATTCTTGGTACAGGTTATAAAATCTTGTCAATGTGAAACTCCTATAATTAATATATTTTCACTGTACAATCTACTAATGTGTATACAATTTATACTTATGATAATGTGTGAGAAGCTTAGAGCTGTGATAAAGTTACATAGTAATTTGTGTGGAGTTATCAGGAAAATGTAGCTGTTTAAAAAACCTGATCCAGATGATTATTTGTGTGGGTGATTGTTTTGGACTTGTGTCCTTCTGTTTAAGTAGGCATGTTAGTTGGAGACAAAGTCTTCGTTGAATAATTCCAAATGCTGGTATATCAATTTGTGTTTAATTTTAATATTACTGTTTTGTCGGATGTTGGTTAGGTTTTCAGTGAGTTTGCTGTTATTAATAGAAAATTTGTAGAATTTGTCAGAAATTTTATTTATGTGATCTTTTAAAGTGGGTAGATTTGTTACGGAATGGAGGTGTTAAGCAGATACACTCTTGTGTATCTGCTTAAACCTGTGATTAGTCTGAGGCATCTATTTTGAAACCTTTGGAGAGGAAGAAGTCTTGTTTTCGAGGCACCGCCCCAAACCTTAGGTGAGTTTCGGTCGGAGTACCGCCGTGTATATTAGTTTTTTATTTACAAAACTCATGTTTCTATTTATCAGGGTGGGGTATAAATAACGCATTGCAGAGAAAGCATTATTTTTTAACGAATTGATGTGTTTGTGGAAATTTATCCTTTGATCGAGGTGTGCGCCTAGGTATTTTACATCATTCTTTGGCTGTATTTGCTGTTGTGATATTTTTAGTGGTGTAAAAATTTTAATAGTGTCGAGTTTTTTGCTAAAGATTATGTTCTCGGATTTAGAGGCGTTTAATTTAATTTTATATTTGTCGTAGTATCCTTATAGTATGACTACATGGATTTGTATCTGTTTGGTGACGACATGTCTGGAGTGTGCGTATATGGCAGTGTCATCGGCGTACATGGCCAATTTAGTTTTCTCAAAGTGTAGAATATCTGCGAGGTAGTAGTTAAAGAGTGTTGGACCTAGTACTGAACCCTGGGGAACTGCTGCATTGATGTTTTTTTTTTGTGTGAGAGGCAGTTATTTATTTTTACCTGGAATGTTCTGTTGGTGAGGTAGCTATGTATTAATTTTATTATGGCGGGTGGAAATTTGTATTTTATGAATTTGTATATGAGTCCTTCTAACCACACTCTATCAAAGGCCTTTTCTATGTCCAGAAGGACCATTGCTGTTTATCTATCTTGATTGAAGTTTTTTGTTATATCATTAGCTACCTGCATTACCGTGCTGTGAGATTGTCTAAAACCAAATTGGCAAGTAGGTAATATGTTGAGCTTGGACTCAATGTTGTTGATTTTAAATAATATTATTCGTTCAGTTAGTTTTGCAAATGTGTTTACTAAACTAATTGGTCTATAGCTATTTTACTCTGAAGGAGTTTTACCTGGTTTATGTGTAGGAATAACTATGGCTGTTTTCCAAGATGTGGGGAAGTGGTGAAATTTTATTATTGCGTTAATTATGTGTAAGTTTCTCAAGAGCTTTATGTGGTACATTTTTAAGCAACAAATTGTGAATGCCGTCCGGCCATGGCGATTTTTTGTTTGGTAAGTTTTTAATAACTATTTTAATCTCCTCTAGTTTTATGTAAAAAGAATTATGTTCAGTTTGGTTTAGGGAAAGTGGAGTATTTAGAAAGTTATTCACTGTGTATGTTATGTGTTCTTGTTCTGGAGTTATGTCGTCTTCAATTTTGTGAATATTTTCAAAGTGCTCAGCCAAAACCTCAGCTTTATCAGTATCACAGCGAATGTGGGTATTATTTTTGATTAAGACAGGAATGTGATTTTTTTCTCAGTTTCCTGACAATTTTCCAAAGAGAGTTGTCATGTGGTTTAAGTTCTGTTAGTGTGTTAGTCCACTGTGTGTTTCTGTAGTCTCTGATCTTTATATTAATTTCATTTGTCAGTCTGTTTATGTCAGATTTTATATGAGTGTTTCCTGTTTGCTGCATGAGTTTTCGTAGTCTGTTTTAATTTTTGATTAGTTGTTTTATTTCATTCGGTAGGTTGTCCTGTTATTTGTTAATCTTAACGAGTTTTGAATGTTTGTCTCTGGCTGCTTGGATAGCTTTGGTTAATTTTAATACTTCTTTTTCTAACTGTTCAGTGCTATCTATGTTGGAGTTAATTATTATAGAATTGTCTAGTGTTTTTCTAAATTCTTTCCAGTTAGTGTTTTTGTAACATGTTATGTAAGAGTTTGAGTTATTAGTAAGTTGTCTTGGGAGAACAAGGAAGACTGGGTTGTGATCAGAAGATAATTCAGGAGAAGAAAACGGTTGTTCAGCGATGTTAATATTTTTATTAACAAATGGGTCAATTGTCGGGGTTGTGTTATTAGTAGTAAAGTGTGTGTGAGAGTCAGGGTACAGTAGTGTTATGTTGTTATTATCTACATAGTTGTAAAGAGTGTTACCATTTGAGTTATTTGCGTGGTTATTCCAAGACGTGTGCCTAGCGTTGAAGTCACCTCCTATAAGTACTTTGTTTACTGTGTTTAGAAGGGCGTGAAGGTCGCTGTAAGTAAATTTGTTGGCGGGTGTATTGTAAATACCAATTACAAATGTTCCGTCAAAGAGTTTTATAGCAATGTTGGCGACAGAGCTAGCTACAGGTGATAGTTGCGTAAAGGGTATGCTGCTATGTATGATAATTGCTATACCGCCTGAATTTCCAACACCGTCTTTTCTTAATGTTCTGTATCATTTAATAAACAGTTTGTCTGAAGACTTTAGTTTTGTTTCATTGATAAGAACAATTTTTAATTTATGCGTATTTATGAAATGAATTAGTTATGGGATTTCATTTCTAAGCCCGTTTGCATTCCAGGTAACAATGTTTATATTTTTAAATTCCATATGAATCCAATTTAAGCATGAATTTATTTTCAGTGGTAAATTTATCTTGGGATGGTATACATGTTCTAAGTTCATTGTTTAAGTCCCTAACAGCCTGAAGGAGACTGGTAATATTTACGAGGTTGTTAAGAGTTTTAAACTCCTTGTTTAGTTCTGAAATGCTGTCTATATTTAGATTAGTTACTTTCGCGTAAGGTTTTGGGTTTGTAATTTTATCATCTGGATCAAGTGGATTACTGCTACTATTTACCTGAGTACACAAAGCTGAAGATGTTGTTGTCTTCTTAGGTAGTTATGGGAAGTTCAGTCCATTGTAGGTAAAGGTAGCTTGTCTAATGGCTGGGGTGCTGGGTAGCTGGGTAGCTTGGGGATCCTCTTCGTTTCTACCTGCTCTAACTTGGCCATGTAAACGGGGCATTTTATACTATTAGCTGGGTGGTTCTCTTCGCAATTTATGCAGAGTGCTGGTGAATTTAGGCCTTTTGTACACTCAGAGGTTAAGTGATCGGCGGCACACTTCAAACAGGTAGGGGAAGCATAGCAATTAGATGTTGCATGTCCCTTGACACCTATGGCATTGCACTAGTTTTTTGTTGTTTAAATATCTCTCCCAGGTGATTCTGGTATTTTGTAGTATCTTGATTCGGCTATGTAGGTGTTTAACGTTTATAGTCGAGTCTGTGAAAACTAGGTACACTGGGTGTTTTGTTTTTCTCAAGTTGTATATGTTTCTGACGGTTATCTTTTTGTCTTTAAGTTCTAACATCATGCTATCGATTGGGGGTTCAGTAAATAGACCTTTTACTAGAAATGCCTGAGTTTTTTCTCGTTTCAATGTATATGTGTGGAATTCCGTTTTGTTCTTTTTCAAAAGCTCTTTTAGTTTAGTCCAATTGTCCTTCGATTGGACAAATATATTTGTGTTATGCTGCGTGAATTTTACGTAGAAATCATCACCTATTGTTTTTCTACAAGCAGTCATTAATTCTTGATTGTTTGCTGCTTTACCGTGAATGACGATAGGAGGGGGCTTTTTATTCAGTTTTATGTTTAGTTTGCTATTTGTGTTTACATAATTGCCTGTTAAGTGGTCGGTTCGAGTGGGATTGTTGTCACATGCGTTTGGGTTGTATATGCTGTCATTGGTCTTTTGTTTTTTGAGTTTAGGGCTGCAGTTGTTCTGAGACCTTGATTTAGTTGAGCTGTCCGAGATGTCACTCATAGCGTCTTCTGCGATTTCCATGTCGATTTGTGCTTGTTCGGTGGGTGCTAAGGTTTCATACCTATTATAAGTGGTGATAGCTGCAGGCCGGTCTAAGTTTCTATTCTGGTGATTAACAGTTGATGTGAGCTTTCTTTTAGCTTTAATGAACTTGGGAAATATCTCCTGTTCATTATTTAATATTTTATTGTTCATTTGAGTGGGAAGCTTGTCAGGCGTTGACGCCATATTTTCGCGTTCTGCATATATCTGGTAAGTTGTTTCTTGAGCGTTATTATTGGAGGTGACCTGCCCAGAAGGCAGGTTACTCGTATTTAAATAAACTTGACGATTCACTTCACTTGATTGCACAACAATTAAAGTATTCACTATGGGCACTTTCAGTTTCAATACTATTCACTTTGCTGTAGTAAAAGCACGACCGAGCACTGTAAAGGTTGGTGAAAGTCCGACGCGCTTCTCTCTGAGCTACGAGCGCATATTTTAGTGCCTAATATTGATGCATATATGCGACTAAAAATAGGTTAAATGACAGTTTTATTAGTTATAATACTTAAGTCTCTCTGTTAATTGTTTATATTCGTATATAAATCAAATACAATTATTAACACGTTAAATAACCAAATAGTTTTATTTAACGTTAGCCATAAACAAACACTTAATAATTAACATGTTTAAATAAAAGTTTATACTTTTGTTATTATACAAACTAACTCAACGGATGGCTTTTTATTAGATAAATGACTAATCATTATATCGGAAATGTTCTGTGGAAGAAAAGGTATCACATTATTTACACGAAAATAGCTAGCTGAACGGCTATTCGCAATTACTGTACACGTATCATATGACAAATAAAGTTAGAAGTGAACTTTGTTTAACATAAAATAACACAAATTACCGACACTAGAGGTCGCTCTAGCTCCTTAACATATTATATATTAGTACCAAACAAATAGGAGGAGGAACATATACGAGGGATACTGAATAACTAAACAGTAAGCTCAGGTTTGTAGGTGAAAAAGAAGAAGATGAATTTTAAATCACCACATTCGATCTTACTTGTTAAAAATAATAGTCTGACATCTTGATTTTATTGGAAAGAGATACAGGTTCGAATCCCGATATATGCTCCTTAATATGATAGTATCAAACAAATACGAGGAACAACGTATACGAAGAGGTACTGAATAACTAAACAGTAACCTCAGGTTTCTAATGTTGGATGTGCATGTCTGGTTACAGGTTCAAATCATATTGTTTGCGTGGCTACAGGTTCAAATCTCGATGTATGTGTGTTGTTTGCTGTATCTGTATATGGAACTACATGTTCAAAACTTAATGTGTTTGTGTGGTTACAGGTTCAAATCTTTATGTGCGTAAGTGTGACTAGCTTAGATTCAGATTTAGATTAAGATCAGGATGTGGGAACCATCTTTTTAGTTTTTAACTTATACCCCATGTGTTTGGTGTCATCTTACTCGGCTCGACAATCAGAATTCAAATATAGCATATGCGCATGCGTAAACCAATTTTTTAGTTTTTGGTTTAGAGGACATGTATGAGGTATGATTTTATTCGACTCAGTAAGCATAATTTAAGTATAGCATATGCGCATTCGTATACCAACTATTTTCAGTTTTTGGCTTAGAGGGTGCATGTGGGGTAACATTTTAAACGTCTTGATGAGTAGAATTCAAATATAGTATATGCGCATGCGCAAAACAACTTTTTTAGTTTTTGGGTTGAAAGGTACCTGCGGGGTTTCATTTTAAACGTCTTGATGAGTAGAATTAAAATATAGTATATGCGCATGCGCAAACCAACTTGTTTGTCTTGAAGAGTAGATTTCAATTGATTTGCAGATTCTATCATTTCGAAATAACCTGACAAGTCAAACTAAATGTCTTGAAGTGTAGAGTTCAAATTTAGTAAACCAGCACACTCTCCATCATTTCAGAGTGAACTTAGTCATGTGACTAGTCAAAGTAATTGGCTTGAGGTGTACCTTTCAAGTTTGTAAGCCATCACATGTCAATCGTTTTAGAGCAGCGTATCCATGTAACCCTTAAACTTAATTTTTATACACACAGTTCATTCTGCCAATATTATTTTATTATGTATCTTAAGTCTGTTTAGGTAACATTAATTTAAAAATAAAAATAATACCAAGAGTTATAAAGTACAACATTAAGAAAAGAACAATTATTTGTTTTGAAACATTCATGCTAGTTTACCTAATAAGTGAAACAATGTCTTGAAGCGTAGATTGCAATTTTTATAAACCAATAAGTCTCTACTCACTCTACTGCGGTTACTGAATGGTAAGTAGAAGCCATCATAATAATTGTCTTGTTAGAACATGTAAACAACAACGAAATGATCTAATTAAAATCAATCCGACGCGAAGCACTACACGAAAATTACTACATACGCTCTGCGAAAAGTGTACTACAAACTGCAAGTGTGGAATTTTATCGCACAACCAGATTGTTTGTTCGGTCGTTTTTGACCAAGATAGTCAATCATTTCGCATTGAAATATCGCATTTCCTTAGAGCGCCGAAAAATACACACCGCCGCGCGACTCGTGTATATGGATGTATATAACGTCTGCAACCATTAACACACTATACTTCTTCTGATTCTGTATTAAAGGCTGCCGACTCTGCGATCCTCGATCCTCGATATACTAATTTTGTTTGTTGAATGCAGGAGGTAAAAAAGTAAATAAAAATTTATTAAAATATAGCATAGCAAAAATATTATTTTTTCCACGGCAGGCGGCATTGCGCGCGAACGGGCGCATTTATTGAAGAGCCGCCCCTGATCCAGAACAGTATCACATTTGGCGGATTTAACTAAGCCTATTTGCTTGGTGTAACAAGCATACAGTCAACAGATAGTGATGAAAGTATGTCGGATATGCCGGATAAAAAAAATTTACAAGGCAGTGGAGGTAGTGAATTTGTACAAGAATCCACAGAGCTTATCTTATAGAATCACTAGAGCTCAAAGATCTTGTGCGAGATCTGAATCTTTCAAAGTCTGCTAGTGAACTACTCGCATTCTGCTAGTGAACTACTCGCATTCTGCTAGTGAACTACTCGCATTCTGCTAGTCTGCTAGTGAACTGCTCGATTACAACAATGGAACCTTCTTAGCTCTGATATGAGAGTTGCTTCTTACTGAAGCAAAAGTGTAGCTTTCTCACAATATTTCAGAAAGGGATGATTGTTTTGTTATTGTTTTAATATAATTACTTTATTTAAAAACTGAAACAACCCTATAATCCTCAAGAATAGGGTTTATTTATTGATTCATTCAAGACTAGTTTGAAAGCTGCACTTTTTCTAATTGGTAACGAAAAGCCTTCCATTCCAGTAAGTCATGCTGTCTGCACTAAAGAAACATATGAGGCAATGAAACTTTTTGCATCAATGAATTCATCTTAATGCATACGACTAGCACATCTGCAGTGAGTTTAAGGTTATAGCTCTCATATTAGGTTTGCAAGGAGGCTATACAAAATATTGTTGTTTTTTCTGTTTGTGGGACATTAGAGCAAGAGCCCAACATTACTCGAGGAAAGTATGGCCGACAAGAGAAGATTTTATGGTCGGCCAGATGAATATTAAAAAGTCTGGATGCAGTAAGTGCGTTATGCTAGCGAATTTTCATAGAAATGATAGAGACAGTTCTACAAAAATTATGTATGTATATATATATATATATATATATATATATGTGTGTTGCCGCTTCATTGCAATAGTTAACAGCCGCTCCACTGCAATAGTGAATAGTATCAAGAGACATGACATATCAGTACAAGTCAGTATCGGCAGAGCAGGCTAACGTTCAACATCCCCCGAAATTGTATCCCTCAAACGAGGAAAAGGGTTGATAATAAATACCAGTTTCGAATCACATACAGTCCACTTTTCTTTATACCAAACATTTTGGTCCTATCGAGCCCGATTATATCGGGTAATATTCAGTTATTGTGGTATTTAATCAACAGTGATTCTGCCGATGCTCAGTATACAAAGAAGTGTTTACGTAAAATCGTAAAATAACCAGTGAAAATTAGTTTCTATACAGTGGATTCAGGTATGAGCATCCATTTCCATTTCCTATTACTTACTACATTCTGAACATTTGATTCTGATCTTATTTGACAAGTAATTTGACATATATGCATTTTCAGTGTTTAAAATAAAATTTACTAATTAACTTGTATTTGTACTGTGCTGATATAGAAAAATAAATCTGTGTTGCCATTTCAATTAAATTCAATATCAGTTTTCCAACAAGTTGATTTGCAGATTGATTTACTCATGTTATGTGTCGTATAAATTGTATGATATAAAGCAGGTAATATTTTCGTCTAGTTGTCTTTACCGTGTACGTTTACAAGAAAGTTACTACACCAGGGAAAATTGATATACTACTTGGAGCAAGCCAATTTTGGCAAACTATTTGTATTGGTCAACGTTCTGCAGGACCAGGTCGTCCCACGTTGCAAAAAACCCATTTTGGTTGGGTTGTCACCGGTCCTACTGAGCATGAAACTGACGATAATGCAGTCATGTCCTGTAATTTCTCGAAGACATTACCAATTGCTGATCAGCTCGCTAAGTTCTGGGAAATCGAAGAAATTCCCAACAGTACAATTGTTACCAAGGAAGAAGCTGCCTGCGAAAGGCACTTTCAAGAAACACATCGACGAGATGTGAATGGTCGTTTTATCGTTTCTATACCCTTGAAGAAACATACCACTAAATTGGGTGATTCCTATGATGTTGCCAAGAAAATATTTCTGAATTTAGAAAGAAAGCTTCATATGAACCGAAAGATATATGAAAGATACAAGAATTTCATCCATGAATATCAAGAATTGAAACATATGTCACCATCCATGTCAGAAGAGATAAGAGATACCTTTCATCTTCCACATCATGGAGTCCTTAAAGAATCTTCTCTCACCACATCACTTAGAGTTGTTTTCGACGGTTCAGTAGCCTCCAGTTCTGGAATTTCATTGAACGACCTTCAAATGGTTGGACCGACGATACAATCTGACTTATTCTCCATAATTTTAAGATTTCGGAAACATACTTACGTTATCTCAGCTGACATTGAGAAAATGTATCGACAAGTACTGATAGAACCGAAACAACGCCCTCTTCAAAGAATACTGTGGCGTGATTCACCTTCTGAACCGCTGAAAACATTTGACCTGAACACTGTGACGTACGGGACAGCTTCTGCTCCCTTTCTTTCTATAAGATGTTTATTTCAGTTGAGTTTTGAATGTGAACAAGATCATCCTCAGATCTCTAAGATCATACGTGAAGACTTCTATGTTGATGATGTCTTAACTGGGGCTAACTCCAAAGAAGAAATGAAGTACATATGTGAGACATTACCCAAGGTTCTCGAGTTTGGTTGTTTCAAATTAAGAAAATGGATTTCCAATAATCCAGGAATGCTTAGACACTTCGAGCAATCAGAGGTGCATCCCAATATTGTATGCCTTGATTCTGACGGTCATACCAAAACACTGGGACTGGTTTGGTCTGTTAAAGGTGATAATTTCGTATACGACATCAAACAGCCTATGGAAAAAGTAATAAGCAAACGAACAATCCTGTCTTAAACCTCTCAGATCTTCGATCCACTTGGCCTCCTGTGTGCAACAGTGATTATTGTTAAAATAATCTTGCAAGAACTCTGGCTAGAAAAGGTGTCGTGGGACGAACCTGTCCCTCAGAAAATTAGTTCGAAGTGGTTATTATATAGAAACCAACTTCATTGTTTGAATGAAATCAAAATTCCCAGACACGTGATATGCCAAAACCCTGTTAGCATTGAGCTTCATGGATTCGCAGACGCTAGCACATTAGCGTATGGTGGATGCCTGTATGTAAGATCTACAGATCCAGATGGCAACATCTTTGTTAGACTTCTTTGTGCAAAATCACGAGTATCTCCACTCAAGACTATAACTATTCCAAGGTTAGAATTATCCGCAGCTCTAATTTTGTCAAGACTAATGCACCATGTGATCATTTCTATGCATACATTGTTTGACAAAATCGTTTTATGGTCAGACTCAACTGTGGTCCTAGGATGGTTAAAGACGTCACCCAACTTACTCAAGACTTTTGTTTCTAATCGGGTGGCAGAGATTCAAGGTTTGACACATAATTGTATTTGGAAACATGTGCCGACAAAATCCAATCCTGCAGACCTGCTTAGCAGAGGAATTTTTCCTCAAGATTTATCGAAGTGTACAATCTGGTTTTCTGGTCCATCCTGGTTGACTTTGTCATCTTCTGAGTGGCCAACACAAGAGCATATTTCCGCAAACGAGCTGCCTGAACTAAAAAGGGCTGAATTATCCTCTCTGATAACAACCGTTGCTAATGACATCTTCGACCTATATTCAGATCTTTCTAAGTTGGAAAGGATAATTGCATATTGTATGCGATTCAAGCAAAATTGCCGGTCTTCAGTGATACAAAGAAAGATTGATTCTATCACGGTCCAAGAAATTCAGCAGGCCCAGAAGACGCTTGTCAAGATGGCACAAGCTGAAGCTTTCGAATCGGAAATTATTTCCATTAAAAATAGTAGCACCCATAAGTTAAACAAGCTGGCAAAACTAAACCCTTTTCTGGATTGTGATGGCTTGCTTCGAGTGGGAGGAAGACTTACGAATTCAAGCATTTATTCATATGATAAAAAACACCCCTTAATTCTGCCTAAAGACCATCGTCTCACGAAACTCTTATTTACTAGAGAACACATACGTCTACTTCATGCAGGTCCACAGCAACTTTTGTGTTCCCTCCGAGAACGATTCTGGCCTCTAGGAGGCAGAAATTTAGCCCGACAGATTGTTCACAATTGCATCACATGTTTTCGTAATTCACCTCGTGACATTCACCCAAAAATGGGAAATTTGCCAAGGTCCCGTGTTGAAACTTCTTTTCCATTTTGTGTTACTGGTGTCGACTACGCAGGTCCAATACTTATCAAAGACAGAAAAGGACGTGCTCCCAAGCTCATAAAAACTTACATAGCTTTGTTCATATGTTTTTCTACGAAAGCTTTACATTTGGAGCTAGTGTCAGACTTGAGAACCAATTCTTTCTTACTTGCGCTGAGAAGATTCTGTGGACGCAGAGGTAAGCCACTTCATATATACTCTGACAACGGTACTAACTTTCTTGGTGCTCGTAATGAACTAAGACAACTTGCAAGGTTTATTAACACAAATTGTGATCATATTGTTTCATCGGCATCTGACATGGAAATCGACTGGCATTTTATACCGCCTCAATCGCCTCACTTTGGAGGACTTTGGGAGGCTAGCGTTAAATCAGTCAAACATCACATGAAAAGAGTGATGGGCAATACGTACCTAACCTTTGAAGAAATGTTTACTTTGTTAATACAGATAGAATCAGTCCTAAATTCCCGACCTATTTCCCCTCTATTAAGTGACCCCAACGACCTTGACCCTTTAACCCCCGCTCATTTCCTGATAGATCGCTGGTTTCACTGCCTGATCCACATCTTACATCTATTTCAAATCGATTAGACCAGTTCCAGAAAATTCAGTACATTCTTCAACACTTTTGGACACGCTGGCAGAAAGAATATCTGTCGGAATTGCAAGTACGAACAAAATGGTTATCAACTAAGGGCAATCAACTCAAAGTCGGAGATCTAGTTGTAGTAAAAGCAAATGGCCAACCTCCTCTGTCTTGGAAGATGGGTAGAATCGTCGAGGTTCATCCCGGACAGGATGCTGAAACGAGAGTCGCCACTGTGAAGACCAGCACGGACGTCATCAAACGTGCGTTTTCTAAACTGTGCCCCTTACCAACTGTAAGTAAGTGATATCAAACACTTTCAAGGAAAGTTTAGTGAACGTTGAGTGTGTCACTTGTGCAAGACTGGTCCATTGCGGACTCATATCCACATGAATATTTGTTTATTTATTTTTCAATGAACTTTACGTTATTTTTACAATTTTAATATTATGCTTTGATGTTTAATATGTCTGTCATTCATGAATTGTATTAACTATGTTTATTTTCTGTTTGTGAAACACATTTTGTACTTCAATTAATTGTTTTTGAAATGCTGGAGCTTTCAACGTAGGGGGGCATGTTGCCGCTTCATTGCAATAGTTAACAGCCGCTCCACTGCAATAGTGAATAGTATCAAGAGACATGACATATCAGTACAAGTCAGTATCGGCTGAGCAGGCGAACGTTCAACATCCCCCTAAATTGTATCCCTCAAACGAGGAAAAGGGTTGATAATAAATACCAGTTTCGAATCACATACAGTCCAGTTTTCTTTATACCAAACATTATGTGTTTACATACCAAACAGGGATCACTAAAGGTGCAATATTGCATGAAGGTGTTATATATAAGTTATCTGGAACCTACATAAAAAATGTTACAATGAAAGATCACTGATCTGGCAGGTCTACATAACAGTGCAGTATAAGTTATACGGAAAATGTATATTGCAAGGTAATGTAAAATGCTTGGTAAAATGTTACTTACGATTTACATATCTTTTTATTTATTTTTCTTATAAAAATAGCCTCTTGTACTTTTTTGATGTCTCAGTTTTATTTTATAGTAACTCTACATGCTTCGACTTATTCTACTTTCGGTCATCATCGCGCGAGTTATTATAATGTCCACCAAATCGTAATTTGCTATCTAAAATAGAAATAAAACAATTTATTTATTATTTTACTTCTACTTTCCACAGAAAATTACGATTTGCGTAATGAGGACATTTTCTGCTATTAATGATAACTGAAATTAGAGTATATCTAAACAGTCTTGATTGAACATCGATATTATGTCTGCTGCGGTTCCATACAGTAATTAAATTGTTGCTGCTCTGCGGACAGGCAAATGACAGTAATGGCCGACGGGCCGCAAATTTCTAATGTCTACAGTTCAGTGTTCAGTGGTACAGTAGGTCTCGGTGTCACAGTGTCTGATTTGGAGGGAAAGATATCAAGTTTTACTTGTTTTGTGCAATCAATCATTAATCGCAGGGTGTAGTTAATGTGATATTTATTTAAAAGGTGAGTATAATTATTGTGTGATATTGTAGCTAATGTAATAACTGAACTATTTAACTATTTCAAGTAAAATTTCACACTACCTCAAAGGTAAATTTGAGTTTTCACTTGCCTTCTAAGAATCCTTTGCTGTATTGCCCTCGATTTTAAAAAGCAGCGGAGAACTCAACTACCTTTAAGGTAATGTAGAATTGGAAAAAAACAGACATATATAGTAGCAGTGTTTCAGTGTATAGCTGTAGTGGAACATTAACTTCAAATAGTTATAGTTTCTATTTCAATGCTGAAAATTAAGGTCCATAAAGGGCTGGCACAATTAATCACAGTAAATATATGTAAGGTTGCTGATACCTCATATTTGTCACTTTAGTTGTATGTAGACAATAAACATTATTTTTTATATTTTGACTGTATATTTATTTTGTTTTATTACAGTTGCTTTTGATTCAGCATTTGCTGTACACAAAGAGGCAGACTTCGAAAAACGGCCAGCGAATGGTTTCCTCTGAGTCGGCCTCGATATATTCAAGCAGCCAAAAGGAATCCAGTTTGATTTTTTTAAATGATTTTTTTGTTTGGAGTTTTTGCAGTTTAATTTCAGTTTTAAGAACATTGGATTTATATATATATATATATATATATATATATATATATATATATATATATATATATATATATATATATATATATATATATATATATATATATATATATATATATATATATATATATATATATATATATATAATACGAATATCTTTAACTATTTTCAAGTGTTTTATAATTCTTGTTGTTAGAACTTAATTACAAAACTAATGCCTATTTTTGATCTACATGTCTACACTAAATTCATTTTCAATTTAACAATCGGTTAGAAATTCATATAATAGAGACTGTGTACAACGAACTTCACTTGATTGATAAATTGAGAGTAAATTAAGACTAGGCATATTAAAATTTGTAGCAATAATGTAGTAATCTAAGTTCTATATAGTAAAATGGAGGCTGACACTTTTGCAGATATATATATATATATATATATATATATATATATATATATATATATATATATATATATATATATATATATATGTTTTAATCATAGGCTGTATGATGTACTATCAAAGCATTCTGCTTTTATTCCTGACCGCTAAAAAAGTGGTTACCCCAAAATGACCATACCCTTTTGGTGCCTTTTTAGAAACAAAAACATCCACACTTCTATTAGTCGAGATATAGAAAATTGTCTTTCACCAAACTGGCGTATTGACCTAAGCTTTCTAATAATGCATTTACAGTTTCAGCTAATACTGACACATTTACAGAAATTATTATTTTTGATTGTTCACCCTAGCGATTGCGCTTCCTTGCGGTCATATTGGGAACATCAATATGTAGTCGTTTCTCTTGGCCTGTTTGGTTATGATTTTTTTCCTATCACTTCTGCTATTGTAGTTTACAACATACCACCGCCAACTACCTTTATTGGGACACCTGTATAAAAATTACGCTAACAAGAATAAAGTGGTCATCCCAAAATGACCATACCCCTTTGCTGCCTTTTTACAAACAGAAGCACCATTAGACAAGATATGGAAAATTGCTTTTCACCACCTGCCGTATTGACCTAGGCTTTTTAATAATGCATTTAAAGTTTCAGCTAATATTGACACATTTACAGAAAATATTATTTTTTATTGTTCACCCTAGCGACTAGGCTTCCCAGCGGTCATATTGGGAACACCAATATATTGCCATTTCTCTTGGCCTGTTTAGTTATGAATTTTTTTCCATTAACCTTGTTATTGCAGCTTTCAACATACCACTGCCAACTACCATTAGTGGGACACCTGTATAAAAATTAGGCTAAAAAGAATAAGCTAAGTAGCCTGGTTAACACGTTCGATGCTCACGACGCCGATCGAAGTCACTGCTTTTTTAGCCGCAGTGCGCAGGACTCCGATCGGAGTTCCCCATCTGTTGCTACGCAAATCATCAGTGTGGAGCGAGCACTTGGCTTAGATGCATGTGCTTTCGTGAGCCTGTAGGTAAGGCATCGGAATTATAAAATTTGTGCGCCGTTTCCGAATTTGTTTTTGTGCCACTGTCATATGATGGAGGGTCCCTCAGAGCCCAAAAAATGTAGGCCGACTTTCAAAGATCCAAAGAAAGTTACAGATGAGGAACTTTCAGCTGTTTTAATGTATTCTAGTTAATGGGAAGACGATGATTTGCGTGATCCCGGTGGTAACCTAAGTGATGCCTTTCTGGAGCAGCGCAATTCTGAATCGGAGGAGGACGATTCAGACAAAGATGATACAGGTTAATATGTCGACGTTTGTATGCTTTTATGTTTCTTTAGCCGATTATAATTTTAAGAAGTAGTACTTGAAATGCAGCCGCCATTGCCAGACCCCTAAATGGGCGGAGCTGATCAAGATTATGTCCCAGACGTGTCTCAGGAGGACGTTGATGAAGAAAATGAAGTAAATACCGCCGGGAACGACACTCATGCTGTTCCTAACTGAAGTGACGTACCTACAGTTATGAAAGATTTTCCGTTTTTGGGCACTAATTCGCTTTTAGTACCTGTTCCTGAACCGGAACGAGGTGTTTTGTTTACAAGGTGTTTCTGAACATTCCCGGATTGCGCGTTGGTAGCCCGTTTCCCGCGAAGACATGCTAAAATTTGTGGTATTAGTTTTGCACATGGGAACTATAAAGTTAAGTAGACTCCAGGATTACTGGAAAAATCATCCATTATTTAACCTTACTTGTTTTTCAAGACACATGGGCAGATATTATGAGATGTTTGCATTTTGCGAAAAATCCGGCTTAAGGAGAAACTATCACAGACCGTTTATATAAAGTAAGGCCCATTTTAAAATCTTTCAATGAAAAAATGTTAACCATTTATTCTCCGGGAAAAAACCTCGCGCTAAACGAATCAATGGTTTTATGGCTTGGGCGGCTGGTATTCCGCCAATATATTAAAAACAAATGCCATAAGTACGGGATTAAATTATATATGGTAACAGAACCAAGTGACATTATCCTGAAAACTTTGGTGTGTACAGGGGCACTCGACGAGAGTGGCGGTAAAGGCCACACAACAAAAGTAGTTCTGGATTTACTAGAAGGACGCTTAGATCAAGGCTACTCTGTACACATGGATAATTTCTACAATTCCTTTGATTTGGCGCGTCAGCTGACAAACCATGGTACATATTGTACTGGCACCCTAAATGTAAAAAGGAAAAATAAGCACAAAGAGGTTCTCACAATGAAACTAAAAAAGGGCGATACCATTGCCCAATATTCTAACAATATAGTTGTGGGAAAGTGGAAAGACAAGCATGATGTCTTATATATTTCCAATGAGCACGATAATGTAATGATTGAATACTTCAACAGGAGACATCGTGCTAATAGTAAACCTGCCCCTATTTACCATTATAATAAGTACATGGGAGGTGTCGACCGGCAAGATCAACTCGCTTCTTATTACCACTGCGAGAGAAAGACTCTAAGGTGGTATAAGAAACTTGGTATCCATTATATACATTTGATGCTGTTAAATTCATATTTGTTATACAAAAAAAAATTCTGGTTCTAAATTATCGCTGTACAACTTCAGGCTGTCGGTTTTGAGCAACACCGACAAGAAAGGATACATCCAAACATGTTCTTTCGAAAATCACTTCTCTTGCTAAATATGGGCGAATCAACAGAAAGCGCTGTAAGGTATGTTCGCGAAACAAAATAAGAAAACAAACCATATACCACCGCAAAAAATGTCCGGGAAAACCAGGGTATTGCGTTGGAGCATGTTTCGACAGTGATTATAATTAGGGTTAGGATTGTACATTTGGAGATTTTTCCATTTTCGTTATTTATCTCAACCCCCCCAGACCCTTGATCTTCGACCCAGCATGTCAAATTTTTATTCGACATATAGGTCAGAGAGAGATAGATAGTTATTCACTCCCCTTCACTACGCACTGGTCGGGTCCATTTTTAAACCGCCACTTTAAGAACAATGATTTCCTTCAAGGATTCATCAGAAACTTTTAAACATCGCCAACGGATTTTTAACATAAAAACAACATTTGTTCCAGAACATTCGGGCATATTTTCAACGTTTATTTAGTTCTTGGAAATATTTGTCCAGTAATAAGGCGAGGTAGTTTTCCCAACAAAGACTTGTTGCGTTTTCAGAAATTTGAATTTTAACGTACATATTTAAAATGCAGTACGGTGTTTACGGTGGTCAGGCATTAGTGAATTTTCAGCAAATAATTTCGGAACTAAACCTTGATATGCTTCATTAAGATAGGGTTGTTTGCAATCATTTGAGTTACCTAGGGTTCTCTATTGGTTTTTAAAACAAAGTAACGATGCTGGACAACGCAATCGTTACCAGTAAGTAAAAAAAATATAATCATTGGAAAAACATTTTATTAAAGAAACCGCATGCAAATATTTATATAACTATTCAATTTAAATGTATAATGTATATTGTATATATTAACAATGAAACAGGCCAATGTCACCTAAATAACACAGCGATGTTCATGTACGTCTACAGGTTAACAATAAGAATAACATAAGGCATACGATCATATAACAATTAAGAGAATGTTTCCTTAAATAACACATAAAAGGAAAACATAAATAATTGTAAGACACAGAATAAGGTTCAAAAGAAATACCGAATACAGATCTAAATCTAATATTGCTTTTCAGAAACACCAGGTGCACAAAGTTGACACAATAGTGACGTTTGGTACAGAGCTGTGTGATGTATATCAGTTTGCAGGTTATTTTTACCTCTTGTGGTATAGCCATGTTCAACTGCATTTCGTGTGTATTGTTTTGAAAAACATGGGCTAGCACTTCCAAGATGTAGCTGCTGGGGTTCGTAAGGATACCATGTTCCTTAAAAGTGTTTCTGCAAGTGTGTCTATGCGGGATAATCAATATGATCCTCATTACTTACTTTGGTTGTTTAAAAACTCGATTTGCTTCACAGGCTAATCCCCAGTGTATAATACCAAACCTTAGTTGTGAGTAGATACACGGATAATACAGTGACAACACAGTAGAGGTACTGCATCGTTAGGTTAGTGTTCTTATTGCATATGAAATGGATGAGATTCGCGGTCAGAGTTCATCAATGTGAACATTCCACTTTATCTCACCATCGATATGAAGTGCTAGTAATTAGTTATGTTTCAGAAACTTTTTACCCATATCTCCCAAAATTTAAAATGTCTTCATCAAGAAATTTAAATAGGTGTATGCAAGCTGCACTTTCTGAAACAAAATTTTATAATAAGTATTGTTTTTGATAACGAGAAAAAAGTATTATAGGAAATACCCTCATTAATGATGCAGATGAGAAATTGGAAAATGGGCCATTAGACATTTCAAACTGCTTTTGGCTTCTCAACAAAATCATCAGCAACATCTTTTTTACTTTTGGGTTAAATGTATACCATTTAATGTCGTATAGCGTCTCAAATAGTTCGTCATTTTAAAACATAAAAATTAATAACAAATATTAAGATAAGCGTCCAGAAGGGTATCGCATATCATACTCGTAGCGTTTAAACAAATAAATGAATTGCAAATGAAACATCCATAAATGAGAAATGATACGCAAAAACATATACTGTTAGCTGGGAGTATTAGGAGTCTACAGAGGCATGTTTTCGAGGTTTACGATGTCAGCAAAATGAATGACAATAAAAAATGTGGTTGCTTAGTCTACTTAATTCTTTCTGACACATAATTATTTATATCGTTTATTATTGTATATGGAAATTACAATTATATTATTATGATGTTTACACAACAACTACTGTGACTAGACTAACTTCTAACATAAAATAATGAAAACAAAAAATCTTTGTCCACCTTCTAATTTTGAAAAGGTCCCGTGAGATCCGCTGACCCAACTATTCACTTTGGTGTCCTTGTAGTCAAGATAGTAATAGTGTAATGCTGGCTGAGACTTGTACTCCGCACATCTGTAGAAGCGAGTTATATTACCATAGTATACGTGATATTTTAATAATAATTAGACTCGATTAAATATTTACCGGCGGTTAGTTAATCAAGGCTTCAGAGGACCAACACAGCTTCAAAATATTTGGTTGTCGTGGAAAAAACCCGCATCATAATCTGTGATCGGTCGTCTGAAACCTTGATTATCAAACTGGTCGCTAAATATTTATACGAGCTTTGTGAAACTGGACATTAGTCTTCTAATTATCATTAAAATATCACTGTAAATATGCTAGGGTAATATAACTTATCTGTATAAATGTGCGGGGTAGGTGCAATATAATATTCAAATTTAAAAAAATCTATAAAATGTTAATTCTGAAGTAATATTTACCAACACCACCATATTTTACAACGCACTTCTCTTTATTATATATATATATATATATATATATATATATATATATATATATATATATATATATATATATATATATATATATATATATATATATATATATATACATAGGGTGGCGCATTGAAAACGAAACAGACCGATTTGCGTCCAGAGGATTTTTTTTCAGAAACGCTGAAACAAGTCAATTTTAATATTGAGCGGGACATGTTTTGACATAAAACTCAACTTTGTCACATCAACCCCTTAAGGGTGGTGATAACAACCCTTATATTTTAAATAGGGAACATGGGTCGAGTGTTAGATTATTTGAAAGCTCTTTCTTTTTTGAATTCAGCACACTAATTTTTTTTGGAAGTTTAATCAACTCGTTTATAAATTATTCACAGTTGGAGTGGCAAGAACGTATTTCATTCATTGTGATAATAAATGCACTAGTTAGTCAATTTTTCGTTACAAAAAAACTAAAAAACAAAACCAAACGTTCAAAAATGTTTATTTAGTTAAGTAAGTGTTCAAATTGTTGACCACCAGCTTCCATACAAAAGTACAAATTTTGTTTAAAACGAGCTCTGACATTCTGGAGCATTTGTGGAGTTATCAGACGGCATTCTTCAACAATGCGTCGTCGTAATTCTTCCAGAGACTCCGGTTCTTTTGCGTAAATTCTACTCTTTAAATGGCCCCATAGAAAGAAATCTAAATGAGTTAAATTCGGTGATCTAGGGGGCCACTCAATAGCACCTCTACGCACAATTCATTGTTCTGGAAACTCTCTGTTCAAAAACTCCCTAACACGCTGTGAAAAATGCGGAGGCGCTCCATCTTGTTGAAACACTAATTGATTTTCTTGATAGCGATCATCATTTTCAACAATGTCAATTAGTAGAGGGTAAACGATATCTTCTAGTAACTCCAAATACGTTTCGCCACTTAAATTGCCATCAAGAAAAATTGGTCCGATTAAACGGTCTCCAAAAATGCCAGTCCAGACATTCAATTTCTGTGGAGTTTGAGTGTGGACTTCGTGAAAAATTCTTGGATTATTATCTGCCCAATAACGACAATTATGGCAATTGACTGTAGAGTTTAATAAAAACGTACACTCGTCTGAAAAACAGATATTGAACAGAAAATTCCAGTTATCAGCTATTCGTGCAGTCATAGCTTCACAAAACTCCAGCCTCCGATCAAAATCATCTTCATTCAGTTGTTGTACAAGATGAATTTTATACGGGTGAAATTTATGATGCTTCAATATTCGCTAAATAGTTATTCTTTTGATGTTTGAGGCTAAGTCTAAGGCCTTCATAAATGGCCTGTCTGAGTCAAGGGCTAAGAAACTTCTAGAGTTGAACAGACAACAACTGAGTACTCTAGTCGGCCTGTATACAGGACACTGTCGCTTGCGGCATCACATGCACCGTATTGGGATCGGTCAGGAGACCGAGTGCCGGCTGTGTATGGAGAATGACGAAACAGCAGAGTACGTGCTGTGTTCCTGTCCGGCAGCGGATAGACACCTGCTCTTTGGCAAGGTAAAGCTTGCTCCGGAGGATCTGGATCAACTTTCGCCCGCAAAGGTTATCGACCTCTGTAGGAGGCTGGATTTGTTGGGCGAAATATAGACATTAGGCGTGAGCCACAATAGACCTTATGGTCGCGGTGGAGGGACCGATATGGACCACTCACAATCTAACCTAACCTAACCTAACCTTGATGTTTGAAACAGTGGCCAATTTTCTCGTGCTCAAAGTTGGGTCTGCAGCAATTTGTCCTAAAACTTCAATCTCAGTAGTCTCATTTCTAGCCGGAAATTCACGTTCGGGATCCCGTTTTTTGTTGGCTACTGAACCACTTTATCGAAACTTTGCAACTAACTCCAAAATTTATTTTCTGTTAACATGTCTGTTCGGATGTCGTTAATTAAACAAATTTGCGGTACGGTTGGCACAGTCATCGTTTTTGGAAAAAATACTAATTATTTCAACTCTTTCTTCTACAGAATACACCGTTGTGAAATTAATTTTCAGTAGTACTATCAAGTATCAAACCGACCGATAAACTGAAATAATAAACCGCATTTCTCTCATTCCGATAAGAAATGTTCTGATTGTCAATTTTTTGTTTACCAACCAACAAAACATTGACTACCAGCACATTTCTTTTCGGAATGAGTGAAATGCGTTTTTGCATCTTCAACTGTGAATAATTTTTAAACGAGGTGATAAAACTTCCAAATAAATTAGCGTGCTGAATTCAGAAAAAAAAGAGCTTTCAAATTTTATATATATATATATATATATATATATATATATATATATATATATATATATATATATATATATATATATATATATATATATATATATATATATATATATATACATATATATATATATATATATATACATATATATATATATATATATATATATATATATATATATATATATATATATATATATATATATATATATATATATATATATATATATATATATATATATATACACTTGACCCATGTTTCCTATTTAAAATATAAGGGTTGTTATCACCACCATTAAGGGGTTGATGTGGAAAAGTTGAGTTTTATGTCAAAACATGTCCACGTGTCTCCCTCAATATTAAAATTGACGTATTCAGCGTTTCTTAAAAAAAAATTCTCTGGGCGTAAATCGGTTTGTTTGGTTTTCAATGCGCCACCCTATATATATATATATATATATATATATATATATATATATATATATATATATATATATAACATATCTCTATATTCACACGTTTGTTCTTCCGGGTTTTTTTCAAATGGTTCATTGTGACAAGATAGTGTGCTTATGTGTTAGTGTTATAAAGGCTTCTAATTTATTTCGATCACTGTTCGGATTCTACTGCATTTGTCTAGTAGTACAGACTTCTGCATGGGTATAAACAAATCCTCTTCCAAACCAAGATTGCCCAAATTCTTTTTTTATTTAGTCGGTTTCTCCCCGGTAGTCCCGATGACAATAGCCACCACGGTGACACTTGTTATGTCTCACATCTGCCGTATTTCGCTGGCAAGAGGCAAGTACTTAGTTTTTGTGTCTGCATAAACATTCTTTATATTGTTATGAAGGGGTACTCCAAAGTATGTGTTAAAGGTTTTCCTCTCCTTTTTGGAAGTAAGTACAATAACAGAGATATTGTTGGTAACCGTTTTGTCCGTGATAATTTCTCTATTGCAGTATAACCTGCATCTCATATCTTATACTTGTAAACAGAACAGTCTCCGCGAGCCTTAATTACTTATTTCGTAGGCTTTGATGTACTATCTTACCCATTCTACTGCGCCTCTCTAAGTATACTTTTAGTGCCAACACTGAGCATCCCGATATCAGGTGGTGCAGCGACTCGTCTTGTTCTCCACATATCCGACACGTTATCTTATCAAGCAGGTCAGCAAGGATTCGCCTTTGGTATGATCTTGTTGGATTTACCTGATCTCGTATAACTGATATGAATCACTTCGTTTCGACAAAGAGATTTGCGTATTTCAGCTATTCCGTAGATGCTTCAATGTCCATGAACTCGCTTTTAATTGTGTCTCGGTACTTGCCATGCAGAGGTTTGCTATTTCATTGTTTCACCTGTGTAATAGTGAGAAGGTTTAAGATTGGATTGCCACTTTTATCACGTAGTTTTAAAGGTATTAAATTTTTGTCCTCTTGTACCACAGCCCTCTACAGCATGCTCGTGTCGGCTTTCTCATAGAAGTACTTTCTTAAGTTCTTAACTTGTCGTTGGTGTCGCATAACTATATCAAGAACTTCCTTCCCACCCCAAATTCGCCGCAGGTGAAACCTTTCTATAGATGAGTGGGGATGGTGGGCACGCTGTTTTCGGAGTTCTATTCTCGTGCTAATATTTGAGTGGTTCAGTTCTGTTTTAGTCCATTCTTATACACAAAAACTATAAGCGAGGACCGATGTATAATACGTGTTTACAATCTTAGATTTGTTTCTAGCTGACAGTTTGGTTTCTAAAATTGCGATAAGCCTTTGTAAGTATGTCTTTCTAGCCGCTTCCTTAGTAGCATTAAAATCAATACTTTTACCTTGTAGATAGTCAAGGTACTTTTATTGCTCAGCTTCCGTTATTGTCTCTATCATCTCATGATCTTTTGTGCTTCAAACCCCGCATGCTGGGTTTCTTTTCCCTTGTTGATGCTTGTTATTATCATTATTATTATTATGAGTTTAGCCTAAAACGCTTTCACATTCCGTCAAAAGAGAACATCTACTCATCGCAGATATCTCAGATACCAAAGGGATTGAGCTCAGATGGAACCCTTTCCAAGTTATCGGGCCCTGAATGTGAACGCGACAAATCCTTATTTACGCATTCTCCACAGTGTAGGCAGTTGGAAGTATCACCGCTTTCTGCATAACCTTACAAACGTGCTCTCCTTAATGTTCTTTCAGAACAGTGGATGCCTATCGCGATCACTAGCACACTATCTGACACCCCCCTGCCTCTTTACTTTCATCTCGACGTCTTTGTACTTAACTATTCGTCGTTGTACTTTGTATCTAGATTATAGGTATTAGGAATGGCCACATCAATCAGCGTCACTTGTTTCCAGGACACTATTATTATATATGACCTGTTGTGGGCAACTCGTTAGTCTGTAGGTACGGTGCGATCCTAGTGCAACCTGTATTCTGAGTTTACCGGAACAGACTCAGAAGTATATCCATAGTAAGGCACCTTACTAAGATTTAAGCGTCTATTTTCAGAGACAGTTCTTGATGAAGTATCCTGGCAGCTACGTCTTGCCTCTTTTTCTACTCATTTCCAGAAAAGTCTTTGATGACTGGCACCCAAATCTGCATTTGCCATCTTGGACCTAATTATCTGCAACTATATACTTCAGATAGTTCCTTATTGGAATTCCCTGATCATTTATGGCCAGAAAAAATCCCCCTGTCCCTGGAAATATCTTTCTGAACACCAACCACTAGTTCGTCGCCGATTTGCCAACATGTGTCTGTGAGGTTTCATTCAGATGTCGCCCATGGAGAGGCTTCTGCATCCAAGATCGCAGCTTGTCCTGATCACTCCGAAGGTAACGGTGTTGAATCATTTTTGTTATTATTAATATTATTATTACTATTATTAGTCTTATGCATTTACTCAGCATTTGCTGGCAATATTTACCTGTTTCGAGCATAAACGAAAATGGGATTAGGCTCAGCAGTTACATATTCAGAAATTTACAAACAGTGTGACATCTATTCAAAATTGCCGCCTTTTGCAAGTCAATGTACGTGTTTTTATGGAGACTCAGCTTGTTGAGGCTGTCTTGTAGATTACCTTGAATAAGACCTGTAGATGATACGATGACCGGTACCACCTCTACTTTCACTGCATGCCACATCTGCCCTATCTCAATAGCAACGTCGGTGTACTTTGCTCTGTTCTCGTTGTATTTGTCTAAAACATTATTGTTATTTGGTATAGCAACATCCACGAGAAGAACCGAATCATTGTTCTTATGCACCACCACAAAAATCAGGCCGGTTATTTGGCACCTATCTATCGGTGATAATGGGCATGCCGTAGTCGAGACTATTATTATTATTGTTCTCAGATACCAAAGGGACTGAGCTTAGATGGAGCCCTTTCCAAGTTATCGGGCCCTAAACGGCGTGGGCAATTGCAAGTATTACCGCCTTCTGCATAACCTTATAAAGATGCTTTCCAAGGCCCAGTCTCTTAATGTTCTCTCGAAGATTCTTAGGAACCACAGCAGTTGACGACATGACTATTGGAATCACTCAGACACTATCTGCTCTCCACTGCCTCTTTATTTGTATCTCAAAGTCTCTGTGCTTAATGATCTTCTCGTTGTACTTTATCTCTAGATTATTAGTATTGGAAATGGCGACATCAATCAGCGCCACTTGGTTGCAGGACTTATCCACTATTATTATATCTGGCCTGTTGTGGGAAACTCGCTGGTCTGTGAATACTGTCCGGACCCAGTACAACCTGCATCCCGAGTTCTCCAGAACAGGCTCAGGAGTGTATCTATAGTAGGGCACTTTACTAAGACATAAAAGTCCCAGTTTCAGAGCCAGTTCTTGATGAAGTATTTTAACAATTGCGTCGTGCCTCTCTTTATAGTCTGTTGCAGCAAACTCTTGACATCCTGCAGTGACGTGCTGGATAGTATCTGATGACTGACACCCAAATATACATTTGTCATCTTTGACCGAATTATCTCCAACTATATACTTCAGGTAGATTCTTGTTGGGATGACCTGATAGTAGGTATAGAAGAGCGGTTCTGGGACCACCACACACCACACACCACCGGTGGTGGTGGTGGTGGTGGAACTGACCAGACCCGACGGCCCCCGACCAGACCCGAGCACAAGGTGGTGGAGCCACTGATCAGACCCGAGCACCTCCACCACCTGACTTCGTATTTAACCCGAACAAGTAGCGAACTAACCTGAGATGACGTGAGCACCTCCACCACCTGACTTGTTTTAGACAGGTTGTTTTAGACAAGTTGTTTTAGACAGGTTGTTTTGGACAAGTTGTTTTAGACAGGTTGTTTTAGACAAGTTGTTTTAGACAGGTTGTTTTAGACAAGTTGTTTTAGACAAGTTGTTTTAGACAAGTTGTTTTAGACAAGTTGTTTTAGACAACTTGTCTAAAACAACCTGTCTAAAACAACTTGTCTAAAACAACCTGTCTAAAACAACTTGTCCAAAACAACCTGTCTAAAACAACTTGTCTAAAACAACTTGTCTAAAACAACCTGTCTAAAACAACTTGTCTAAAACAACCTGTCTAAAACAACTTGTCCAAAACAACCTGTCTAAAACAACCTGTCTAAAACAAGTCAGGTGGTGGAGGTGCTCACGTCATCTCAGGTTAGTTCGCTACTTGTTCGGGTTAAATACGAAGTCAGGTGGTGGAGGTGCTCGGGTCTGATCAGTGGCTCCACCACCTTGTGCTCGGGTCTGGTCGGGGGCCGTCGGGTCTGGTCAGTTCCACCACCACCACCACCACCGGTGGTGTGTGGTGTGTGGTGTGTGGTGGTCCCAGAACCGCTCTTCTATACCTACTCCTGATCTTGTATGACCAGCAAAACCTCCCCTGTTTCCAGAAACATCTGTCCGGACACCAACCAGTGGTTCCACGCCAATTTGTCGACATGTGCCTGGGAGCTCTCATTCGGATGTCGCCAATGGAGAGACTTCTCCATACAAGATTGCAGCTTGTCCTAATCAGTCCGATGGTGACTTTGCATTTCACTTTCTTTTAATGCGCATGCGCCAGTTTCCATATTTGAATTCTACTCATCGAGGCGAGTAAAATAATCCCACACATCTTACCTCTAAATTAAAAACTAACAAAGTTCGTTTGCGCATACGCCAGTTGCTATATTTTATATATGTCATTTCTAGTAAAATTAACATGTTGGAGCTTCTTATCTTACTTGCTCAGTTTACGTACCTTGTTACCCCTATATTTTTTATTCTTTACTTTAGGTTAGCCATCTTGACCACCATCTTGGACTACGTCATATCAGGTTAGATCTCTTATCTCTCTCTATCCAGCATCCATCTTGTTTCGTCACTGTGACGTCACATTCTTCTTATATCCATACCAACAGCCATTATTTTCGCCGCCATCTTGAATTATGTCATCTCAGGATAGACCTCTTTTCTCTCTCTATCCAACCCACCAACTTGATTCGTCACCCTGACGTCTCAACGCATCCGCATAGCAGTGTGGTGGTATGGTGGTCTTAGAGGCCTCTACTCTGCCTACTTTTCTGTTTATTTACTTAATGTTACATTCAAAAATGAATTTTACTGTTGAAGAGATAATAAACATGGTGTACGCTTTGGGAGAGGCTGATAGAAACTGTCTACGTAAGTACACACTTTGAGGAAAATTGTAGCAAAAATACAAAATACAAAAATACAGAGCAAAATATTATGAAAACCGTGATACAACGGAAGATGCAATATTCAAGGTTTTGTCAGTAATTGAAGAGAATCCGCAAATAAGTACAAGACAAATTGAATGCATTCAGGATATAAGCAAATACTCAGTTAATAGGATAATTAACAAACACACATTTTATCCCTATTATTTATGTCTTTATCAATCACTTACTGGCCAAGATAAAGAAAGCAGAATCAATTTTTGTAATTTTTTTTTAATATGATTGAAGAAATTCCATACTTTTGTAATATTGTTCTGTTTAGCGACGAAGCAGCTTTTAATAATATCGGCGTAATTAACAAACTTAATATGCATTATTACGGTCGAAAAATCGACTTTGGGTACGTCAAGTGGATTTTCAGCATCAATGGTTCTTAAATGTGTGGGGAGGCGATAGAGTTATCGAGCCATTGTTTTTTGAAGATCGACTTAATGGATAACGCTATAGCAGATTTCTAAAGGATGATTTACCAATTTAATGTAAGATGTCGATCATTAAACACGTCAATCATTTTATTTTCAGCAAGATGATGATCAGTCCCTTTTTTACCGAAACGCAAGGCAATATTTAAACCATTGGCTAGGAAACCGATGGATTGACCAAGGAGGTAACATTCCATGGCCAACAAGATCACTCGATCTAACCCAATTAGACTTTTTTCTCTGGGGATATACACGGCGGATAGTATATCAAGAATTACCAACAACTACTGAAGTCATGAAAAATCATATACAAACAGCTTTTAGCAGAATAACTCCGCCGATGTTTAACAAGGTCAAAGAAAACTTTGCAACTTCGAGTTGCATTAAGGAAGGCGGAAACATTTTTGGATATGTTTTATAAATTTTAATAAAATTTTGCACCTAATGTTTTATTTCTTAAGGTCTCTCATCCATTCAAATAAAATAAGAATTTTAGTATGCACAAATAAAAATTTTGCACAGCTGTACCTTCTTTTGTATTCAATTTAACTTATACAAATATGGTATTATACAAAAGCTTATGAAATTCTGCATTCACCAAAGTCAAAATATATAGGGTGTTGCATTTCAAAAAAAGTGTTTTTAAATTTCGCAAAAAATCAATACCCTGCATATTAAAAAATAAATTGTTGTTGTTACCATTCATAAACGCAAACTACACTAAAAGACAACTATGATGACAAAACCCGATATTAATATCTCAAACATGCGGATGGATGAAACGTCTGAAGTAGACCACTTTTTTACATTTAACTCTCTGTAGTTGGATAACGCTTGAAAATAACCCAAAACAAAATGGTATCACTTTAATCAGCATCAACGTGGCTTTAAAAAAATGCCATAATATATAGGGTGTTCTATTAAAAAAAGTTTGATGCAACACTCTGTATATTAGCACACTTTATAAATGGAAATAATTTTAAAATGTGCAGTCGTGGAACACCTATCGCCATGAAAAACTCGCATTTTAAAATATAGCCTGGGTGAGGAGCGATCTTCCCTCCTCACACCGATGGGACACCTGTAGAATTTTTGCTTATTTTATAGTAAGTTCTTAATACAAAGTATATTTTCTGTTGCTGTTGTAATTTATTTCGTAGCCAGTGTTCAATTTCATTTAGTAGTTATTGCAACAATTTGTCTCTCTTATTTCCAAATTTCATGGCTACTCTGAACAATAACAAGAAATATCATTAACTCTAGAGTACTGGACCTATTTGAGCAAACGTAAATACCGGAGGTTCATAAAATCGACTACTATACAATAATAATAACCATATACATCATTCTGTAGTGCAAACATTGCAAAAATTCCCGCGGTGCGCTCCACAAATTTCCTGTTGGCACCGTTGACAATATGTCGTTGTCATGCGTCTTTTGTTATTAGGGCACTAAAAACAAATCTTCCTTTTCTTAATCTCTGCAAAGCTATGTTCTGTCTGTATATCGACTTTTATAATAATGCTTATATCTTGGCGAAGTTGACGATTCAAAGAAGCCAGTTTTAATCTCTGCTCAATGCATGGTTTATTAAGCCAGTAAGTCATATACAGGGTTGTTTCCCATAAGAACCGACACAAAGCAGGGACATGTAGGGGAATTCAAAATATTGTGATTTACCGCAACTTACCCCTATACTAAAATGCACCCCTGAGAAGTTATAGGCCTTCAAATTGGGGTTTTTAATTTCGAAAAAATCAATATCTCAGTTATGCTTGAACTTAGAAGGACTAAATTTGGTGCACGTTTTGAATGTATGAATGGCAATAATAGACAGTAATAAAAATTCAATTGAAGTATCCTAAAGGGTTGATAAGGGATGATTCACCCTTAAAATGTGACAAAATTTTTTAACCTATTGACGGATTTAAAAAATTATTATTTCACTTTATGGGAAATTTAATTCCAAAATGTTTATTACTATTATTGATTTTTAATTTTTTTTGTCGTTTTCAACACAATTTCGAATAATTAAATACGCGTATTAGAGCTGTGTTATTTAAGATCTTCGGAAGTTCAAACGCTGGCTATGAAATTTAACGCCACTTGACTTGAAAATCCGGAAAAAAGTTGTAATAAGAATAATTTAATAAAAAAACAAACAACTTAAACAATAGAAATAACATAACATTTGCACCGATAAATTACAGAAATTGTTCAAAATGATCACCGTTCTCTCTCAGGCATAAATTTATTCTTCGTCGAAAATTGAAGTCTACTCTATCCAAAAACTGTTGCTTTTTTCTAATGAGTGTGCATTTGTGTGTAATGCAATTCCACAATTCGGCTCGAGACGCAATTGGCGAGGAACACACAATTGTTTTTAACATTTCCCAAAGAAAGAAGTCACATTTGTTGAGGTGTGGCGATCGTGGAGGCCAAACTTGTGGGCAATTATTTTCTCTTCCAGTCCATTTATTTGGATACTGCTGGTTTAAATAATCTCTAACAGCAATACTGAAATGAGGCGGTGCGCCATCGTGCATAAACCAATGTTCCAATCTAAGTTATAGAGGCACCTCGTCGAGTAGATCCGGGAGATTGTTTTGGAGAAATTCTAAATACGTTTCCCCATTAAATCGATTCGGTAAAATAACTGGCTCAATTAAAATGCGATCAATAATACCGATCCAAACATTTATTTTAAACTCGCGTTGGAAATGACAAGAAGTTACCGAATTAGGGTTTATATCAGAATATTTATTATGGTTATGTAAATTTATAATACGTCTGCGGGTGGAACAAGCTTTGTCAGTAAAAATAATTTTCTTTTAAAAATTAATTTCTTGATGCAAAGTAAACTGACATAAATCCAATCGTTTAACCAAATCTTCCAGTAACAATTCTTGCACTTTTTGGATATGATACGGGTGCAGTAGATTACGTCTTATTACTAGGCGAACAGAAGTTTGCGATATACTAGTTTGTCGAGAGAGATTTCTAGTACTAATATGTGGGTCATCTTCAATTGTATTCAAAATAAGTTCTTCGTCTTGTGCCCTGGTTGCAGTAGCACGTTCTCGAGTGTTACTGAAAAACTTGCCTGTATCTCGATCCCGCTTTTTAGCATTGGCTAATGTTTCTCTACACGATCAGGAAATATTCTCCGATATTCTTCGACACTTCTTCTGTAGTTTCCTTCACAGACACCTAACACTTATGACATGTCAACTTGTTCGCTAAATAAAAACTTCCCGGCCATTTTCACAACAATCAGCAAATATTACTAAAATAAAATGACTTATTTTCCCGACGGCCAAGTCTGACGTTAAACTTCATAGCCAACTTTTGAATTTCCGATGATTTTAAATAACAACTGTCGCATTTTAAGGGTGAATCATCCATTATCAACCCTTTAAAATGCTTTGATTGAATTATTATTACTCTTGATTATTGCTCTTGCTACACTTAAAACGTGTGCTCAATTTAGTTATTCTAAGTTTAAGCATAACTAAGATATTAATTTTTTTCGAAATTAGAAAGCCCACTTTGAAGGCCTATATCTTCTCAGGGGTGCAACTTGGTATAGAAGTAAGTTGCGTTAAATCACAATATTTTGGCTTCCCCAACATGCCCCTGCTCTGTGCCGGTCCTTATGCGAATCACCCTGTATATTAGGAAATCAGATCGGGACATATATTTTTGCTGGATTGTAGCCGTAAATGACATTCGAGTTAATATCAGCTATATTTGCGAAATCATAAAACACGTAACAGCCATCTGCAGGTTTTTTGACGAGAGTTCAGCTTGGAACACATTTGATTAAAGGTGTCAACACTGGATTTTGTTTCATTAGAATTTGGAATCATTGAAGTTTTCTGGTTTATTTCTGACAACTCTGCCTCTTCATGCATGGCTGACAGAAGTAAAGCTATTTTTTTTTGCATGGTGGAGAAAAGTTTAGCGACAGCCACTGTGGAAGACAACTTCGTTGTCAAAATACATATTTAGCGCATAACTCTCTGTTATTATTTATGTGGTTTTTGGGGTGATTCTGCTTTGTGTTTCAGTTTTCAGCCACAGTGTCCAACCTCAGTCTTTTTAAAAGAAAAGGGTTTTATTAAGTTTGAAGCAAAACATCGATCTGGATGTCTCTTTTTTACCTCCAACAGTTATGTTGATATTTCCTTTTTCTTTTTGCGTAGGGTACCTAAAATAGTCATATTGGATGGATTTTGCTGAAGTTCATCTGCCAAACTAATTGAAGTGAACCAGTTGTCTATGATTATGTTACGGTTGCTACCATGGACAGTTTAAATTTGCTTTCCTAAGTCTGGACTTGCGTAAAACATATATTTCGTTGCAGAAGCACATACCATCACAATTTTGATCCCGTATTTCGCTGGCTTGTTTGGGATATAAGTTCTTAATGAACATCGTCCAGGAAAAGTCCAAACTTGTTAATCGTTTGTTGGAGTTGTTGGTGTATCAGAAGAGCCAGCCTTTCAACACTGAGTGGTGGACGTGCCGCCACCTAGTTGCGGAACCAAGTAGTATGTTGTCACGCCAGCTCCAAATAACACAAAGTGTTAAAAAAAAATAGAGACTGTATACAACTAACTATCAATTTAGAAAATTGTCAGCTCTGGCCTATTTCTACGCCAATATAGGGAACAAAGTATGTAAGGCTAGATGCATTCTTGCAACAATTAGAAACGTAGACCGGTTTCGCTCTCATTAGAGCTCTTCAGTACGGCATACTAATTGTAGCAAAAATACACCTAAAGTAATACGGCTATAGTATAGCCAGCCTTTCAACACTAAGTGAGTGGTGGACGTGCCGCCACCTAGTTGCGGAACCAAGTAGTATATTTCCACGCCAGCTTCAAATAACACAACGTGTTAAAAAATAGAGACTGTATACAACTAACTATCAATTTAGAAAATTGTCAGCCCTGGCCCATTTTTACCCCAATATAGGGAACAAAGTATGTAAGGCTAGATGCATTCTCGTAACAATTAGAACCGTAGACCGGTTTCGCTCTCATTAGAGCTCTTCAGTACGGCTTGGACGTGCCGCCACCTAGTTGCACCACTCACTTAGTATTTTAAGGCTGGCTATACTATAGCCGTATTACTTTGGGTGTATTTTTGCTACAATTAGTATGCCGTACTGAAGATTACATTAATTGCATAAACATGTAATATGAGCAATTCCAGCTCAATAATTATGATTTCTATGCGACCTACTGAATTATAAAAGATATTATTTAGGTTTATGCTGGCGAATTTTTCTATAACTATTATAATATAAAAATAATATAAAATATATTTTCACGATTAGGTATACCCTCTTGGATAGTTTTCTGTTCTCTGAACAATGATGGTGCAACAGACAAAACTATAAATATTGTTTGTGCCAAGTTAAAGAATAACCGTGTTTTAGCACTACCATCCGATAAGTTTGGATGGTCTTCTGTTAGTAAGGGTTCCCGATATTCAGCGAAGCAAAAAAAAAAAGAAACTTGATATACCTCAACCAATTGACATACATAAATTCAAGTCATATGTGGGCACCAAATGGATAATAACTTTACCAGTTACGGGATTGGATTTCGAGGGAAGAAACGATATATTCAAATTATCTTTTGAAAATTTGACGTAACGTAACATTCGCCTATTTCCGCAACTATGGCCAATCACCGACGCCAGGAAGCAGTTTCACCTCACTATCCTGGAAATTTTGCCGAACCCCTGCCTTTCTGTAAGGAGGGTAGGGATCTTTAACGTGCCCAACATCGCATAGGCACGGGACCGACGGCTTTACGCCTCCTCCGAAGGGCGGAACGTGCAGACATTCAACTTGCTCAAATACAATGCCAGAACCTCGATTGATATTAATGTTACAGTTTGTACTGAAAAAGTGAAAGGAGTATCCTGGAATCGAACCCAGTACCCTTCGGTTCAGAGGCACACGTTCTTACCCCTTAACCACCGAGGTTCTGCTTGAGTAGTGTCTAAGCAGTATGACAAAATGTTGTTATTATGGAATTTTTGGAGGAATGCAACAGCTTACCCCAGAAATGTGGAAATAAATTTAGTGCTACTGGTCCAAAATCAGATTTTGTGTCTCTTGCATCTCGGAGTCATGGGCAACATTTAATTGCCACACAGAAATCAAGAAGAAGCTGTGTTGTATGCAAAACATACACAACCAGCGCTTGTGAAAGACGCTGCATGGCTTTGCAATATACATTATACATGCTTTACCGATTATCACAAAATTGAAAAAAGATATATTTTTTAATTCAAATTACTGCAGAATATTTATGTTGGGTCTCTCTATATATCCACGTTAGTCTAATGGAGCACTTTGTCTTCACATTTGCGCCTTTCTAATTATAAGGAAATATTTTTTGTGATTTCCTTGTCATTTATATAATCCTCTTTAAAAAAATAGTTATGAACATATATAGGTTAATCAGATTTTACCTTACCGATAAGGTTTTCTTTTAGTAGAGTTTGCGTCGTTTTTTTTTCAATAAGTAGTATCTTAAATGTTATGGATTGTTTAAAAGATTAGTACATACAGCATTAATAACTTGTTGTCCGAAAATATGCAGGCCTACAATTGCACTGAACCAGCTCAATAAGAAGAGTAAAGCGGAGAACGAGTGGTACTAGAAATAAAAAAGATTAATCACATAAATTATTTTGTTTCCTTATCTTGTAACTAACACACAGTCCAAATTCTGGACGCAGCAAGTGCGTTATGTTGTGAATTTGCATAAAAGTGACGTGGGACCAAATATTTATTTAATTAAATCCCTTTTTGTTTTCTTGTAATATACCTACCTTTGATATACGTACGAATGAAAGGCTAGAGTGTGCACGTGTTGCGATCGCTCCTGCAATTTTTGCAAAAATAAACTCAATAAAGTGACTAGTATTGAAGTGTATTGTGCACAAGTGTTCTAGAAGTAAAGTAGTGTCTATTGGTGGTGTTACCTACAAGAATGGCGTTTACGAAACGGCAATTAGAACAAATTAATGAATTGATTGAGAGTTGTGTTTCGAAAACTCTAAAAGAAAACTACACGCTCATGAAAGAAATCACGTCTTCTGCCGTGAAGGAAGCTTTACTTGAGATGGAGGGAAGATTGAAAAAGCAAGAAACTCAGTTGAAATGTATGTCTGAAGAAAACAAAAAATTGATAAAAAGACTTGATGTATTGGAACAACACAAGAAGAGAAAAAATATAAGAATTTTCAATATACCAGCTGAAATCAATGAAAACATTTTAAATAAAGTCGTAGAATTTTTCAACAAAGATATGAATGTAAACATATCTGAAAACAACATTCGCACCTGCTACCGTTTAAAAAACCGGAATAATCAGAAACCTCCGATTTTCGTATCTTTCACAGACATTGAATATAAACATCGAATAATAAGAAACACAGCTATATTAAAAGACAGGGGAATTTTCGTGGCAGAGGACTTGACTTACAGTAATCTTAATCTTCTAAGCAAGGCTAAGGAAGTATATGGCAGAAACAAGGCCTGGAGTTGGAACGGCAACGTATATGTTAATACTGGTAATAAACAGAAGCTCCGTATTGCATCACTGGATGATCTACCTAATCCAAATATTTGAAGTTAAGAAGTTTGATAGTTGCAATTTTCAATCTATGTTATATCTAGTTTGCTTTGTTGAACAAAAGTTTGGTTGTGTTTTATATATTATGCAGGTTGCTGTCGCGGGCTGCACTCGAATTTCTTTTTATTTTTGATAACTTATCACACTTTATCGTTTCCTTTTTACAAGTAAAATAAAACTCTTGCTTGCCTTCTTATCGCTTTTAGTTATTGTATTTATATCTACCTAATCTTTATTACCTTTACTGTCTATATAATTTTTAAAATATGAATAAAAAAGAATTTAATAAATATAGTTTTGCGCATATAAATGTAAGATCTTTACTCTCTGATTTTGTAGCTTTTAGGATTTTAATTGAAGAAAATAATTTTGATATTGTGGCTGTGTCCGAGACCTGGCTAACTTCTGATGTTACAGATGAGGCTATACAAATAAAGGGCTACAATATTGTGAGAAAAGATAGGTTAAGTGGCCGCGGTGGTGGAGTCTTGTGCTACGTAAGTAACAAATTAAACTTTCTTATAGTTTCAACTAGCGTGAATTCTGATGCCTTTGAATATCTCACTCTGTCAATTAAAATTAATGATGAAAGCTTTTTGATCTGTTGTTTGTACAGACCTCCAGATCGGAATCTGCTTAGTGCGCTGGATGGCTTTGATGAGCTTCTTTCTTTAATAATTCCTGCATATGATCATATTGTTTTACTATCAGATTTTAATATTGATCTACTAAAAAACAACACAGCTGTTCTGAAATTTAACGAAACTCTTCACTCGTACGATCTGTTACAACTCATATCAAAGCCGACTAGACTCACGCAAAATTCACAGTCTCTTCTTGACATAGTTATAGTTGATAAATCGCTAGGTGTATTGGAAGCTGATACAGTCGATACTCATGATATCTCTGATCATTGTCTTGTATATTGCATATTATCTTTGGCTAAAGCAGAATCATTAAAAAGACAGTATCATACCTTTAGAAGTTACAAAAATTTTAATATCAATCAATTCAAGAGTGATTTGTCTGCTGTAGACTGGATGCATTATTATAGATTAAACAGCGCTGAAGATAAAGCAGCATCACTTACTAATGTTTTGAATAAACTTTTCGATACGCATGCCCCTATCGTTACGGTACGAATAACGAAAAAACCGGCTCCATGGCTAACGGATAGTATCAAGAATATTATGAAACAGCGTGATAAAGCTTATAATAGGTTCAAAGATAGTCGCGATCCCATTGATTGGCAAAATTATAAACTAATTAGAAACCGAACTACAAATGCCATAAAAAAAGAAAAACTTGCATTTGCGGAGCGTATGCTGTCTGCAAGTAAAAATAATAGGACGGCCTGGTCTTTGGCTAATAGATTTGGCATTATTACAAAAAAAGACAATATGTTACCATCACATTTGAGTGACGCAAACAAAATAAATCAATACCTCACGTCTATTAACAGTAGTAAGGCTGATATTAGCGAATTAAAAACATATTACAATAGTAATATTTACAAAAATGCAAATAACTTCCATTTTAAACTTGTCAATGAAACAAATATTATGAGGCATATAGCCTCAATAAAAACAAAAGCTAAAGGCTTTGATGGTGTGAGTGTCGACATGATTCACCTATGTCTCCCGGAAATTCTCCCTCAGCTGCTTCATCTTGTAAACTTTTGTATTGAGACAAAGTGCTTTCCCAAAGTTTGGAAAGTTGCAAAGGTTTTCATGTTTCCAAAAGGAAATAATCCAACTGAGTTTAATCATTTAAGACCTATAAGCATTTTCCCAGTTCTTTCAAAGTTATTGGAGAAAGTGATGTCCGAGCAGATAACTGCTTACCTTGGGGACAACAACATCTTGCCAAATGTACAGTCCGGATTTGTTAGGGGCAGGTCCACCACAACAGCATTAGCAAATATTAATGATGACATCCTCACAGCTAACGATAAAAATCAAGTTACAGCTTTGGTATTGCTAGACTACAGTAAAGCTTTTGATACGATCAGTCATGAACTATTGTGCTCGAAGTTACAATATATTGGTTTCAATCATGACGCCGTTCAGTTTATAGAAAGTTACTTTTCAGATAGGGCACAGAGGGTTGTCTGCGGGTCGGATGTATCGGATTCTTTAAGTTTATTAAAGGGGGTTCCACAGGGCTCTATCTTGGCCCCCTTTTATTCAATATTTATACGTTTGATTTTCAAGAACAAATTATCTCAAGTAAAATACACTTCTATGCCGATGATACCCAACTTTACAAATCCTTTCCTGTCGAAAATGCCTTAGACGCTATAGCAAGTTTAAATGCAGACCTTGATAGGTTAGTCAGGACAGCAAAGAAGCATGATCTTGCGATAAATGTCAATAAGTGTTGCGTACTTTATTTTGGCAGGAAAGTCAGTAGGAATAGGGTTTGTTCTCAAAATATTGATATTTTGATAGATGGGAGTCGCTTGGAAGCAAAACAATCTGCAAGGAATCTTGGTCTCATAATAGATAACAATTTAAAATTTTCTGATCACGTCACTAATCTTCGTAGAGCTAGCTTTGGCCTATTGAAATCTTTTTATAGCCACCGAAATTGCCTTCCAGTGAAAGTAAAAGCTCTCTTGGTAAACTCGATGATTCTCTCGCGCTTTAACCATGCTGATGTTGTGTATGGACCTGCCCTTGACAGTTGGGATCGGCAAAGAATAGAAAAGGTTCAGAAGTCATGTTTACGGTTCATCTTTAATCTAAAAAGAACAGATCGTGTTTCCTATAAGTTAAAAGAACTAGATTGGCTGAATATGAAGAATCGCTGGAAAGTACATCTTCTTTGCTTGACTCACAAGATTGTCCTCGGGGCGGGGCCTGATTACCTACATCAGAAGCTCTGTTTTCGGAGACAAATACATTCGCTCAATACAAGACTCGATCACTTGTTTGCCATACCTAAATATTATACGAGCCAATATCGGGGGTCTTTTTCCTATGTTGCACCACATCTGTATAATAAAATACCTTTTAAACATACTTTATGTTCTCTGCCAGGGTTTCGGAGATATGTTACAGATTTTTATAAAAATAGTCAGTTTGCGTAGTGTAGTTATAATAATGCATATTCATATTTAGGAATTCCTTTCTTTCAGCTAAATTTAAGGCGCACAATTGTCAATGTTTTGTTGTTATATTGTTTTGTTGTTTTGGATACTAAGGCATTTATGATTTGTTTATTTTATAATTTGTTTATTTTGTAATTCCTACATTTTAAGTTATCTTTTAAGGGTTAAGTGGAAGAAAATTGTAAAATTAACTTCGCCCTAATAAAGACCTCTTATTATTATTATTATTATTATTATTATTATTATTATTATTATTATAATATACAGTATGTCCCAAACTGGATGGGAATGTATTGCTATCTCCGTTATTATTAGAGATAGGGAGACGGTTAAATTAGCAATGTTTTGTAGAATTTCATGCTCGTTCCAAATATGACTTGTATTTTGCCCTGCCACTTTTCGTTTTTGAGTTATTTAAAAAAACAAATTTTGTCGATTTATTTTTTCTTCAATATCTAAGTAGGCGTGATCTGACATGTCTAACACTTGCACATTATCAGGACACTTATTACACATTTTCGTGCTATTCTCAACATTGGATTGTCATTTGTTTTGAGCTACAGGTATCAAAGTTTGTTTTTATTAAGGCAGCCATATTGGATTTTTTGCTCATGTGATAGCCTGTGAGAAGAGCTTTTCAATGATGTACAACATGCTTGAAAAATCTTGTAATTGCACTGACAATTTTGAGAAAAACCGTTTTGAGGATAGTAGGCTATGAAATCTAATACCAGAACACAAATTACAAAAACAAAGTGTTCAAAATGCAGTAGGTCATGGAGTCTAACAATAGACTTCTACTTTTAACATAATTTTTCTAGGGTCTAACCTGAGATTATGTCATCCAAGATAGCGTCCAAGATAGCTGACATTTTCTAGGGAAATTTTGATCCTTTTAAAAAAACCAATTGGGATCAGACTAGGTTCGAACCTCGGGACTTCAAATGAAAGTTTCTAACACTTACATCTGAGCTATGTAGGTACTTGTGACTAAATGTTTATTTAGTCAAAATATGCCTTTGAAAATATTACACAAGTAGCTAAGAGGTATCGTAACAAGATGGCGGTTGGATAGAGGACTACTGGTGGTCTAACCCAAGAGGACGGCATCCAAGATGTCGTCCAAGATGGTGGTCGTCAAGCGCAAAAATTCAAAAATTCAAATTTTGAATCGAGATTTGATCTAACTTGTCAAAATAAGAAGACCTATCATTTTTATTTTTTATGAAAATGACGTTTGTAAATATGACGGTTTGCACATGCGAAAACTAACTTTGTTAGTTCTTAAGTTAGCCCTCACGTGTTTGATATCATGTTGCTCGTAGTGCTGAGTAGAATACAGTGCCGCTACCTTAGGCGGCGTCGGAGGTGGCGGCCGCAGCGCCTCCGGTTGGAATCTAGATCAAGATCTAGATCGAGGTCCAGATCTAAACCGTCTAAATAAGAAAACCAGCCATTTTGATTTTTATGAAAATGACGTATGCAAATATGTCGGTTTGCGAATGCGCAAACGAACTTTTTTATCAAGAAGTGTAGAGGTATAGTGTTTGGTATTATGGTGATCGGATCGTAGAGTAGAATGCAGTACCGTCGCCGGAGCCGGTGGTGGAAGCTGCGCAAACCAACGTTCTTATTAAGCGGTGTAGGGGTATGATGTCACGTGTCATGTTAATCGTCTTGATGAATAGAATTCAAAAATAGTATCTACCACCGCTGGAGGCGGCAGGGGGAGGCGGGGGCTGCGCAAGCCAACTTTCTCAGTATTCGGCTTAGATGTTCGGTGTTTGGTGTCATGTTTCTCGACCTGATTTATAATATAAATCAGGTCAACAAACAGCTGACGTTGCGGTTTTGCAAGTCTGAACACGCTCAGAATAGAAATTGCTTGATAATTCTACTCTGATATTAAAAAAATTGTCTGTTTTATCGAATTTGTTCGTATATCCCATAATAGACCATGAAAAAAGGCAAATATAAGCAAAATAACATTAAACTTAATGTATTTTAGACACATATGTTAAAGAGAGGACAAAGTCCGATAACACGATCATTTGCTGACGTTGCGGTTTTGCAAGTCGCAAACCAACATTATTATTAAGTGACGTAGAGGTATAGTGTTTGATATCATGGTAATCATCTCGATGAGTATAATTTAAATATGGCGGTTGGCGCATGCGCTAACCAACTTTCTTATTAATTGGTGTAGAGGTATGATGTTTTGTATTATTTTTCTTGGACTAACGAGAATTCAAATATGTCATATGCGCAAACCAACTATTTTTTCTTATTCTTCGGTTCAGAGAGCAAGTGTTTGCAGTAGCCTTATCTGAACAACCACATCTTTTTCAACTCTCGTTATCTTTAACATCTCCGACAAGTAACCCTGTTAGCAATCTCGTTTAAGATTAGAAATAAAACAATTGATTCAAATACAATTTATTTATTAGGATTAATAAGACATACATATTAAATTATTATATAATAGCTCTTGCTTACATCTTAAAGAAAGTTTAATTAATAATGAAACAATTAATTTATTGAATTAGTTCACAAGACATATATTAAATTATTACATAACGGCTCTTACAATACTAGTTAGAGGTTTATATACAAATACACAACAATGAATAACTAAACAGTAAACTCTGATTCTATTAGGTAAATTGTCTTTTCTCATAAATTCTACATTGATATCCACCGTCGAAGACTTGATTGACTCGTCGTGGTGCTAACACTCGATTACAAATAGAGCTCGATCTTTAAATTTATCATAATTCAAGAGATGTTCTAACATGTTTTTATAACAAAAAAACTTTTTTGAAAATCTGTGTAGGCTTCAACATATTTAGATTCCTCGAAATCCATATTCAGAGATTCATAAGGCTAACATTCTGAAAATTTTGTTGTCTTAGAAGTAAGACGTGCTTCAGTCTACCCTTGAGTATCCAAGTGTTTAAATTAAAATGGTTTCATCAAGTGATGTGTGTTACCAGCAAATTAAAGACAACTTCTGTTGTGGTCTATTTTGAGACTTTAAATTAGTTATCGATTATAGTACTGGTTATTTCAATGCAGCAAAATTGTGTAAGAGTGGTGAGAAAACATTGAGCTATTAGTTGGAAAATAAGAAAACTAAAGAGCTGATTACCTATTACAACAGCAAGCTAGAGTCTCATCTCAATGAACACCAACAACCGCTACATACTTGGTAGACTGGTGGAACACAGGCTGAAAACAGCTCGATATCTGGTACATATGTGTGTAAATATTTGATATTAAATTTGGTCTGTTGAATATCCATATTCATTTCTAAACTATATAATTGGGAAATATTGAACAATTAAAAAAACCACTAGAAGCTCTTCAAATAATAGAACACATCAGTAATGTAATTAGAGACTCATTAATAGAACTAAAGTTTCAGTGTTTTTTTTTTTTAATTTAGATATGTTTGTAACCGATATTAGAGCAGAATTATCTAGATATAAAGGTATTCATTCTCACCTTGTATGTTTTTCTTTGCAAAACAAAAATGTCGAAAAGATCTTTGTACAGTGTGCGAATTTATTTCAAAATATCAACATATAATTAAAAATATGGTAGTTTGTAGCAAATTTTAATGTATCATTTGTGTGGTTGCATTTTTAATATGATTTTCATATGATTGTAATTTTTAAAGTGGTATGTGTAGGAAACAGAACTATGGTGTAGTATTTTCATATTATAAAATAATACAATTAAAGAAATTTTCCATATGCATACGTTTTATTGCAATAAAATATTACCTGATGTATATCAAGCTTAATCAACATATGCGACAAAGAAAATGTTATATTGTACATTTTAGATTGTCTTTCATTATAATTTAAAATAAAACATAAGCAGAATACAGTTGTTTTGGATATATAGTAACCATGTCATATAAACACTTCAAAGTTCGCTCTCAGTATAAAGGATACTTAATGTATTTAACATCAATAATAATATTTCGAAACATGTTTACAATACGAGGACTAAACATGCAATCGTCTGAATAGACGTTGTTTGAGAGATACATACAGTGTGGAACAGCCAAATGGAATAAATTCGATAACGGATAAATGAGGGCGTGTTGGGAAAAACGCTTGGACACGTCGATTTGTATTTTTAACTGCGCATCTTTTTCAAGAAAAAAAAATTATATAGGGTGCGTCATGTGACAGTGGCCAATACCAACTTTCTTATTTTAAATACAAGCCCCTGTATATTATTAATTTTTTGGATTCTTCAGAAAATTCTAGACATAATTCATGTACAATGTCCTATACCTATCTTCAACTGTTTCGGAAATATTAAGTATTTTCAGATTTATTACAAAAATTAACATTAAAAATAGAAAATTATTTTATTTCACAAATTCTAATAAGAAATACTGATTATTTCTTAATAATTTAAAAAAAACAAAAAAAAATTAATGTCAATGTAGTAAATGTTCAAAATGCTCGCCACGAACATCTTGGCAATATGCTAATCTGGTATAGAAATGTCTTCTAACATTACTCAACATCTCAGGCGTGACTGATCTAATCGCAAGCGTGATTCGTCTTTTTAAGTCATCTAAGTTGAGGGGCTTAGTTTTGTATACAATACTTTTGACATATCCCCACAAAAAGTAGTCTAATAGCGACAGATCAGGAGATCGTGCTGGCCATTCTATCGATCCGCGCCTCCCTATCCACCGATTTGGAAAAATTTGGTTCAGGTACTGCCGGACATTGATTTGGTAATGGGGCGGTGCTCCATCTTGCTGAAACCATATTTTATTGGCAGGAACTTGTGGGTTTGCTGGATCTGGATATAAGTTTGTCAAAGTTGGCACGACATTATTTTGGAGCAGTTCTAAATACTTATCCCCATTCAAGTTGCCATCAATGAAAAAGGGACCTACGATATGATTTCCAACAATTCCTGCCCAAACATTAACTTTTTCAGGATATTGCGTATGTTCCTCTCTCATCCAATGAGGATTCTCATTAGACCAATAGCGGCAATTTTGACGATTAACATGACCGTGAAGTGTAAATGTGCTCTCATCAGAAAACAAAACATCTTCTAATTGGATCACATTGTTATCTAACATTGCCATCATTTGTTCACAAAAATACGTTCTCCTATCGAAATCGTCCTCCATGAGCTCCTGAGTTGGTATCATTTTATAGGGATGCATTTTACTTTCCTTTAATGTTCGAAAAATTGCTGTGTGGCTAACGTTGAATAGTTGGGCTGCTTGTCGACCAGAAGTATGTGGGTTTTCTTGAAACTCAAGCGTAATATCCAATTTCGTATCATCACTTACTGCATTGGCAGCTACTTTTTTTATCTGTCTCACATGACCAAGCTCGCGAAACTGCTTTTCTATTTTGCTAATTGTTCCTTGGGATACAGGCGGCAAATTTGGAAATTTTTCGTGAAATAAGCGAGACACTTCCATCTGTGTCCGTGTGTTATCTCCATAACCAATCATTTGTAGAATGGTTATTTTGTGTATTTCTGTTAAATGAACCATTTTTCTAATATTATTACGTACAGTTAACGAAATTCAAACGACAATAGCACTGACACTAATCACTACTGTCATGCAGGCAGACAACAAGTTGCTAAGGCTACGAGTTTTATACGAACAGAAAGAAAACTGTTTTTGTTTTTGTTTCATTTCATATCAGTAAAAAGAAACGCAGGAATGGTTTTTGTTTACTTTCTCATTATCAAGAGCTGAATGGGAAATAAGTATTGAATGCAATGTAGCGAATTTGTGAAATAAAATAATTTTCTATTTTTAATGTTAATTTTTGTAATAAATCTGAAAATACTTAATATTTCCGAAACAGTTGAAGATAGGTATAGGACATTGTACATGAATTATGTCTAGAATTTTCTGAAGAATCCAAAAAATTAATAATATACAGGGGTTTGTATTTAAAATAAGAAAGTTGGCATTGGCCACTGTCACATGACGCACCCTATATAATTTTTTTTCTTGAAAAAGATGCGCAGTTAAAAATACAAATCGACGTGTCCAAGCGTTTTTCCCAACACGCCCTCATTTATCCGTTATCGAATTTATTCCATTTGGCTGTTCCACACTGTATAACATATAGCTCGATGTTTAAACATACGCTGCAAGGATATGATATTTAATGTATTCAGCATTACATACTAGGCGGGAACATTTCAAAGTTCTTTAACAACGTTTATTTGTCATTAAAAAAGAAGGGATATTATGTGTTGGTGATTTTTGTGTAATATTATTTAACTGCTTTTCTTTGTTGATGTATCGGTAATTTCTAGTGTTCATTAATTTTTTAAGTAAACTTTATTGTTTTATTTCTTCTTCATCTAAATCTCTCACACACTGACACATACAAACACGTATACAAGTTAATGTATTTAAGGTATATGCATGAATTAATCCAACAACCAGACTTTTGGAATGTATAAATACCTTAAACGTACTTAAATTTAGCCACATATTATACAATAGGTATCAGACCCGATTCCATAATGCTAAATATCTCCCTTTTTTAATAACAAATAAACGTTGTTAAAGAACTTTGAAATGTTCCCGTGTAGTATGTAATGCTAAATACATTAAATATCCTATCGTTTCAGCGTGTTATGTTTAAACATCGAGCTATATGTTATATGTATCTCTTAAACAACGTCTATTCAGACAATTGTATGTTTAGTCCTCGTATTGTAAATATGTTTCGAAAAATTTTTATTGATGTTAAATACATTAAGTATCCTTTATACTGTTGGCGAACTTTGAAGTGTTTATATGACATGGTTACTAGATATTCAACACAACTGTATTCTGCTTATGTTTTATTTTAAATTATACTGAAAGACAATCTAAGATGTACAATATAACGTTTTCTTTGTCGCATATGTTGACTTGCAGTTATATCAAGTATAGACAGGAAGCTGATTATGTTGATTCAGCTTGATAGACATCAGGTGATATTTTATTGTGATAAAATGTATGCATATGGGAAATTTCTTTACTTGTATTATTTTATAATATGAAAATACTACACTCTACTTCTGTTTTCTACACATACCACTTTAAAAATTACAATAAAATAAAAATCATATTATAAATACAACCATACAACTGTTTCCTAAAAATGATACATTAAAATTTGCTACAAACTACCATATTTTTAATTACATGTTGATATTTTGAAATAAATTCGCACACTGTACAAAGGTCTGCTCGATATTTTTGTTTTGCAATGAAAAACATACAAGGGGAGAATCGGAATACTCTTATATCCAGATAATTCTGCTCTAATATCGGCTACAAACATATCTAAATTAAAAAAAAAACACTGAAACTTTAGGTCTATTAATGAGTGTCTAATTACATTACTGATGTGTTCTATTATTTGAAGAGCTTCTAGTGGTTTTTTTAATTGTTCAATATTTCCCAATTTTATAGTTTAGAAATGAATATGGATATTCAACAGACCAAATTTAATATCAAATATTTACACACATATGTACCAGATATCGAGCTGTTTTCAGCCTGTGTTCCACCAGTCTACCAAGTATGTAGCGGTTGTTGGTATTCATTGAGATGAGACTCTAAATGTGACTTTAGCTTGTTGCTGTAATAGGTAATCAGCTCTTTAGTTTTCTTATTTTCCTACTAATAACTTAATGTTTTCTCACCACTTTTACACAATTTTATGCATTGAAATAATCAGTATTCTAATCCATAATTAATTTGAAGTCTCCAAATAGACCATACCAAAAGTTGCCTTTAATTTGCTGGTAAAACACATCACTTGATGAAACCATTTTAATTTAAACACTTGGATACTCAAGGGCAGACTGAAGCACATCTTACTTCTAAGACAACAAAATTTTCAGAATGTTAGCCTTATGAATCTCTGAATATGGATTTCGAGAAATCTAAATATGTTGAAACCTACACAGATTTTCAAAAAAGTTTTTGTGTTATATAAACATGTTAGAACATCTCTTAAATTATGATGAGTTTAAAGATCGAGCTCTATTTGTAATCGAGTGTTAGCACCACGACGATTCAATCAAGTCTTCAACGGTGGATATCAACGTAGAATTTATGAGCAAAGACAATTTTCCTAATAGAATCAGAGTTTACTGTTTAGTTATTCATTGTTGTGTATTTGTATATAAACCTCTAGCTAGTATCGTAAGAGCCGTTATGTAATAATTTAATATATGTCTTGTGAACCAATTCAATAAATTAATTGTTTTATTTTTAATTACATTTTTAACATGTAAGCAGGAGCTATTATGTGATAATTTAATATGTATGTCCTATTAATCCTAATAAATTAGTTGTATTTAAATCAATTGTTTTATTTCAAACCTTAAACCAGATTGCTAACAGGGTTACTTGTCGGAGATGTTAAACATAACGAGAGTTGAAAACGATGTGGTTGTTCAGATGAGGCTACCTCAAACATTTGCTCTCTGAATTGAAGAATAAGAAAAAAATTCGTTAGCGCATATGCCATATTTGAATTCTACTCGTTGATCCAAGTAAATTGATACGAAACATCATACCTCTACACCAATTAATAAGAAAGTTGGTTTGCGGATGCGCCAACCGCCATATTTAAATTCTACTCATTGAGATGATTACAATGATATCAAACACTATACCTCTACGTTACTTAATAAATATGTTGAATTGCGACTTGTAAAACCGCAACGTCAGCAAATGATCGTGGTATCGAACTTTATCCTATTTTTAACACATGTCTCTAAAATACATTAAGTTACATGTAATTTTGCTTATATTTGCCTTTTTTACATGGTTTCCTATGAGATATACGAACAAATTCGATAAAACAGACGACATTTTTTATATCAGAGTAGAGTTTATTAACAATTTCTATTCCGAGCGTGTTCAGACTTGCAAAACCGCAACGTCAGCTGTTTGTTGACCTGATTTATATTATAAATCAGATCGAGAAACATGACACCAAACACCGAACGTCTAAGCCGAAAACTAAGAAAGTTGGTTTGCGCAGCCCCCACCGCCCCCTGCCGCCTCCAGCGGCAGTAAATACTATCTTTCAATTCTACTCATCAAGACGATTAACATGACACGTGACATCATACCTCTACACCGCTTAATAAGAACGTTGGTTTGCGCCGACCCCACCACCACCTCCGGCGGCTGTACTATATTCTACTCTTCGAGTCGATTACCATCACACCAAACACTATATCTCTGCGCTGTTTGATAAAATAGTTGGTTTGCGCATGCGCAAACCGCCATCTTTACACACGTCATTTTTATAAAAATCAAAATGACAGGTCTTTTTATTTATACGGTTATATCTGGACCCCGATCTAGAGCCTGATCTAGATTCCGACCGGTTACGCTACCGCCTCCGCCTTTGACGCTGCCTCCGGTGGCGGCACCGCATTCTACTCGTCACCACGAGTAACATGATATTAAACACGTGGGGGTTAACTTGAGAACTAACAAAGTTGGTTTGCGCTTGCACAAATAGTCATCTTTGCATGTCATTTTTATAAAAATAAAAATGATAGGTCTTCTTATCTTGACAGGTTAAATCAAATCTCGATTCAAAATTTGAATTTTTGAATTTATGCGCTCGACGACCGCCATCTTGGACGCCCTCTTGGATCGCGTCCTCTCGGGTTAGACCACTAGTGGTCCTCTATCCAACTGCCATCTTGTTACGATACCTCTTAGCTACTTCTGTAATATTTTCAAAGACTATAAACATTTAGTCGCATATATACAAACATTAAACACTAAAATAACAAGTACCTACATAGCTCAGATCTAAGCGTGAGGAACTTTCATTTGAAGTCCCGAGGTTCGAACTTAGTCTGATCCGAATTGGTTTTTTAAAAGCATCAAAATTTCCCTAGAAAAAATAACATTAAATCTGGTGAGATTATCACAAATGTCACAAAGGGCATAAATAACACAAATGTCACATGTCATCTGTCAGTCGCCATCTTGTAATGTCAACTGTCAACCGCCATCTTGAAATGTCAGCTGTCAGCCGCCATCTTGGACGCCATATTGGATGACGTCATCTCAGGTTAGACCCGCCACCCAATGCCGTCACTGTGGCGTCACTGCGCGCATGCGCAGTGGCCGGGTTGAGGTCCCAGAACCGCTCATTTATACATACTTACGTCAGAAACCAATTAAAAATCACATAATATATTTAATTAATTATATCTATAAAATCATGTATTCTATATAAGATATAAAGGAAATATAAGCAGAAAATGCGAAGAAAATAGCCTAGAAGGGCTCGCGCTATATACGACTTTAGCACAGTGGTAATAGACAGGGCAACCTAAGTGCATACTACTTTAATAATTAATATTCCTATAAGGAACGTAAAGGGAGGAGTCACGATGAAAAGGGCCTGGCGAATGTGTCTTGTTCTGCGATACTGCACGATCAGTTCCACAGGAATCAAACAAACAAAAAAAGGGAAAAATCTGAATAATGAAACCAGTAAATGTTAACCCATAAGTCTGTACGCCACTGTGGAAACTGGGAGCGAGGTAAGGAATTTCGACACAGGAACCAGGTCAATCACCTTCCGAATGCTCTGAATTCCTGTTTTAAGGTGTATCACATCTGTTAATGATAATATCGTGTTTTACGATCATATAAAAAAGAAATGCCACAACGTCTGGCCCTTTATTTATAATTCATGGTATTCGTTGGATAGGCAGCTTTGTTCAATAAATTAAGTATTTTACGAATTTTTGCGTTTCTTTCGCAATGCCTCAATACCACAGTTTTGACTAACACAACGCAGTCCTAGCTTTAGACTTTTTCACTAGCCAATGTGATTGTTATTCAGGAAATCAGGTGCCCTTTATTATAAGCTTTCAGTTAGAAGCCTTTTCTAAAGGTAAGTGGAATACATTTTTCAGCGTTTATCCAATAATTAAAATAAGACATTGTAATTAAGGAAATAATTGAATATTAGTTAAAAATTAAAATAGGAAAAAAGTTTTTCTTTAAACGTGTTTTTGTATGGTTATGTAAAATTCGATAACGCTGTTGTTTTAATATTTTAAAATATTAAAGCGGAAGAGGGAATATATATATATATATATATATATATATATATATATATATATATATATATATATATATATATATATATATATATATATATATATATATATATATATATATATATATATATATATGCGACATGCTTGGTTCTCGGGTTAAACTGCGTTCAGAATTTATAGAAACTCGACGTTTCGGCTCCTGTTTTGGAGCCATTTTCAAGAAGTAAAGGAAATATGTAAGGACACTCTAAGGCCTCAATCTGCCTACTCCTTAGAGCGGTGGACAAAGGTGGGTAAAGGAAATATGTAAGGACACTCTAAGGCCTCAATCTGCCTACTCCTTAGAGTGGTGGACAAAGGTGGGTAAAGGAAATATGTAAGGACACTCTAAGGCCTCAATCTGCCTACTCCTTAGATCGGTGGATAAAGGTAGGTTGGGTTGTTGTAGCACGATTACGGGGCCTCAATCTGCATACTCCCCAAATCTCGCCGGAGATAGTCTGTGAGGTCTCAGTGTGTTCAAACCTAGGCCTTAGAGAGATCTGAGTGTCCTTACATATTTCCTTTACCTCTTGAAAATGGCTCCAAAACAGGAGCCGAAACGTCGAGTTTCCATAAATTCTGGACGCGGTTTAACCCGAGAACCAAGCATGTCTCACATTAAAGACCGCGGAAATCTTTCTGAACATATATATATATATATATATATATATATATATATATATATATATATATATATATATATATATATATATATACAATTTTATTTTTTTGTAGCTCAAAGAAAAAAGTTTTCAAACCAAACGTATATAATTTATGGTAAGTATAGTCTAATTCATCAATTAGTGGTATGTATTATATTCGAAAAATAATTTGATAATTAATTTTGACTGTTCTAATTTTGCATATTTTTCAATGAAATCATTTATATAGTCTATGTTGTTGATATTGATTTTGTCATTTGTCTTTAAGTACATACTTTGTAAATTCTTTGGTAAGCTGAGAAAAATTATCCATACGTTTTCTGTAATAACCTATAAGTCCAGAAAATTATTTAAGTTCTTTTAGTTTATTACTGTCCAGGGTGATTACGTGACTTAGAAACTCTGGGATTAATAATATATAATTTTTCTTAAAAATTGTAGATTATTTCTATGACAATTCGCTACCATAATCACTTGCTGCACCCAGAATGTTTTATTCATATCCGAAATGTTGATGTAACCTTTGAAAATTGTGATAAAATATAAGGCCAGTTTGTTTCATATTATACTTACTACTATAATGTCAGCTTGAGCCACTGCGATAAGTGCTGATGTGAACAAAAACACTGCAAAGGTAATCCAATGGCAGCAGTCGTTAACGTTGTCTTTAAATCTAAAACGTTAAGAAATTTTGGATAAAATTTATTTAGATCACCTTAAACATGTAGAGGTGTCGTATATCGAAAGAAAGTTATATCAAGCGTCATTAAAAGTCACAAAACATGTGAAAAAACTGATTTGCAAAAAAAAAGTGAGTGTGTCGGGCTGTAGGCTAGTTTCCACGGTAACTTTTAAAGATATTTAGCTATCGACTTTGAATTTTGTACGTAGGTAGCAGTCCACCACCGAACGGTTTGGATTGCTTTCGAATGAAATCGCTTCCGAACAAGGGTAGGATATAGGAAGTTGAATTATTGCAATTTTCACGTTATTACGAAAATCGAGCAATATGTCATTTCATAAGATTGTTTGAGAACTCAAATTCAGATATTCCGACGGAGCTGACATTTTCTTATGCATTTTAAGTAGAAGTTGATTATGTAGGAGTGAAGTGATGACTTTTTTAGCGGTGGGGCAATCGGCATCAAATTTTGTACACGGCTGTTCAAGAGCTGATAGTTTGGATTATTATGAGTAGATTAGCTTCTAAAAAGAGGAGGACATTGTGTTAAACAACACCTACGGGATATTGCAGACAGAAACTACCTTCTCTTGGCTCAAAAAGGTCAAGAAGTACGAAGAAATTACTTAAAAAATGTTATAGTTTTTCTTCTGAAAATGACAAAGTGGCGATTTGAACGTCAAAACTGAAGAGTTTTAACAAAGATTCCGGGCACGATGCATAAAAAAGATTAAATGATACGTCTTTAGCAAAGTCCTAGATTACTGTTTCCAGTGTTACTCTTCTTCATTTGGTAAAATATTTGCAAAAAATCCATTTGAAATAAAATATATTTGCTATGCTAAACCAATTGAATATTAGAACTTGTCATGAGCACGGATAAGCACACTTGGAGAACCCAAATCACCACAACACATTTAAAAAAACTGACTATCGTTTCACTAACCAAGTTAGCGTCATCAGACGATTAATCATTCTGAGTTAGAATTATTAATCTTCAGATGATGCTAAATTGATTATTGAAACGATCGTTAGGGTTTTTTTAATGTGTTGTGGTGACTTGGGTTCTCCAAGTGTGCTTATGCTATGCTGAAGCGTAAATTCACTTTTAATTCAAATTTTTATATCAAATCAGCTTGTTTTTGTTGCTCTAAGTTGATGAAACCATTCGATAATTAATGCAGCCGTAGATACTTTTTATGTGATTAACAAGTGCTTATTTTGTTGTCTACGACCGGTTTCCCTTTTTACGGCTTCGTCACGGCAAAAGAACATTTTCCTTGTAGACCCGCAAAATAAATCTCTACGTTTGTATTTAAATCAGATTGTATAAAATTTAGTTTATTCCACTAGCGAATTTTCATTTACAAAGTGTGCCTGTAATATCACATTGTCTTACAAACTTGTTAACCAACTTCTTTGTACGAAAAGATTGTTTTCAATTCTCTTGCAAGCAATATTTCTTTAGAACTTTGTGTGAAAACATATTCAGCAAAGTTCTGATGGAGCATTTTTTACGAATTTCGCTTCTAAACGTCTCACAGCCTAGGATAGACATAACTAAATATTCAATGAAAGGCTTCTTTCCAGACAATTATATTTTATTGAAATCCCTACGCGTTTCGGCTAACTAGGTAGCCATCTTCAGCGGTAAATCTAGAAACACAAAACAAAGGTCCATCAAAAAACATTCTGGTGGACAATTCTGCTGGTTGAAGTACAATGGTATCAAGAAAAACAATTCAAAAAACCTCAAGGTTAAAATCTATAGTCAAACAGTAAACACTCTTAAAAACTACGGTAAAAGCTAAGAATGCTACAGTAAAAAGTAAAAGAGCTACAGCAAGACAAGCCTGAAAGCTTAATTGGAATTAAACATGCAGTCAAAGCAGATTAAAAGTATCAGAGCAAACTGACACACAGTAAGCTAATGACAAAGTATAGAAGCTATTGCAGAATTATATATATATATATATATATATATATATATATATATATATATATATATATATATATATATATATATATATATATATATATATATATATATATATATATATATATATATATATATATATATATGTTGGCGCATTAAAAACGAAACAGACCAATTTGCATCCAGAGAATTTTTTAAGAAACGCTGAAACAAGTCAATTTTGATATTGAGGGGGACATGTTTTGACATAAAACTCAACTTTGTCACATCAACCCCTTAAGGGTGGTGATAACAACTCTTATATTTTAAATAGGGAACATGGGTCAAGTATTACATCATTTAAAAGCTCTTTCTTTTATGAATTCAGCACACTAATTTTTGTGCAAGTTTTATCAACTCGTTTAAAAATTATTCACAGTTGCAGTTGTAAGAACGTATTTCATTCATTGTGATAAGAAATTCACTAATTAGTCAATTTTTCGTTAAAAACTAAAAAACAAAACTATACGTTCAAAAATGTTTATCCAGTTAAGTAAGTGTTCAAATTGTTGACCACCAGCTTCCATACAAAAGTACAAATTTTGTTCAAAACGAGCTCTGACATTCTGGAGCATTTGTGGAGATATTAGACGGCATTCTTTAACTATGCGTCATCGTAATTCTTCCAGAGACTCCGGTTCTGTTGCGTAAATTCTACTCCTTAAACGGCCCCATAGAAAGATGTCTAACGGAGCTAAATCCGGTGATCTAGGGAGCCACTCAATAGCACCTCTACGCCCAATCCATTGCTCTGGAAACTCTCTGTTCAAAAACTCCCTAACACGTTGTGAAAAATGCGGAGGAGCTCCATCTTGTTGAAACACTAATTGATTTTCTTGATAGAGATTATCCTTTTTAACAATGTCAATTGATAGAGGGTAAACGATATCTTCTAGTAACTCCAAATACGTTTCGCTACTCAAATTGCCATTAAGAAAAATTGGTCCGATTAAACGGTCTCCAAAAATGCCAAGTGCAGACATTTAATTTCTATGGAGTTTCAGTGTGGACTAATTTCTTGGATTATTATCTGCCCAATAATTGACTGTAGAGTTTAATAAAAACGTACACTCGTCTGAAAAACAGATATTGAACAGAAAGTTCCCGTTATCAGCTATTAGTGCAGTCATAACTTCACAAAACTCCAGCCGCCGATCAAAATCATCTTCATTCAGTTGTTGTACAAGATGAATTTTATACGGGTGAAATTTATGATGCTTCAATATTCGCTGAATAGTTCTTCTTTTGATGTTTGAAACAGTGGCCAATTTTCTCGTGCTCAAAGTTGGGTCTGCAGCAATTTGTCCTTACACTTCAATCTCAGTAGTCTCATTTCTAACCGGAAATTCACGTTCAGGATCCCATTTTTTGTTGGCTACTGAACCACTTTGCAGAAACTTTGCAACTAACTCCAAAATGTATGTTCTGTTAACATGTCTGTTCGGATGTCGGTCATTAAACAAATTTGCGGTACGGTTGGCACAGTCATCGATTTTGAAAAAAAGAGTAATTATTTCAACTGTTTCTTTTACAGAATACACCATTGTGAAATTAATTTTCGGTAGTACTATCAAGTATCAAACCGACCGATAAACTGAAATAATAAACCGCATTTCTCCTCATTCCAATAAGAAATGTTCTGATAGTCAATTTTTGTTTACAAACCAACAAAACATTGACTATCATCACATTTCTTATCGTAATGAGTGAAATCCGTTTTTGGATCTTCAACTGTGAATAATTTTTAAACGAGTTAATAAAACATCCAAGAAAATTAGTGTGCTGAATTCAGAAAAGAAAGAAGTTTTCAAATTATGTAACACTCGACCCATGTTACCTATTTAAAATATAAGGGTTGCTATCACCACCCTTAAGGGGTTGATGTGACAAAGTTGACTTTTATGTCGAAAAATGTCCCCCCCAATATTAAAATTGACGTGTTTCAGCGTTTCTTAAAAAAAATTTCTCTGGACGCAAATCGGTCTGTTTCGTTTTCAATGCGCCACCCTATATATATATATATATATATATATATATATATATATATATATATATATATATATATATATATATATATATATATATACATATATATATATATATATATATATATATATATATATATATATATATATATATATATATATATATATATATATATATATATATATATATATAATAAATTAAAACCTTGACGTTTTTTGTATTGTTTGTCCTGACGCAATTGTGCTTCAATCAGCACAATTGCCTACCAGAAAACAATGCTTTCTGACAGACCTTTCTATTGTGTTTCTAGATTAACCCTGAAGGTGACTAGCTAGTTAGTCGAAACGCGATTTTAATAAAATGCTATTGTCTGGAAAGAAGCTTTTCATTCAATATTCAATAATTTTTTTAGGAAATTCATGAAAAATAATGTATTAATAAATTTTGGTGCAACAAAATTATTTAGGAATTTTTTTTTGTTTTATCGAATTTTTACCTGTAATTTTTAATTAATTTTGGGTACTGATTTATAGCAAATTTTAATTAAACAAATGTTTAAGGGACCTTTATAAAGCATGTTGTTACCACATTCTCCTGGTTTTTGTCTTACATTTTTGATGCAAACACTTTTTTTGGTCTAATTTGCTAATTTCCAAATTCAAAGTGATACACCAAATGGATTTCTATATTCATCAAATACATTTTGGCAAGCTTTATTGCAAAAATTAAATAAAACAAAATTCCTGCTGAACTCACAATGCATTCAGTTGATAAACCAATCAGAATAATTTTAACACAGACGACAGTTGTGTTTACAAAAATTTCCAAAAAAAAATCTCTTGTACATGTGCTCAGGTACTGCACCGACGGTGAGCTGCTTCGAAACGAGCGTCATCATGAAGTAAGGGGACTACTTGCTTGTACCCTTAGAGAGAAAGTAGAAGAAATTAATATCCTCTCTGAAACTGCTTCTTTTATCAGATCTGGGACTCCGATCAAGTAATCGTTTTGTCCACCTGTCATCTTGCATGCGAGCCACATGTCCCGTCCACTTCCACTTGAGTTTTGCCACATGTACGACCACATCAGTCACTCCTGTTCTTTTGCGTAATTCTTCATTTCTAATGTGGTCACGTAACGAAACGCCAAGCATCGACCTCTCCATTTTGCGCTGTGTTACTTTCAGTTTCTTAGCAGAAGCGTTGGTAAAGGTTAGTGTTTCGGCGCCGTAGGTCATAACCGGTAGAACACATTCGTTGAAAACTTTTCTTTTCAAGCATATCGGAAGGTCGCTTCTGAAAACGTCTCTAAGTTTGCCGTAAGCCGCCCAGGAGGGTATAACTCTTCTGTTTATCTCGCATGTTTGGTTGGTTTTGGATATGCTTATCTCGTGGCCCAAATATGTATATTTGTCTACCCATTCCACCTCAGAGTTTTCAATAATTAGGTTGTTACTAGGGACGAGGTTTGCCATAAATTTTGTTTTTCGGATGTTCATTTTTAGACCTACTGTTGCACAGACCTCCTGAAGTTCCTGTAGCATCACTCTAATATCTTCCAAGTTGTCAGCTATATATATATATATATATATATATATATATATATATATATATATATATATATATATATATATATATATATATATATATATATATGTATATATATATATATATATGTATATATATATATATATATATATATATATATATATATATATATATATATATATATATATATATATATATATATATATATATATATATATATATATATATATATATATATATATATATATACTTACCCTATCCAAATTTTTTGAAAATGAAAAAATATAAACAATACAAAATTTTGAAATTAAAATTTTAATAATTTACACTGATCATCTGAATATATAATCTAAACTGCTTTATGATATTATGTAGTTTCATTTACTTCAAGTTTTCCATGCCCTACATAAAGAGTAAAACTAAGAGTAAAGAAACCCATAAATACCGGCATCACAGGGGCCATGTCTACAATCCCATCAGCCTCCATTGAAGTGTTGCTGGATCTGACCCCCCCCCCCACACACACACACACACACTTTGTTTTCTTGGGAGAGGCCAGGCTATGACTGTACAGACTAGCCTGCAACAATAGACTGAACACCAACCCAGGCTGCAGGAGTCCCTGCAAAATTCAGGAGATCGTGAGGGAGCCCATGCTTGAAATTGGGTCAGACTTGGCGAGCCCGCAAATCTGCAGCGATAACAAGTTTACATAAGTAATCCCCGACCGCAAGGCATGGTGGGGGGTGACGTCGGGCCTACCACGAGACGCGCTCGTCTGGTTCACGGAGGGATCCGGCGGGAAGCGTGTGACGGGGGCAGGCGTTTATTCGGAAGGACCAAGGGTAAGTTACAGTATTTCCCTCGGAGCTCATGCAACGGTCTTTCAGGCCAAAATGTACGCAATCTTGCACTGCGTGCGAGAGAACAAGAGGAGGGCTACACCAACAAGCGGATCCTCATAGCCACAGAGAGCCAGGCAGCACTTAAGGTTCTAAGTAGATCACGGGTAAATTCCAGGCGGGTAAGTGAATGTCGAGACGAGACAAGCGACCTGGCCGGGCCGAATGATGTCACCCTCATCTGGGTACCGGGTCACTCTGGGGTCAAAGGCAAAGAAGAAACTGACAGCAGCGCGAAGAGAGGATCAGCAGAACCATTTATGGGACCAGAACCGGTCCTGGGCGTGTCGAAAGGTACGACCAGGGGAACCATCAAGTCCTGGATCAGGGAACACCACAAGACATACTGGGCAGATTGTCCAGTGCTCAAACACGGAAAGTCATTAATTATGCAACCCAATCCAAAGAGAGTTATGGAGCTGCTAAATCAAAGCAGAGGATAGCTCAGGAACATAACAGGACTCTTGGACACATGGCTGTCAAGAAACACCTGCATAAAATGGGGCTGTTCGAGGGGGACCTGGCATGCAGACTCTGCGGAGAGGGGGAGGAATCATCCCAGAACATCTTGTGCGAGTGTAAAGCTCTGAACCGCGAAAGACAACTGATCTACGGACACGCTAGACCGGAGACAGGGCAATATAAAATTTCACCCTCCCAATTGCTGTGCAGACTACTTCAAGGCACAGTGATATTGGAATGGGTGCAGTAGAAAAGACAAAGGGCATGCACAATAAGCCAAAGGCTGCGGTGCTATCGAGGTGGCAAAGCCGCGGACGAGCCCTAAGGGAAAAAGAAGGTATCAGCGGTGTCTATTTCGATGCTATGCGCAAAACGTAGACGATACTCTCATGACTCCTGTCAGTTAACAAATGACAAATAGTGGTGTTGTCAGGTTAAACTAGAAGAGGGAGATGGCTTTTAAGTACCGTAAAAATAGGAAACTTAGTGTCTATGCATAATAAAACGTAGTTCTAGATTGATTTTAAACAAATTGAATCACTTTCATTATATATATATATATATAAGTAGGTAATGCGGCACTTTGGACAGACAGGAAGTGGGGGCGGAGCCCCACCCCTAGCCCCACCCCTAGCCCCACCCCTTGTGGCCACGCCCCAAGATGGCGTCCAGCCACGCCCCCAAGATGGCGTCCAAGATGGCTTCGTAACCTGTATTCTAAGGTCATTGACCATGTCTTTGGCCAGACAGTGACGTCACACGACTTGGGCCAGACAGTCACATTTACATTTAGCCTTGTTATATAACCTGTAAACATTCTAAGGTCATTGACCTGCCTAGGAAACTTTGGCCAGACAGTGACGTCACACGACTTGGGCCAGACAGTCACATTCCAAAGTGTCTAACCTATTACTTCAAATTATTATATTTTGAAAAAAACCATTTGGAGCAGGTGAGTTTCGAACCCGGGGCATTCAGATGGGAGGCAACGATGCTACCCATTGAGCTAAGCAGACGCTTGTTAATTTATTGTTTTAGGCTGGTATATATATATACGACTTTTAATTACAAACAAACCATACATGTAACATAATTAAAGTTTTTGTTATTTTTAGACAAATGGATGATTTACAAAATAATAATTAATATGTTTAATATTAGAGGCGGAACCAAAACGGAGGAACCAAAATGGCGGAATAAAAAAATGGCGGAATGAAAGATGGAAGCCTGTGATACCTTAAGCTGACATCCCTGACATTATAAAAATGGCGGCTTTCGTTCTTAAAGATGGTGCCTTTTGCTGATAAAGATGGTTGAAGACTCCATTATTTAAAGATACGTCACCCCAACCTTTAGAGCCGACAAATGAGAGTGAGGTTGATAAGCGAGAATAATGGTATCATTTCCCGAAATTGACCTTGTTAGCCAACATAGTTTCCTTGCAGCTGTTGAAATAACCTTGTGAGCAGTTCATATTTCCTGTTTGTAGTTTTATTTCCGCTGAATGACCTTAAAGTCGTATGAAAAAGATAAATTTTGAAAGTATATATCAAGAATTCGTCGACGAAATTTACACAAAAGCTTTGGAGTTTGCAGAAGCTGAAAGCGGATGGATGTTGGAACAGTTAATGTGGTTGGAAATAAATATTAATAAATACAGCTTCAAACGATAGTGGTATCAACATCTATAAATTGTTCACTACACACTGTTAAACTCATTCAAAATTTAGTTATCGTAGAGGTAAGACGTGCTTCAGTTAACTCTAACGTATCCAAGTGCTCAGTAGTGTGTTTAAAATGGCTACATTAAATGATGTGTGCTACCAGCAAATTAAAGACAACTTCTGGTATGGTTTATTTGGAGACTTTCAATTAATTATTGATAAAAACACTGGTTATTTTAATGCGACTAAGCTGTGTAAAGATGGTGAGAAAAGATTCAGACATTGGTTGGAAAATAAGAAAACTAAAGAGTTGATTGTCTATTACAACGGTCAGCTAAAGAAACAGTTAGGTAGCCAGAATACCGATTACCTAAATATTTCAACCGAAGGTGTCCACTTAGAGTCACATCTAGGGGGCCGGAATTCCGGCCCCCTAGATGTGCTGGAAGCAACATCTCAACACCTACAACCGCTACATACTTGGTGGACTTTGGTGGAACACAGACTGAAAACAACTTGATATCTGGTACATATGTCTGTAAAGATTTGATATTAAATTTGGCTTGTTGGATATCCAATAGTTTCTATGAAAAGTGCAACCAAATTATTTTTGATTTTTTCGTAAGTGAATTTAATCAAAAATACAAGGATAACCTCAAAGAAATTGAAGTGAAAGTAATGGAGATAGATGATGAAGTGCAGCGTATGCGAGAAACAAATGCTAAAATCACAGAACATTTAGAAGATATATCTCCAAAACCAAGCAACCCTGGAAAACTTTGTGTTTTTGGTTTGCTTTCAAGAAATGAGAAGGATGCTACCTATCCATATCATGCTGTAAGGACTCAGAAGAAAAGTTTTAAAAGAGCTGTCAAGAACTTTAAAAATAAACACCCTGATTCCGAAGTAGTTTTAAACATGTTGTATGATCCAAATTCTGTAAATCTCTTTAACAGAATAAAGACCGAAGTCGAATACCTCAAGGCGAAGAGAAACGATCTACAGATAGCAGATGTACCTCAGGAGAAGTTTATTCAGGATATTATTGATTTACGACATAAATTGTAATTGTTCACTTAGCTTAATTGTATGTAACCAGATGAAAAAATAAAATAACATTATTTTAATAAAGACTTTTATTTTATTCTAAGTACATTAATACATTAAATATATAAGCTTATTTAACATCATCTGAATTTATCCAAGAATTCTGAGATTTATCAAAACCCAGCCATTTTACATAGTTTAAATTTATTTTTGTTAAACACTTTCAGATTTAAGTAAACTTGTTTCAGAATACAATAATTTGTTTTTTGGTATTAGATGGTTCAACAGTTTTGCGTCTCATGGCGATGTTGGATTTAAAAGTATCCACTTATCATGTAAATCTTTTAGTTTACCGTCTATTTCTCCCAGCTTATTCTTTAGCTTCTTATTCTTTAACACATCAACATCTTTTAAAACTTGAGCAGTTATGTTCTTAGCTAAAATTTTCAATTTATTTTCAAATTCGTTTTTTAAATCTTCCAACTCAGGCTTGTGTACAGCTTCAAGTAAGATGGCAATGATTCTTTGTTTTACCTCATCTTTGTTCTTCTGATAGTCGTCTATCCATACATCAACAAATTTTTTATTTACACCATCTGTTGCATCGACTGGATCAGCTATGTTACACAATCTATGGCTTTGCAAATCAAAATCACCACTAGTAGTTCTTGGGAAAATCTCTCTTTCAATAATTTTAAACTTAGAACCTTTATTGGATTGGGAACGTCCGAACTTATCGATAGACATTTTTATATTAAGCACTAAGGTAGGTATATCTGTGATATATGTAGGTATACTAGGCGATAACACCAACCTCCTTCAGTTCTTCAATGATTGACTGAATTTCATTGTTATGAGCATTATTACCAGCAGCTTGGGAAGCTACTAAAAGTCTAAGTCTATCAACTAGCTCATTTATGTCATCCCAATAGACATATTCTATTTGTTTGTTATTTTGTAGCATATAGTTGTTAGTGTTGCTGCTTACATTCTGAGCTCTAGGTTCAGTTTTTTGTTCTGCGTTATGATGTGTGTCGTAACCAAAACCTTGAGGAGTTGAGGATATTCGTCCTCTTGGGTTTATAACTGGTTTTATTAGAGTCAGATACTTTTCCGAGGAACAACCCTTGGTTCGTGCGTTGGGATCGTAGTTCATTTTATGAACACTAGTTGCTTCTAGAATATCTCTATAGTGTTGAAGATCGTCATAGGTATACCCTCTAGGTGTTTTCATAAATATCAATTCTAGCAGACCTTGTGTTTGCGGATATCTCCTTTGACCTAGTCGAATGTCATTATCAGTAAAGTCCAAGTGTTTATTGCCAAGACTCCAACTACCAGTATCTTTAGCGTAGCGAGCACCATACGTTTGATCAATAGTAGCAAGCCTCGGTGGTTCAGTAAAATACTTGTCTACATAATATCGATCTCGTTCAGGATATTGCTCCAAAAATTCTTGATATGCAGGGTTGGATGTGACAGTTTGTAGGTCTGCCTCAAGCTCTTCAAATGTTGGGATATCCTCATCGGAACTTGTCTCCTCAGCCTCTTCCCTTGGTTCAGCTTCAAAAACTTCATGATCTTTAAGGAACTGTACTTGGGGTTTCGTTTCTGGTATATCGACTTCGTCTTTGATTTGTTCAGCCTTTGGTTGTTGCTGGGGCTGCTGCTGCTGCTGTGCTGCTGTGTTTTTAGATATTTCACTTAGGGGCTCAACAAGTGGTTTATATAAACGTTGCAGAGCATCATCATTCTCGGCTCTGTTAAGTTTAAGCATTAAATGTTTTTTTCGAATATTGTCAGCAAGTTGTAAAATCCTTTTCTTAACTTTTCGCTCTTCCTTACCCAACACTTCCATTGTGCTACAACTGGTCGGTATTACCAGCTGGTCTAATAATTTGTTTGAGCGATACAGGTTGTGTGGTGGTTTAACATATACTGACTCCTTCATGGTACATGCCTTCTTATTTATCACGATGTCTGGCTGTCTTGTTAGACAGCTGTGTTAGACAGCTGTGTTAGACAGCTGTGTTAGACAGCTGTGTTAGACAGCTGTGTTAGACAGCTGTGTTAGACAGCTGTATGACAGCTGTATGACAGCTGTGTTAGACAGCTGTATGACAGCTGTATGACAGCTGTGTTAGACACCTGTATGACATCTGTGTTAGACACCTGTGTTAGACAGCTGACTGTCCTGTCTATCATCGTTTGTTAGAATAATATATATCTATCGAATCCTTTTCTATATCGACCTTTGTGTACATCGTTTTCCTTCACAATCACCAACACACCATACTTATTATCTTTCCAGCATTGGTGGCAGATAGTTTTAAATTGTTTAAAGTCCATATCGGTGGTCACATGATCGTCGTACACATGTTTTAAATTGGTTTCATCTTGCTTGAATAACACAATAACATTGGTGTTGTCACGTACCAGATGTTTGGGTATTCGTGTATATGTTTGACAGAGATAGAATGAATCAATATTCTTATGTCTGCCCATACTGAAGTATGCTCTTATTTTATCTTGTTTGTCACAAGCTACATCATCAAATATAAACACAGAGTTGTCCTTGGCATCTTCCGGATCTAATATTTCATCGTTTTCTCGATAAGGATAGTAACCAACACCTTTTGTGGCATTCATCACCTCCTTTAACATCTTGTATTTCGGTTGATGCAGAGACTTTGAATACACATACACGTTATCAAATTTTAAACCGTTTGCTTCAAACAACAAACTCAGCATGACATTAGTTTTACCACACCCACTCGGACCACATATGATACAGCGAACGGTGTTTGGAAAGAGAGGACCATGCCTCAGTTGTTGTTGAGCTGTGTCCGTAACAACATCGTCTATATTTGTAATGAGTAAGGCAGAAGCGTGTTTGCTGGTACGCATCTTAACTTAAACTAAACTATATTTTATTTGGGTGTGTATATATATGAATGCAAGTGAGACACCCAGTCAGTATGCATGTTGGTGTCACAGAGTGAGGGTTGTTATTAACAAAGACAGATACAGGTTTTGCTGAAACGTTGCGGGGCGTTACAAACACCATGAAAGTTAACAGAAAACTTGATGAGGGGTTTTATGTAATCAACTCGAAGCCAAAGAAGAAGGTTCCCTTTAAAAACATACTAAGTCTGATTGAGGAAGTTATAAAAGATAGAAATCTTATTCCAACAGCGAACGCCGTATTTGATATAGCTCATACAATCGTTAGAAACATTGGTGGACGTAAGAATGTGCAGAAACCTCGAGTTATTCCAATACCTAAAAGTGGAGGCTTCCTTCCGCTGTTGCCTCTGATATTTGGTGGGCTGTCAGCACTAGGAGCTCTGGGTGGTGGTGCTGCAGGTATTGCCAAAGCCGTGAACGATGCCAAGTCTGCGAAACAGAAACTAGAGGAGGAAGAACGGCACAACAAAACAATGGAAGCCATCGCGATGGGTAGGAGAGGGAGTGGCTTGAAATTTAAGCCAAAATGCAAGAGACTGGGCAAAGGCATGTATCTCAAGAAACAGCGCTCCGGTTATGGGTTGTATCTGCAAAAACCGTTGCAATAAAAGACTCAAACAGTAGCCTGTGTGTATCAGTCATGGCGCACACCTTTGTGTTGAAAGACCGCAGCTCCCATCTGTCGTCAGACTACCATCCACCAATTGTTTTGGATGGTAATTATGCTGTTGCCTTGATAGGCTTTCACACCTACAACAACATACCCAACATCTATGAAGGTAAAAACAAATTTCATGTAAAAGAAGGAACCGGTTGGCGAACCATCACGATACCCACCGGTGCTTATGAAATAACACACTTGGAAGAGTTACTTCAAAATGAACTTGTTGGTGCTACAGCAACACACGAACAAAAGCAACAGGCTCTGATTCTGAGACCTAATCCGAACACCATCAAATGTAGACTAAAGTGTTATACAAATGTCAGTTTTGAATTTGATGGTTCGATTGGGCGAATGTTGGGCTTTTCAAAACAAGTTCTTCAGCCGGACACCTTTTATGAATCTGATTTACCTGTTGATATAGTGGATGTTAGACAGATTCGCATCGAAACCAATATTGTGTCTGGTTCCTATTATAACGGACAACCCTCACATACGCTGTATGAGTTTGCTCCGATGGTTGATCCTGGCTACGCAATCGACATAGAACCTAAAAATTTAATTTACTTGCCGGTGAACAAGCAAGAGATTTCCAATATAAGCATCGACATCGTCGACCAAGATTCAGTTCCTGTCAACTTTCAAGGTGAAGAGGTGTCTGTTCGCTTAAAACTTATAAAAGTTGCTTAGTATGTTGGTCTTCAAGGATATAAAAGCAAGTGCATCTACCACATCAAATTCACTTGAGTCAGACACGTCAAAGGGTACGCTTCGTCCCGATAATATTGAGTTCCTGCAAAGCCTGGGTTATCATGTCGTCAAAACTAGAAATATTCAAAGAACCCGTGTTTGATGATGGCATCGATCGAGAAGAGCTGCGCTCTTACTATTCACCAACTAAATCGTTTGGTAACAGCGATGAAATTGAAATAGCCATCAACCAACAAGATGCGTTCGTATGTCTGGCCGAGTCAGCTCTAATAATCGAAGGTGCTCTGGAACCTGTAGCAATCCAAAATGCCACTGGTGCTTGTTATCTGTCAAATAATGGAGGAGCAGCTCTGTTTGAATCAATGACCTATGAGTTAAATAACAAGGAAGTGGAACGAGTGCGAGACCCATACACCACAACCATCATCAAAAGTCTGCTATCGTTCAGTAAGAATGAAGCCCAATCTCTTAGCAACGCCGGTCTGAATGTGTCGTCGGAGCACATCACCTTAAATGATAATAAGTTTCACATGCTCATACCTGTCTGGTTCCTCTTCAGTTTCTTTCATCATTTCAAAGGAGTTCTCTGTGGCAAACATACTTTCCGCTTTACAAGAAGTCGAAACGATTCCAACGGCTATTACAGCACAGGTACGGCACGAGCAAAAATTACCGTAACCAATATGTTTTTAAAGGTAAAACATGTATTTCCCAATGATAAAATGAAATTGGAGCTGATGGATAAAATAGCCAAAGACACCTCTATATTTCTCGCATACCGCAAATATATACCACATATATGAGTTACCAGCACTCAGAGATATCAACAGAGATGTGTGGGCTGTTAAAACTGCAACCAACTTGGAAAGACCTCGATATGTGATTATAGCATTTCAAACAGATCGTAAGGACAACGTGAAGAAGAGGTCAGACTATTTCGATAACATTGGTATGTTGGACCTCAGAGTGTTTCTAAATTCAGAATGCTACCCTTATGAATCTATGAATATGGATTTTGAGAAATCGAAATATGCAGAAGCCTATAACATGTATACAGATTTTCAAAAAAGCTTCTGTTATAAAAACATGTCGGAGCCTATCTTGAATTATGACGAGTTTAAAGACAGAGCTCTATTTGTGATTGACTGTCAGCACCAGAACGAGTCAATCAAGTCTTCAACGGTGGACATTAAGGTGGAGTTTATGAGTCACGCCAACTTCCCAAAAAATACTCGTGTTTATTGTTTGGTTATTCATGACAGTGTAATGGAATATAAACCTCTAACGGGCATCGTTAGAGCCATTATGTAATAATAGTATGTCATTTATGTATGTCATTTATGTATCAATATGTACAACTTAATTAATCCTAATAAATTTTTATTGTATGTAAATCAGTTGTTTTATTTTTATTTTGTTGCATTTTTATTAACCCCTTTCTGTAAGGTTAACTGTAAAAAACGTTGTTTATCCTTTGTAAGACCCCCTCTATCTTACATCAGTTTGTTTCCTCAATACAAGAGAGAGAGACACTTGTTCAGTATGTGTTAAGTCGTGAAACAAGGATGACGTCTCTTGCTGTATGTAAGTACACTCTTCTTATTATGTCTGTTTGTATTCAAATAACAAATACAAACATAACCTTACTAACAATTGGATGGCAGGGTAATCAGCCTGTATACGAACACCTAATCTTAATAAACAAATACAAACATAACCTTAATAAACAATCAGATGATTGGTAATCAACATGTATACGAACACCTAACCTCATATGTAAACAACAACTGGCTTTTGTTTTATATATACAACAGCGAACAAACTTTTATCGTGTGCGTCTGTGGAGCTATTGGTTTAGGGACAGTGTATATCTGAGAAAGCTGTCTATGGCCGATTCGAGGTTCGTGGGTTCAAATCTAATTTCAGGCGAATGCTTTTCTTTCAAATACACATGCATCTGTCAGTTTAAGCAAAGACTTTGAACTGTCATGACGTGTGTTATATCCTTTCAAACAGCATGTATAAGCTTCAACAATGGCAATCAGTTGTCTGTCTGTCTGTTGAAGTTTTTTATCTCAGTTTCTTGTAGACCTTGTTACGAAACATACATTTTTGAAGTCGGTTCCTTTCTATCACTTTCCGTTTAAAAGATATAACGATTTAAAGTTTAGACCGGAAGTGGCCATTTTATTGTATATTCCAATTTGATTTGGCCTCCTTAACACCGTGCATGTATTGGTTCTATCGTACATCTCACCGATCTTCCGCGATAAGGGTTTGAAGTTTTTTATCTCAGTTTCTTGTAGAGCTTGTTACGAAACATACATTTTTAAAGTCAGTTCATTTCTATCACTTTCCGTTCAAAAGATATAAGGATTTAAAGTTTAGACCGGAAGTGGCCATTTTATTGTATATACCAATTTGATTTGGCCTCCTTAACACCGTGCATGTGTTGGTTCTATCGTACATCTCACCGATCTTCCGCGATAAGGGTTTAAAGTTTTTTATCTCAGTTTCTTGTAGACCTTGTTACGAAACATACATTTTTGAAGTCGGTTCCTTTCTATCACTTTCCCTTCAAAAGATATAAGGATTTAAAGTTTAGACCGGAAGTGGCCATTTTATTGTATATTCCAATTTGATTTGGCCTCCTTAACACCGTGCATGTGTTGGTTTTATCGTACATCTCACCGATCTTCCGCGATAAGGGTTTAAAGTTTTTTATCTCAGTTTCTTGTAGAACTTGTTACGAAACATACATTTTTTGAAGATAGTTCATTTCTATCACTTTCCGTTGAAAAGATATAACGATTTAAAGTTTAGACCGGAAGTGGCCATTTTATTGTATATTCCAATTTGATTTGGCCTCCTTAACACCGTGCATGTGTTGGTTCTATCGTACATCTCACGGATCTTCCGCGATAAGGGTTTTAAGTTTTTTATCTCATTTTAGTCGCCATTTTTTTAATTCTGCTTACTTAGACGAGTAACATGACACTAAACACGAGGGGTAGAAAGGAATTGAACCTGTAACCAACCAAGCTTACTGTTTAGTTATTCAGTACCTCTTTGTATTTGACGCTACCATATCAAGGAGCATATATCAGGAATCGAACCTGTATCTCTTTCAAAATAAAATCAACTACTTGCCGTGTCCACACATAAGGCTAAAAAAGTTCCTATTTTTAAGAGTTGAACCTGTTGTCCATTTTGTTTCTGAGCTTCTTTGTTTTGCCAGCGACCTCTATTGTCTCTACGATATTTGGTTTCCTATTTGAACCTGTTATCTATTTTGTTTCTGAACTTCCTTCTTTTGTTTGACAACGACCTCTGTGTGTTATTTTTAGAACCTAAATCATGGAGTCCTCGACCTATACCATTATTCTCGCTTATCAACCTCACTCTCATTTGTCGGCTCTAAAGGTTGGGGTGACGTATCTTTAAATAATGGAGTCTTCAACCATCTTTATCAGCAAAAGGCACCATCTTTAAGAACGAAAGCCGCCATTTTTATAATGTCAGGGATGTCAGCTTAAGGTATCACAGGCTTCCATCTTTCATTCCGCCATTTTTTTTTATTCCGCCATTTTGGTTCCTCCGTTTTGGTTCCGCCTCTAATATTAAACATATTAATTATTATTTTGTAAATCATCCATTTGTCTAATAATAACAAAAACTTTAATTATGTTACATGTATGGTTTGTTTGTAATTAAAAGTCGTATATATATACCAGCCTAAAACAATAAATTAACAAGCGTCTGCTTAGCTCAATGGGTAGCATCGTTGCCTCCCATCTGAATGCCCCGGGTTCGAAACTCACCTGCTCCAAATGGTTTTTTTCAAAATATAATAATTTGAAGTAATAGGTTAGACACTTTGGAATGTGACTGTCTGGCCCAAGTCGTGTGACGTCACTGTCTGGCCAAAGTTTCCTAGACAGGTCAATGACCTTAGAATGTTTACAGGTTACATAACAAGGCTAAATGTAAATGTGACTGTCTGGCCCAAGTCGTGTGACGTCACTGTCTGGCCAAAGACATGGTCAATGACCTTAGAATACAGGTTACGAAGCCATCTTGGACGCCATCTTGGGGGCGTGGCTGGACGCCATCTTGGGGGCGTGGCTGGACGCCATCTTGGGGCGTGGCCACAAGGGGTGGGGCTAGGGGTGGGGCTCCGCCCCCACTTCCTGTCTGTCCAAAGTGCCGCATTACCTACTTATATATATATATATATATATATATATATATATATATATATATATATATATATATATATATATATATATATATATATATATATATATATATATATATATTGTGCTGAGAATTGCTAAGGCCATATATAAGTTATAAAAACAAAAATGAAAACCCTTACGGAAACTACTATGATAATGTTAAATTCTGATTATTGATTAAAAAATTGGGTGATCAGATTAGTAATGGGGGGTAGTAGTAGTACCACTGGTCAGTAATAAGTAAAATACTTACGGTTTACACGTAATGCATATGGGTTCTCTGTATATTGTATACATATCCACATCGTTCGACATATTTTACTGTACACTAAAACAGAAAACAAAATAATAACATTAAAACACAAGCACATTCACTATTATTGTTAGTCAGTGTTATTTGGAGAAGCAATGAAAGATATATAGCCATAATTTGTTGGAATGATAATTAAATGAGTCTTAAAAAGTTTAACTAGCAATTTGGAAAATATCTCAGTTAAAGTGAAATAAAAAGAGCCAGAAATCTATATGTAGATAGATTGAAATATTAAGCATGAAATACATACCAAAGAATTATGTTCAAAATCAATTACCAAAAGGTAATGAACAAAACAAACCCCTTGTATGATGTTTTCAATATGTGAATTTAGTTTATTTTTATGTGAACAATGAACTGAAATGTACCCATATATGTGTCTGTGTTTGTAAAAACAATGAACTGGAAGTTATTAAAAAACAGTGTTTAGTGTTCTGGAACTTTTAAATCAAGATTATAGCATAAAATGAATTAATGTTATAAAATTATTATCGTTGCTTATGTTATGTAGAAATAAGGTTAGGTCAGATGTCAATTTTAAGAATAGAATATTTTATACTTACTCGATGGTTCCAAGGACAATATCTGTCAAACATTAAATAATTAATTGGAAGAGAGAATGCTATGATCAGACAGGAAACACCAAATGTTAGATGAATTTGGGCAACATTTCCGCTTTTGTTATGAATTGTGGTTGGTTGTTGTTGAAATTCAGATGCGAGAGAGCGTCATTCTTGCTTCCCATTTTAAATATAAATATTTTAAAGTATAAATTGTCCAAGGGAAATTCAATTTGCCGCTAAAACAAAGAAGAGACGTTACATCAAGTTTTTAACGTAAGGAAGTACGAGATAAGCAGTAAATATATCAATAATACGTACATTTGAGGATACCCAATACCAGTAGCGAGGAAGCCAAGGTTAGAGATTTATTTTATTTAATGTATAGCAGCTCAACCAGACAAATATTTCAATAAAAAGACAGCCCATTCTGTCAAATATCATTTTAAGCAAATGTGTTTATGGGAAATTAAGATTTAAACGCATAAAGTAGAAATCTTATGGGATAATTTAACCATAGTTCAACATTGAGAATACAGAGGGAGTGCAGGTCAAGGATCCATATTTATTAATAAGAACAATTGAATGAAAGCCGTAAATTCGGATACTAAATTTAATCATTGTAAATTGATATTAGTTTGATAATTAGAACAACGGATCCGTTTAAAGTTTAGAGTTTAGATTTTAAATTTGAAATTGTGCCAATAAAATTTGTTTAAGAATTTTGAAACGTAATTCTTTGAAAACCCATAATAAGATAATAAGGCTACTATAAATATTTGCAGGCTACTTTCTTTCTATTTTAGCAGAACCCACTACTGAGATAAGTAAGTAAATAAAATATTTGAATATAATTTATTTGACATACATATATATATATAATAGAAGGATAGGCAACCCAAATAACCCTGAGATAGCTTAAATCACATAAATACAAGAGTCATAAAACATTTTTATTCGGATAAAGTTTCACACAAATAATATACAGAGTCACCCATAATACATGGTGTAAAATAATACATGGTGTAATAATAAAATATCATTATCATTTTTAAATAACATATTTCATATAAATAAAATAAAAATTAATACCTAATATCAGTAAATATAATATAAAATAAATTAATAAAATAAATTCAAAGCCAATAATAATATAATATATATATATATATATATATATATATATATATATATATATATATATATATATATATATATATATATATATATATATATATATATATATATAAATTGAAAAGGGTCCCGGATATGGGTTAGCGCTAATTTGAAGAAACTTTTTAAAAATTGGCAAGTCGGGATCTCCTATTATTGATTTTTGCTACGAAAATTCACTAAAAAGTGTGGACATTTTTTCATAAAAATTAACTAGCCTAACGCACTTCCAGACTTATTTAGCTAATGTATTATTGGTAAGATTTTATAATATTCTGTTTTCTAATCAAAAGTGTCATTGTTAGTGAATTTTCTTTTAAAAAAATCACTAATGAAGAGAGCCTGGATAAGTTCGTTTTTTAAACACAAGTCATAAATTTTGTTTTCATGGTTATAATATTGTTCCCATGGATAGGCAATACAATAAAAAAGGAGGTGGAGTAGGTATATTTATATAATTTTTTTAAATATAAAATAATTGATGTGGTGGGTATTTACAAACAACAGATACAAGTGTGCGCGATATATTTGATTGATTTAGATTTATACGTTATTTCCTTATGTTCCCCCAAACAATAATGTAGGTTATGGTAATTATAATTGTTTGCTGCATCAGTTTCAAAATAAAAAGGTAGTTGTAGGAGGCGATGTTAATGCCCATGTCAATAATTATGATATTATGGTGCTGAACGATGAAGCACCAACTAAGATAACCAGACCACATGAATTACGGTCAGTTATTGATGTTACATTGGCCAGTCTATCTTTAGTCAATTGCTCAACCTGGAAAGTACTTGATGATACCCTTGCTCCGATCATTTTCCGGTAGTTATTGTTATTGATAAAGACCATATCCGAGATTCTACCATATTTAAAACGGAACAAACATGAGCAGATTGAAATACATTCCAGGATGCTCTAGATGAAGCTTTATTTAAGGCGGCTAAAAACCTAGACTCTCTAGAGAAGTTTGTATTTTTTTGGGATTCTTTATCAAATGCTGCGGATAGCTCAACGATACTAAAAACTGCAAACTCAAAATCTAGACGTCCTCTTTGGTTCGATAACGGATGTTTTGATATACTTCCTCAGCGTAAAAATGCACTGCGCACATACTAGTTAACGTCAAACTTAACCAATCATCTAAACTAGTAGCGAATTTTCATTAAATGCTTCAAATTTAAATAATTTGAACATTGAATGTTGGTATGTAGTAATGTCTTTCCCAAGGCAACATGTCCACCAAATTTCATCAAAATAGCTTTGTAAGTTTCGGAGATAAAAATTTTTTTCGAAAGAAAACTGAAAATTGAAACTGACTCCAGATATGGGTTCTAGGGATCCTAGTTTGCGCTATTTAGAAAAAATTTTGTGTCACTATCGATACCTCTCTACTAGTGATTTTTTTAAATAAAAGTTCACCAAAATATAGACGCCCAGTTGAAACGTTTGTTTAAACTCAAATGCAACAACACATGGCAAAATTTTGTCTCTAACCTTAAAAGGACGACACCGCTGTCGGATATACGGAGCTTAAAGGAGAATTTCTAATAAACATTTTAATTCAAAAACCGCGCCTTTGCCAGCATCTCTAATAAATCGCTTGTTAGAACAATTTGCACCTCCATCTGCAAATCAGTCCTTGATCACGGAAGTGGTGAGCTATAAATATAATACAATTATGCGTCAACCTTTTAATAGAGAAGAGTTTAATACAGATCAAAAACACACACAGAACACATCGCCAGGTAAAGATACATTTACCTATCGTATGTGAAATAACATGCAAGATTCTGCAAAAGTATACTTGCTGCAAATATACGATTCGTGGGTAAACTGTAATTATACTGACTCAATGAAATATATTATTATCTGTTTTTTATATAGGGCTGGTAAAGATCGTAATTTAACGTCCTCATACCGTCCAATTTTCTTACTTTACCACATTCTCAAAACTTTTGAGAGAATGATAAAAGCGCGATTTGAATGGTTCTATGAACATCGATCATTATTGCCGCAAAGCCAATATTGCTTTCGCAAAAGTAGAGGTACTGTACATGCTATTTTTCACATGATGTCAGATATTTTCTAAAAACAATTACATAGGTTTTGTTTTTGTAAACATACAGGGAGCATATATTCTGTTAATTTAAACAAAATTCGGGCGCAGGAAGTGTGTTATAGTAGCGAATTTTCATGAGAATTGTACACTATTATTATAGGGCATATTAGCAAAGTTAATACTTTAAACTTACACAGTCCTTGAAGATCGATCTTATAGATCCTAGTACGCGCACATGTGAAGAATTCTTCCGAAAGTGTTACCACCGATATCTGTCTATTATCAAAAAATTCTTATGGTCTAACTTCTTTTAAGAAAAGTCCCCAACACTAAATTTTCTATGAAGCTAAAAAATCGAATTTTGCTATATCTGTAGATAGTGTAAGTCTCTTTACAAGAAACTTGTATTACAAATTTCGCGAGTTATACACAAGATTTCCAGAAGGAAACTTAATTCATATTTAGAAAAGTAAAGTATCTGCCAAATTATAAACGTAGCAGTTATCTTTCCTTATTAATTGCCTTATTAAACGCCAACCTAATCAAAGCAGTTTATTCAATATCAACAATAACAAAATTACAATTTCAGACTCAAAGGTGACAAACTTATTTAGGCGTTTTAAACATAAATGAGATCTTGTTCAAAATGTATGAAATGTGTGTACTATTGTTTCTCCAAACGTCAAAATAAAACATAAAAAAATACATTTATCAAACTGGAGTCGATCGGGTAACCTTCTACTTATGAGGCAAAGCGGGACGCCTCTGAACCATCTGGGTATATGTCAAAATACGTTTTGTGTAGGTAAAAAAATACGTAACAATTACTATAATTACCATTGAAACACTTTCCACGACTGTTTCTGTCTTATGTGACGTCTTATGTTTAAGTTTAAAGATAAAAGAAACTATTTTAAAATCATTTTCATACAGACTTGGTCAGATTTTGTTTACATTCGTACTATATTATGCGACAGCATAATATATCTATGCTGCGCTAAGACTGTATTTGAGGCCGTCCGTAAAGCTACAGTTATAGTGTCTTTTAATAATTGATTGAGTCCTCCAGTTGAATAACAATTACTTGGCAAATTTTTAATTTCATGTCTGTCATTTTCCATAATTGCGGCCGAGATTTCACGATTGTTGATTCGGATAGTATGTGTTATGCCTGGTATGTATTTAGTTTGATTACCGTTGGTGTATGGATTATACCTGTGGTATGAATCAAGCTACACCTGGCGGTCAACTACTCTATCTGTCAGGCATTGGACTTTAACCACTAAGCCGTCTCAACGCATGTCTTTGGGATTTTATTTTTAATTTAGAAGAAGCTCTACATATTGTATACCAAATTACTTCAAATTTACAACATAGGTTTACTTCGGCTATTTCTAGCCACATGTAAAGTCTCATTCCAGTTACTCTATATTTACAAAAATATAGCGCTTCCAAAAAGTTTTCCCCGATTTTCCACCGGAAAAACTCGAGCATAAAGGCTGATTAACGAACTCAACCTCGCATTTCACCCAAACAAGCTTTTTGCCAAATTTTATTGAAATCATTGTAGTATTTTTTGAGTTATCGCTCGGATACATACATACATATATATATATATATATATATATATATATATATATATATATATATATATATATATATATATATATATATATATATATATATATATATATATATATATATATATATGTATATGTATATGTATCCGAGCGCTAACTCAAAAACTTTTTACAGAGTAATATTTTCGTGCTATTCTCAACTTTGGATTGTCATTTGTTTTTGAGCTACAGGTATCAACGTTTGTTTTTATTATAGCAGCCCTATTGGATTTCTTGCTCATGTGATATCCTGTGAAATCAGCTTTCCAATGATGTACAACATGCTTCAGAAATCTTGTAATTGCACTGACAATTTTGAGAAAAACCGTTTTGAGAATAGTAGGCTATGAAATCCAATACCAGAAAACAAATGACCAAAAAAAGTCTTCAAAAAGCAGTAGGCCATGGAGTCTAACAATAAACTTCTACTTTTAACATAATTATCCGTAATGATTCACGATAAAAAATATTGTGATTTAATTTACAATACTTAATTAGGTAATAATGATAGGTAATATTATGTGAAACAGTTTAATAACGAAACCCGGCAATAACAAATAGAAACCTAAACTCAACAAAAAAACACAATTAGAAACGGAACTCGACAAATAAAAAATAGAAACTTAAAAATACACTAAATATAAAATGGTTCAATATGTCCACTGTTGTTTTTATTATAGCAGCCATATTGGATTTGTTGCTCATGTGATAGCCTGTGAAAAAAGCTTTCCAATGAGGTACAACATACTTGAAAAATCTTGTAATTGCACTGACAATTTTGAGAAAAACCGTCATGAGGATAGTAGGCTATGTAATCCAATATCAGAAAACAAATGACAAAAGAAGTGTTCAAAAAGCAGTAGGCCATGGAGTACAACAATAAGCTTCTACTTTTAAGATAATTTTCCGTAATGGTTTACGATAAAAAAATAGGAACACCAATGAATCGGCCCATTATTACAAATCCTATTTTACATTACAACATTATCCTAAAAAATTGTTATAATTTAATTAAATAGTTAAACCTAGTAAATAACTAAATTTACTAACAAAACTCAATAGAAAACAGATTGATGATTTACGAAGACGCATTTGAAAATTGTTTGATTTTTAAACGTAAATCAACTGAAAAACGACAGGTTGCTATGGATATAACACTATCCAACAATTAAGAATACTGTCATTTTTAATTATCTGAAAATTTGAGTTCTATTTAACACGTTGCCTAAAATTTTGTACTAAGTAGTTTGTTTCCTGTTTATTTTAAATATTATCCAACAATATGTTCAGTAATGAAGAATATTTTGACATGTTGAAATGTTATATTCGTTCTAACCGAAATACTGAGGCAGCTGCAAATTTATATCAAAACAACTACCCAGAAAGACGACAACCAAACACCAAAATATTTCGCAGGATAGTAACCAATCTATCGAACGACGGTAGCTTCCACGCAAAGAAACTACCAATGCATAGAAATGAATAAAGAAATAATGCCGTCTTAGAGGTTTCAAACGAAAACCCTCCGCAATCTGTCCGGTTTTATGGTAAACAAATTGGCGTTCCAAAAAGTACGGTACACTGTTTATTAAAACAATGTCATTACCATCCATACAAACCTACAATCGTACAAGGCTTAAATGTTGACGATTGCCCTAAGCGACTTCAATTCTGCAGATGGTACCAAGGACAATGTCAGCAAGATGAAAATTTTCATTTGAAAATAATATGGACTGATGAATCCAGATTTACAAATTGTGGTTACCAATTATTTGGCAGATAAAAATCCCCATATAAAGGAAGAAAGACGATTGCAAGACAGATTTGGTATTAATGCGGCTTATTAGGTAAAAAACAGTTATTTTTATTTGTAGATTAGACAATTAATTTAAAAAAATTTCAGGTAACTTCATTGTTGGTCCATTCTTTTTAAAAATAATTAAACCTGGAAGAGGTATCTTAATCTATTGAGAAATGATATCTTACCAACAATTAGAAGAGTTCATGATAATTTAGATGAGATCTGGTACCAACAAGACAGTTGTCCAGCTCACCATGCGAGGATCGTCAAAGAATTTTTGTACCAAAATATTAATAATCGTGTCATTTGTAACAATGAGCCGGCTCATTGGTGTGCTCGAAGTCCTGATATTATACCCATGGATTTTTATTTTTGGGGTACTTTGAAGAATGATGTGTATAAATTCCATCCACCTCAAAATATCAATGAATTACGAAACAGAATCACGGAACCTATAAAGCATATTTACCAAAACACCCTCACCAGAGTTTGAAGGCATGTTTCAAAAAGGTGTATAAAGTGCATTGAACAAAACGGTGGCCATATTGAACAATTGTCTATTTAGTGTATTTTTAAGTTTCTATTTTATTATTTGTCGAGTTCCGTTTCTAATTGTGTTGTTTTGTGGAGCTTAAGTTTCTATTTGTTATTGCCGGGTTTCGTTATTAAACTGTAATCATTACGGATCATTATGTTAAAAGTAGAAGTCTATTGTTAGACTCCATGGCCTACTGCTTTTTGAACCCTTTTTTTGTCATTTGTTTTCTGGTATTGGATTTCATAGCCTGCTATTCTCAAAACGGTTTTTTTCAAAATTGTCAGTGCAATTACAAGATTTCTCAAGCATGGGAAAACTGTTTTCACAGGATATCACATGAGCAAAAAATCAAGTATGGCTGCCATAATAAAAACAAACGTTGATACCTGAAGCTCAAAAACAAATGACAATCCAAAGATGACAATAGCACAAAAAGATTGCTATGTAAAAAGCGTCCTGATAATGTGCAAGTCTTAGACATGTCATATCAACGCCTACTTAGATATTGAAGAAAAAAAAAATCGACATTTTTTTTTTCAAAATAACTCGAAAACGAAAAGAGGCAGGAATACAAGTCATATTTGGAACGATCATGAAATTCTACAAAACATTGCTAATTTAACCGTCTCCCTTTCTCTGATAGTAACGGAGATAGCAATACATTCCCATCCAGTTTGGGACACACTGTATATGTAATTTGAATATTATGAATTTTTCAGCAAATTTCCGTGTAAAAAATATTATGAAAAATTATTTTTTGTTTTTGAAGAAATAATTTTTGGAAGAAGTGTTGGTAATAATAAATGTATAAATTATTGTAGAAGAAGTTATTCCACAGTTTCGTGAAAAATAATTGTTTGGCAAATTTTCGTAAAAAAACGTAATTTTGTGTAAGATTACTTTAACCATTTTTTAAATGACAATTTTCGTGAATAAAATTGTTTGCAAATTTTCATGTAAACATTTTTTTCAACCTTTGTCGAAAAGCTTTTGGTGCATAATTATATTTTAGCAGGTGTGTAAAAGCGTGAAGATGTTCGTTGCCCAGGAAAATCGGGCCAGTCTTTTCGGGAACATTTTAACTTTATTTTCAGAAAATTATTGTACTTTTTCAAACAATAAAGTTATTTTGATGAAATAAGGTACACTGTTTCTATTATTTGTAGGGTATAGCAAATTCCATGCCTTTTATTTAAAAACGACATATTTGCCACTAAACACATTTTTATGAAAATTGACTACCATAACGCACTTGCTGCGTCCAGACCTTTATCTTTATCAAGTAATATAAAAATTTTCACAATCATTTCATACCTCAAAAGCCTATTGTGGAACAACACCCATAACTGTAAATTTGCTGCTAGATCCTGCTGGGTTGACTTGGAAATCTCACTTAATATTTCCTGCAGACGTTTAATTCTAGCTTTTATGAGCTTCAATGCTGTGATATATAAAAGACATAAACTAGTAGCTCCGCCAATTAAATGAGAAGCAGAATAGATTTGTAAAGCAAAGACAATGTTTGCCATTAATTTACTGTCAACGCTAAATGGGACCAAAATGTTTATAAAAGATTTCATAACTGTAAAATTATGATCACCGTACTTAACAATGTACGACTCTTTGTGGAGATATTTATTAGCACCATAAAGTAATATGACAAGTTTACACACAATTAAGAGCCACTTGACAAACTTCTGATGCCCTTTCCAATCATCAGGCTTAAATATGGGTTTTTCATCATGGTGTACATAAGTACACATTTCGCAAGTCAGTTTCATTGAGGATTTTAGTTGCATCAAAAATAAAACCAACATCCAAGACTCAAAAAAAATCACTGTGAGGACTAGCAAATCGTCGAGAGGATCTTGATTATTGTTTTTGGCGTCTTAAATAAAACAGAAGTAAATTAGCAAGCACAGCTATTGTATTTAAATTATTATAAATTACCAATGAGCAAACAATACCGCAGATGATACCATGCTCCACAATAAAACAGGGCCAGAGGTGCAAAATTTATTACAGCTTTAAAATAAAATAACATTCCTACATCTTCTCCCTCTCTTGGCCATAATATGTAATTTTGTAAGCAAATTTTCATAAATCCGAACCATTTGGTGTGCATTTCATAATCCATGATCTCCTTTCTAGCTACAAATTACAAAAATACATTTTAACAAAAGAGAAATTAATAAACCTATGCAATTTTAATTTAAAAATATTCACTCTAGAGAACGCGGAAGTTAATTGTTTCACAATAATAAACGTCAGGACGCAGCAAGTGCGTTATGGTAGCGAATTTTCATATAAATGTTTTTAATGTTAAATATGTTTTTTACTGAAAGACATCAAATTTAGTAAAAAATATAAGCTTTATAGCAGAAACCATGTATCGTGTTCCATCAAAATAACTTTACTGTTTGAGAAAGTAAACGATTTACCGAAAAGACTGAAAGAAAACCCAAAATTGTCTGTGAAAACCTGGATCGGTTTACCTGGCTAACGAACTTATCCAAGCCACTTGCAAAAGAAAGGTACTCACCAAATTTGATAAAAATCGGCTTTTGAGTTACCGGTGTGATATATATATATATATATATATATATATATATATATATATATATATATATATATATATATATATATATATATATATATATATATATATATATATATATATATATATATATATATATATATATATATATATATATATATATATATATATATATATATATATATATATATATATATATATATATATAATATTTAAATTGAAACTCACCACGGATATTTGTTCTAGGCGTCCTAGTTTGCGCTCATTTGAAGAAAATTTTTTTCAAAATTCAGAAGTCGGGATTTCCTCATTGGTGAAATTTTTATATCAAAATTAACTAAATATTGAACCTGCCCCTACATGCATAATGGTATACCATTATAAAAATGCAAAGATTTTTAAAACTAAGTATTTAGGTATCTTCAATTTTAAAACATAACACACCCACATGCTGTTTCATTTGAAAATGGGGCTACGAATTATGTAAACGAAAATCTTTCTGAATACGTCATTTCCATGGGACTTCCACATCTATTGTGAAAACGCCGTATCACATTTTTGATATGTGTCAAGAAAGTTAAATGTTGAAAAGCAATTGAAATGACTCAAAAGTCTGGACGCAGCAAATGCGTTATGGTAGTGAATTTTCATTAAAAAAAATTAACAGCAAATATGTGGGTTTTTTTCAAGAAAGCAGGCATCAAATTTTGTGACCAGTGTAACCTATATAGTAGAAACAATGTGCCATCTTTGATCAAAATAACTTTCTTGTTTGAAATGTACAAAAATTTCCAAAAGTAAACTTAAAATGTTCCCGAACAAACTGATTTCTTGGCCAACGAACCTTATAGGTTAATAGCAAATTGAGCTATTCAAATTTGAAGCAATTAATGAAAATTCGCTACCATAACGCACTTGCTGCGCCCCGAATTTCTTTTTTCCAAACATGCATTATAGTTCTATGAAAAATGCAAAAATGCAATAACATAGGGCGTGTTCGATTAAAAAAAAAGAATGTATCACCAGCGACTTATAGGCCACCCTGTGATTGTAAAAATAATTTTTAAGATGTAGCTCAAAACACCTTATAATTAGTGTATACAATTTTTTTCGTATCTTGTATAATAACGTATATATTGAACTTTATTGATTTTTTACGAAAATTAGCCAGAAATTATATGCCATTAAACGATAAACTCTGTAGCTAAAACCACCGCCAAAGCATCAAAGAACGGGTCTATTTGAAATGAAGTTTCTAGAAACCTTTTAGTAACAATGACGGTCGAAGCTGAAACTAAAGCGTTTACAGAACACTTTTCTTGCGACATATTCTTTACATAATCCTTATTTGTTTCAGGTTCTTTGCCTAAATGTTGCAAATTGTGACGTTTCAAATCGCGATTTTGACGTTTTGAGGAAAACCCCAATTTTTTTTCTTTAAAGGCCTGTAACTCTTCTGTCTTTTAACTTACAGACCTACATTTTGGACATGGTGCACTCTTTATAATGCAAACATGCGTACCAATTGGGTTTCCCTTACTTTGTTATTTCCGGGATATATTTTTTCCGAAAGAAAACACAAAGTTTTCCGGGAAAAACTTTTTGTTTTAGAAAACTATTTTTTTTATTTTGTTTGCAGAAACTGGTTCGATTAAGTTCGCTAAAACGGATCATCCAAGCGACTAAGAAGGAAAAATATCTTCCACGTTTATAGTTTGGCAGGTACATTCGTTTTGTAAATAATAATTGAATTTTTGGTAAATTTTCAGATTAGCACACGGGAGATTTTTAGAAAAAAAAAATCAGAAACAAACTTAGATCTCCTCCAGGGTGCACAAACCACAAAAAATTATTTCTTACAAACAGCACCCAAGAAAGTTACGGGACCAGGAGTGAATGGGGGTTTTGAGCGGGGAAGAAGATAAAAAAGGAAATGTGAGCGGAAAGTGCAACAAAACCAGCTCCGTTGGACTTCTATAAGCTGCCTTTATCCCATTTTGCAGCTATACCTCCATAAAATTCTGTTTATCCCTCCCAGAACACCTATATTCACCGCAGGTCCCGTAACTTTCTTGCGGGTTGTTCCCAAGAAACTTTTCTTGTTTACATTGTTCTTGCTTATGCATTGTGGGTAGTTGTAGGCATGCAAAATGGAAGGGGAACCTGCGACAAAGCAGCAAACCAAGATTTTCAATTTATGTTTAAATTGTTACCCCATTTCATTCGTTTCATATTTTTCCAAAAATGAAATTTAGGTTGCCTTCTTTGTTAGTCTTACATAGGGAGCTACGATGTTTCATGATTTTTAAAAAGTGTTGATACAGCAACAGTAAATAAGTGTATAAAAAGCTCCGGGTGCAGCAAATACATTATGGTAGAGAATTTTTGTAAAAATATTTGAAATCCGATAATTCAATTTTCTATTAAGCTAGAATCTTCAATCTTGAACCGTAGTAACACCTCTCTAAACGCAGCGTGGGTACTAAATTAAAGGAAAATAACGTCATGAGCTTCGCGGATAACAACAAGTTGGCTATAAAAAACCTTTTTTGTTGTTTTGTTTGCAAGAACTATCCGGGGTCAGTTTCAATTTTTATATGTTTATATATATATATATATATATATATATATATATATATATATATATATATATATGTGGTATATATACATATATATATATATATATATATATATATATATATATATATATATATATATATATATGGTATATATACATATATATATATATATATATATATATATATATATATATATATATATATATATATATATATATATATGTATCACACCGATAACTCAAAAAATAATGGTCCGATTTTGATAAAATTTGGCACATACGTTCATTTTGTAAATGGCTTGGATAAGTTCGTTAGTCAGGAAAATCGGACGAGGTGTTCCGGGAAAATGTTGAGTTTTCATTATAAAAAAATTTATATCTCCGGAATTAACAAAGTAAGGGCGACCAATTTAGTACACCGGTTCATATCATCATAGGTTAGCTACCTACCAAAATTTAGCTTTGTAGATTAAAGGACAAAAAAGTTACAGGCATTTAAAGAAAAATAAATTTGGGTTTTCCTCAAAACGTCAAAACGCCCTATGTTATTGCATTTTTGCATTTTTCATCGAAATATAATACATCTTTGTAAGAAAAGAAATTCTGGACGCAGCAAGTGCGTTAAGGTAGCGAATTTTCATTAAATACTTCAAATTTTGAAACAATTTGCTATTAACCTATAAGGTTGACCAGAAAACCAAACAATAAAGTTATTTTGTTGAAACATGGCACATTGTTTCTAATATATAGATTATACTGGTAACCAAATTTGATGCCTGCTTTCTTAAAAAAACATATTTGCTATTAAAAATATTTTTATGAAAATTCACTACCATAACGCACTTGCTGCGTCCAGAGTTTTTCTAACTTCAAATGGTATAAAACTTATCTATATATTTATGTTTCTGAAAGTAAAATAATGATTATAATGATATTAATAAAGTTTCTTAATCTTAAACAATGACATATCCAATTCGAAATGCACAAACAGTACGATTATATTAATAGTAACATAGTCACTTAAAACAATATTCAATTAAGACAATAAAAGGTAGTATACAGGGTGTTAGCTAGGTATATACACAAACATTAAAGAATGAAAGTTTACTTGATTTTAAAGCAAAAAGGTTTTAAAAATATAGGTCCTAAACGGCTTCGTTTCGAAAAGACAGGGTGACTTAATTAAAGAAGAAAATATGACGACACAGTTTATTGGCATATACTTTTTTGTGACGTTAAAACAAATTCTATACAAAAGACATCTTGTCATATTTTTTGGAATAGCCGTTTTCTAGTAAAATTTTTAAAAAAATATTGTAAATAGTCATTTTTCTTATACTGGACAGTAACATTTTCCTACAATAGGTGCTAGAAGTGAACTTCAATAGACAATGTGCATGGTTTGTTTTCTTATCGCATCTGATAGACATCCCACAAAGATGAGTTTTTAAATTTTTTTCTTTTGACATACTACCAAAAAAAATGTAAAAAATATTTAAAAATACGAATTTCATAATTGATTTCAAACACCACTATTTTCAGCTATAATCTGTCACGTCACAAGCGAGTACAATAGTCAACTTGTTTCTCTGTGTTTACATCCTGTGTTGCAAGTTATTGATTGAATCTTGGCTTCTGCACGTGAGTTTATTTGATAACATGGAAAATAAAGCTTGTATAAATACTGTACAGTACCAATATGTACAAATACGGCCATAAAAACTACAGATAAACTACTTTTTGTTGTTCCAAAATATCTCAAATTAGAAAGCAATGGTGCAAAGTTATAAAGCGCCAGACTAAGACTATACAGACTAACCTGCCATCATAGACTGAAGATCAGGCTACAGGGGCCACTGCAAAATTCAGGAGATCATGAAGGAGCCCATGCTTCAAACGAGGTCAGACTTCGCGAGCCCACGAATCTATAGGGAAAACAATTTTACAGTGGAAATCCCCGACTGCGAGGCATGGCAGGAGGAGACACCGGGTATACCACGGGACGCGCTCGTCTGGTTCACGGACGGATCCGGCGGGGAGCGTGGGACGGGGGCAGGTGTTTACTCGGAAGGACCGAGGGTAAGTCATAGTATTTCCCTCGGAGCCCATGCAACGGTGTTTCAGGCCGAGATGTACGCCATCCTGCACTGTGTGCGGGAGAACAAGAGGAGGGGCTACACCAGCAAGCGGATCCTCATAGCCACAGACAGCCAGGCAGCCCTTAATGCACTAAGTAGCCCACGGGTAAATTCCTGGCTGGTGAGTGAGTGCCGAGACGAGACGAGCGACCTGGCTGGGCAGAATGAGGTGACCCTCATCTGGGTGCCGGGTCACTCGGGGGTTAAAGGCAATGAAGAAGCTGACAGTCTCGCGAAGAGAGGGTCAGCAGAACCATTTATGGGACCAGAACCGGCTCTGGGCGTGTCAAAGAGCACTGCCAGGGGAGCCATTAAGTCCTGGGTCAGAAACGAACACAATGTGTACTGGGCAAACTGTCCAGGGCTCAGACATGGGAAGTCTGTAATTGAGGAACCCAGTTCAAAGAGAGCTGTGGAGCTGCTAAATCTTAGCAGAGGACAACCCAGGAACATAACAGGACTCCTGACGAGACACATGGCCGTCAAGAAACGACTGAATAAAATGGGGCAGTTCGCGGGGAACCTGGCATGCAGACTTTGCGGCGAGAGGGAGGAATCAACCCAGCACATCTATAGTAGAAAAGACTGAGTAGGAAAGACAAAGGGCATGCACAATAAGTCAAAGGCTGCGGTGCTATCGGGGCGGTAAAGACGTGCCCTAAGGGGAAAAAAGTTATAAAGCGGGATGAAAGGAAAAATTCACGCTTATCTGAGAAAACCGCCTTATATTGTTGTGAACACCATTTTAATGGAAGTACCTCCTCATTTTTACAATGAATATGAGTGATATAAGGTTAAAATTCTTATCATACGTTATCAAGTTAGGTTGTAATTTCTATGTAGTCAAGCTATGTGTATCTGTACATATTAATATATTAACTTTACAGATTACTCTTAGTATTAACAACCGGAAAAATCATGGTTATTAATTAACGAAATTATTGTGTTTGCTACCATTAATTATCTGTAATTAATTCAAACAACATTTTTCTACCAAAAATATATGGTAGATTTGTGGTTATGTTGCTGTCATGTTCCTGACTTCATTCAAAGTAAAATATATTACAAATGACACAAATAAGTATGTGATATACTTGGCTAAATATGTGTTCAACTAGCATTTACATATTTACACATTTCAGCTTTTGCACCTTTTATTTTAGCACTTATGAAGTCTGGATTTTCCAAAGAATTATGTCATCATAAATGAGTCAATTCTTGGCAAATTATCTGATTGGCGCCTGTTGAAAACCTTTGTCCGTCATTTCTTTACGCACAGTTTGCACTATTTAACCAGAAGCAGCACAAACGAATAAAATTCACCACCTTGTTGAGAAAAAAGCGACCATAATTATCATACCATAAGGCAAATGTAAACACAATATTTATTTACTATCAAACTACGTTACGACCAACATTCGCGTTCACATGATAATAATTCGAAATTTGTTTATTAGTCTTTTTCTATCCACTGAATATGTTTTGGGGTATTTTCATGTTGTTTGTATGAAAAACTATTAGGTACATGTTAATCTCATGTAATGGAAAGTCCATGCAAATTGTCTATTCAAACCCAAGTATTGACGGAAAATTGTTTTGGAAATTATTTTTTACCATGTCATGTGGATTATATTCAGTCCATACGTGGTTATTATGGAATCTCATGATCGAATTTCGAGAAAAACAAGCTTTATCCGTGAACAACAATTCACTCAAGAAACCTGGATATTTTATTATTTTTATTCGGAACCAATGGCAAAAGACTACTCTCAGAGGCAAATTACTCTGCAAAGGAGGTTGCACACGTTCCATGTCATAAGCATACAGCTGCTGGTCTCTAAAAAATTTGCCACCCTGTTACATGGGTAATGTTTAATTACTGCGCAATTGTTCGAGTACTAGTTTTAGGTTTTTTCAATTTCATTTAGGACAACTTGCTCAATTAGAACAGTCCTTACCGTTGCGGATCTTTTTTTGACGATTGTTGATCTCTTTAAACTGCCTGTTTCGGAAAGCCGTGCGTCTTATAAAAGTTCTTACACTTATTTCTTCTTCTCACACGTTGAGGGTATTGTTCATGACAGATATGTCTTGCATCTTGAGCGTTACCATGAGCGATTCCATAAGAGAAATGCATGCCGGCTATTTCACTTTTAGATGTCTTTTGTGTCTTTTTGTTTCTTTAACGTCCATCTATTTCCGCGACTATGGCCAATCACCGACGTCAGGGTGCAATTTTACCTCACTATACTGGAAATTTTGCCGAACGCCTGCCTTTTTGTGAGGAGGGTAGGGATCTTTAACGTGCCCAACATCATATTGACGCGGTACCGACATCGAATTTAATAACAGTGAAGGTGGTCATTTCAATCATCTACTGTAGGAAAATATTACTGTTCAGTTTAGAAAATTTTTTGGCTCTTTATTTGTTGACATTAATATTAATAATAATAATTAGAACATAATAAAAGTCAAATGTTTTTCCGGTAAAATTTGATACTTTTACGGAAAATAGTTGAAAATCAGTATTGCAAATCGTTTTGTTTTATTTTTATCGAAAACGGACAATTTAATCAAAAAATGTCAGGGAATGTATTTTATTTATAACTAAATGTTATGTCAGAAAAATGCGTTGGAAATAAAAATAATGTACTATTTTCTTCTTTAATTAAACCAGCCTGTATTTTCCAAACGAAGCCGTTTAGGACATATATTTATAGAAACGTTTTACTTTCAAATTAGGTAAACTTTAATGAGTGAAGATGGTAACCTGTGATGAGCACTGATAAGTACAATTTGGAGAACCCGATTGATCACAATACATTTTTAGACCTGACCATCCTTTCCCTAACAATGTTAGCGTTATCAGATGGATGAATAAACTCAGTATATTCATTTAGTTTATTAATCCCTCTGATGACGCCAACATTGTTAGCAAAACGATCGTCAGGTCTAAAACTTTATTGTGATGAATTGGGTTCTCAAAATTGTACTTATAAGTAAACTTTAATTTCTTAAAGTGTGTGTACCTACCTAATTAACACCCTGTATGGTATCTTATATGTAAAATTATGCGTTTATGTATCACACTGTATTGGATATGGAAATTTAAACAAATGAAATAATTTGTACAAAAAAATTAAGTTTTTGTTGTATATACTACAAATTCAAATGGTGAGACTATAACTTTGGTTATATAACGGAAAACAATACATTCGTACAATAACCTACTAAACATCAATTAACTGAGAACACCAAGTTCACAACATTACGCCCTCATCTACTTACACATTCAGTTTTGTTTTAGGCGATTTGTTAATTTTCTTGATCAAAAAATATAGTATATTGTTTGACAAAAATATTTCCGTTGTTATAACCTCGCCAAATAGATTTTATTGTTAATAGCAAAAGTCTGCGAGTGATGGAATACCTGTTCCAAAACCATAAATGCCTCAACCATCACCACCACCACATTTTATCGCCTATTACGTTTCTTAATGCATTAACTTAATTAAACTAGTAACAATCAGAGGTAATCAAATTACATGTAATGTTTTTCAATTTCGGTTTCCTTATATATTTACGCGTTGTCTTAAAAAGGACAAAGAAAGTTAAGCTTAATAGCATTGATACTAGACAATAACGAGTTATTGAATATCGTTGATTATTCAGTACATTTGTAAACGCGTCATAGTGGAGAAATTTCATAAAAAGCCCAATAGCTTTTTATTCCATTAATATAGAAACTTAAATTTGCTATCTCAGATCTATGGGGAATGTAACAAAGTTTTATCGAGAACATGCCAGATATTTCCTGATAGATGTCCAGATAAACAGAAACCGTCCAGGAAGTGTGTTCGGAGAATAATAGAAAATTACAGAAGTTTTGGCACCGATAAAATTTATACATAAAAGAAGACCAATTTATCGTACTAAAAAAAACCATACCTACGCTGGGTACGAACTTATTTTAATAAATGTTCAAAATTTCCACCCTGAACTTCCAAACATTGTTGGCATCGCCGCGTAAGTTCTCTATGGGCGGCCCCTCTAATTGAATTTGGAGATAAGCTTTCGAACACGCCACTTACCCTTACCATACAGTCCTCCTTCGTTGTCAATGGTTTGGAATCAAGCATGTTTTTTATCGTTCCCCATATAAATTAACCTAACACAGTCAAATCAGGAGAACGAGGACGCCATAAGAAAGGCCCAATGTTGGCGATCCACTTGTTATCAAATGCTATTTGCAAGAAGTTGGTAACTGGAACGGTTCTGTGGGGTGAGGCACCATAATGTTGATAAAAAATTTGCCTGTATTCCACTAAAGGTAAATTGCTCAAATACTGATTATCCAAGTCTTCTAGAATATTTAAATATCTTTCTCCTACAAAAGTTAATACATAATTTAAAATTGGGAAATAATTTACAGTGTATTGTTAGTGACTTAACATTCAAGTTTTCTTCATAAAAATGGAGTTTCGCTATTATATCATCTCTCACAGCACAAAAGACGTTAAATTGCCAGGCGGTTTGAAAATTCCGCGTTCTTACTGCATGTGGATTTGAACTATTATAACAATTTGAATTTTGTCTGTTAAAAAGTCAATTTTTGGTAAATTTGGCTTCATCAGTCCAAATTAGGTTGTTTAAAAATCGAGAGTCGTATTGTATCATCGTTAAAATCAATTCACAAAACTGCACTCTTTTCAGCATATCCATTTCTCTCAGGTGTTGAACCAGCGATATTTAATAGGGGTGGAAGTTGTGTTTTAACAGAATTCTATGAATCGAGCTCTTCGAGAGTCCTGTCTGTGGAGCCACTTATCTCAAGGATGTCATAGGATATGCCGCGAAATATCCCAGAACCGCAATTTCCACATTTCCATCATTAAGAATGGGTTTACTTTTATTCATTGTTCGTTAACGGTGCCAAAACTTTTGTAATTTTCTATTATTCGCCGAACACTCTTCCACGACGGTTTCTGTTTATCTGGATATGTATCTGGCATGTTCTTGATAAAACTTTGTTACATTCCCCAGAGATAAAAAAGAAACTTAAATAATCTTCGTGTGTATAATTCAGTCGCCCCGGCATTATTTTAATTAATAATGGTCAAGCTACAACAAATAGAGACGTTTCTATAGTGCTCGGTAGTTTTTTTTTTAACGCGCGTCGCTATTATAGCTGATTAACGACAAAAGTTAAAGCCGTATAACATTTGTACAATCTAAAAATGTTAAATTTTCAATATTTCGAAAACTACAAACTTCGGGCATAGACAACCTTACACAGAGTTCCCCTCTTTCTTTAATGATACATAAGTAAAATTATAAAAATAGGGGGTTTCCGTTTGAAAAAAAACTTTTGGCAATTTTTTAAAATTAATTTTCAATGTGAATTGTTGTCATCCTGTATTTATCTATTATGAAAATAACATCACAGCCACTAAAGCAGTTCCCCTTCTACAAGGAAATCAAATCCAATTAAATGATAAAGGCTTTCATATAGGAGAAATTGACAGTTATGTGTAGGCCTGCAAACGTCATTTTTGACATAAGATTCGAGATATGTCAAAAACGGCTAGACTTAGATATAAAACATTATGCATAAAATGTGTCTAAAATTTCCCATGTTATCTAAAAATGTAATAATATATAGGGTGTCCTATTTAAAATAAGCAAGTTAACATCAACATCTTGTATAACTAAAAGTGCCACCATCTTGAAAATATTTCAGCCGAGTTGCCCCTATCGACTTCAGTAAGCCGCCAAATTTTGAAAAGTTTTAAAATTCTAGTTTCTGAGAAATTGACCACGGGCGTTCGTCGTGGGAATATGTATATATATATATATATATATATATATATATATATATATATATATATATATATATATATATATATATATATATATATATATATATATATAGTCCCTGCTCAAATTATTATACTCACTGCATAAATTATATATTTTTTGCAGTCAAACATCAACCAATACTTCAAATGACACAAGTATTATCTGTTTGTATATACTTTAATGTAATACACATGAAAATTTACACATTTAAGTGTATACTTTGTTGAAATATATATATATATATATATATATATATATATATATATATATATATATATATATATATATATATATATATATATATATATATATATATATATATATATATATATATATATGTCAAATGTTAATATTTTGTAACGCCGTCCCTCGCAGCTATTACAGCTTGAATTCTTCGTGGCATGCTCTGAATGCAATTATTTGCAATTATTTTTAAGTTGTCATTATGATGCCAATGATATATGATTCTTTCTGTTAGGATCTGTTTTGTCGTTATGACTTCCTTTCGCAGTTCAAACTTCAAACTCTCCCAGACGTTCTCGATCGGATTCATATCCGGGAATTTCCACACCAATCTAGCACAGGTATTCGTTGTTCCTCTAAAAACTTTTTTATTGATCGTGCAGTATGACAGGGTGCTCCATCTTGCATAAATACTTTTGGTTCTCCATTTGGAAACCACTCGTTTAATTGAGGAATCAAGTGACTTTCCAATACGATCTTGTACTGCTCCTGGCGCATGGTACCTTGAACCAGATAAAGGCGCCCCAAACCCTTCCCAGAAATAACAGACCAAATCATCACTGACTGTGGGTGCTTCACAGTTTTCACTGTGCAGTCTTCTTTGTATTTTTCTCCCACTCGTCTTCTGACAAACTGAGACTTTTCGCAGAGAATTTGGATGGTCGATTCATCACTAAAACAAACCTTAAGAAAAAATTAATATTAGCTATTACATGACTACTCCAAACAGCTTACCTTCTTCCAATCATTAACAGTAGGATGCTTGTATTGATTGGCCCACTGAAGCCTCTTATCTTTAATCGTATCAGTCAACCTTGGTTTTTTTGCGGGTCTTCGGCATTTGAAACCTAAATCGTACAAAGTTCTGGATTTTATTTGTTAACTCAGCACAAGTGTCTTTTCTATTCTACAAAGCTAAATTTCGCATTTTTTTACACGGATCTGGGAGTAAAAATTTGTTCTCTGCCACAACGCCCCTTTCGCTTGCCTTCGGTCGATTCACAATTTGATGTTTTTCGCTTTAAATCTCGTACCGTCGACTGCGAAATATTGCATTTGACTGCAATTTGCCTTTGGCTCATATCTGTATTAATCAACAATGTGATAACTGACGCTTTTCTTGATGGTGAGAGGTCTTTTTTTTACCCATCTTAAATTTTTTTAAATTGGTTAACCAGGTGTTATCTGAAAACCAAAAACGTACTACATACCTTCAAATTAAATTATTGTATTATGTCCTAATAATCTGTCAGCTCAAAGGCTTTGTTAATGTGTACCAAAAACTAGGTATTAACTCCTGAATTCAATTTAGAAAGGTGTAATGATACAGCACTAAATCTCAACTTACATCAACCACATGGAAAATACAACTGTTTTGTAATTGACAATTCTATAAAACATGTAAATAATGAATAGTGTACACGTCACACACGAGTGTATCATGGGTTGCATAGAGAATAGACGTCAAATTAGCTGCTAAACAGTTTTCAGAAATGAAAAATGTGATAATTTTCAGGTGAGTATAATAATTTAAGCAGGGACTGTATATATATATATATATATATATATATATATATATATATATATATATATATATATATATATATATATATATATATATATATATATATATATATATATATATGGAGTGCCAGCGAACACAAAGATATACAAATTGCGGGGGATAAGATATTTGTAAAAAAAAACCTGTTTATGTCAATCCAGTAATCATATATCTACAGATATAGACTGCCCAATGTTTCACAAACAAAAATCTATTAAAAAAATAATGGCTAAAAATATAACATCCAAAGAAGTGGGATTCTTTGTTACTTACTCTAATGTAACGGCCCAAAATAGATTTGACATTTTAGTGCACAATTACGATTCAGACCTTTCTATATTACGCCCACCACATCCTAAGACCACGCGAGCGATACATATAAACCAACGTGCACCCTCTAGAGGAAATTCAGCTTCCTGTTATTGCCAATGAAACGAGCCAGCCTATGTAGAAATACGCTCAACATCCTTTAGTAACTCCCAACCCCTATAGAAATGACTATATTATAAATACAATTTGGAGAACCCAATTCATCACAGTACAGCTTTTAGACCTGACAATCGTTTCTCCCACAAAATCAGCGTCATCAAAGGGATGAATAAACCACACACAACTAAACAATCTAGTCATCCCTCTAATGTCGCTAACTTTGTTAGCGAAATGGTCGTTAGGTCTGAAGACTGTACTGTGATGAATTGGGTTCTCCAAATTGTACTTATCAGTGCTCATCACAGGTTCCAATTTTCACTAAATGAGTATATTGCCTTATGTAAGTAATAAGTAATTTGAACAGGTGTCAGAAATCATAGCCACTATACTGGGTGAGACTACAGTTCATAAAAATACTCGTACAGATGCATAAAATGCATCGCATATCAAACATCTGATATTCTCCCACTTTAGAATTAAGTTCATTGTTCCCCAAAAATGGAAACTAATTTTCAAATTTTGCAATAGGACGCCAGATCCACTCTAAAAAACTCTGGACGCAGCAAGTGCGTTATGGTAGTGAATTTTCATAAAAATGTTTTTAATAGCAAATATGTTTTTTAAAGAAAGCAGGCACCCAATTTGGTTACCAGTATAATCTATATATTAGAACCAATGTACCATGTTTCATCAAAATAACTTTATTGTTTGAAAATGTACAAAAAACAGGTTTTCTGGTCAACCTTATAGGTTAATAGCAAATTGATTCAAAATTAGAAGCATTTAATGAAAATTCGCTACCATAACGCACTTGCTGCGTCCCGAATTTCTTTTCTTACAAATATGTATTATATTTCGATGGAAAATACAAAAATGCAATAATATGTTATGCTATGGGGCGTGTTCGATTAAAATAATTCACTAAAAAAAAGAAAATTTGAATCACCAACGATTTATGGGCCACCCTGTAATTGTGGAAATATTTTTTAAGATGTAGCTTAAGACACCCTACAATTAATGTATACAACTTTTTTTCGTAACTTGCATAATAACGGATATATTGCGCTTTAATGATTTTTTACGAAAATTCGACAAAAATGATATACCATTAAACGATAAATTCTATAGCCAACACTACTGCTAAAGCATCAGAGAAAGGGTGTATTTTAAATGAATTTTCTGGGAATATTTTAGTAAAATAAAGGACAATGACGATTGAAACTAAGAGCTCAGGCTTTGTAAAACATTATTCTTGAGACATTTTCCTTCCATATATCATATTAATTTCAGGTTAATTGCCTAAATATTAACAATTTTGACGTTTAAAATCGCGACTTTGACGTTTTGAGGTTAACCCAAATTTATTTTTCTTTAAATGCCTGTAACTTTTTTGCCCTTTAATCTACAGCGCTAAATCTTGGTATGTAGGTTGCCTATAATAATATAAATCCGTGTACCAAATTTCGTTGCCCTTACTTTGTTAATTCCGGAGATATAATTTTTTTTCGATTTTTTTTCGAAGGAAAACACAAAATTTTCCGGGAAAACCTCGGCGGATTTTCCTGGCTAACGAACTTATCCAAGCCACTCGCGAAAGGAAGGTACTCACCTAATTTTATCAAAATCGGTCCATTATTTTTTTAGTTACAGGTGTGACACATAAATATATGAACATATATATATATATATATATATATATATATATATATATATATATATATATATATATATATATATATATATATATATATATATATATATATATATATATATATACATACATATATATATATATATATATATATATATATATATATATATATATATATATATATATATATATATATAAACATATAAAGTCTGAAACTGACCTCGGATTTGGGTTCCAGGGGTCCTAAATAGCGGTCATTTGAAGAAATTTTTTCAAAATTCAAAAGTCGAGATCTCCTCATTAGTGAATTTTTTTTAAGAAAATTCACTAAAAATAAACATAACCTGTCAACATTTTAAAATAATTATCCTGTTTATATCGTTTTGGCTAGCGAAGTTCATCTGAATCAACAATATAATATAAATTTATCCAGATATAACTTTAGACGCATGGATAGAAAACATAAAAGTAAAGGTGGTGGTGTCGGAATAATTCTTAGAAATGCTTTAATATTTCAAGAAATTGACGTTGTAAAAAATGTTAATCCACTGATAGAAATATGTTACCCATCTCTTAGATTTGGACTTCTATCTAAAATCACTTTACAATCCACCAGGTGTTAATGTAAATATTAATGATCGCAGGGATATTTTTCATCAATTTTTTAAACAAAAATGTCACTATTGGTGGGGACTTCACGGCCCACTGTAGTTTGTGGAGGTCTTAGAGAGATATTGCTCGAAAATTCTATTTGCGGGTGCTTTAGAAAACTCAAATTTTGTAGTCTTAAATTACGGATCCCCCACTAAGATTTCAAGGTCACATATTTTATCAGTGGTTGACATAACATTAATTTCTGCTTCCTTGAGAACAGTGTGAGATGTACGACAGGGTCGCCATCTCGGCGCGGAACCAGGTAGTATGTTGTCGCGGCAGCTTCAATAAACACACAATGTTATAAATAGAGACTGTGTACAACCAACCAAGAATTTTATGACTTTTTAGCCCTGGCCCTATCTTCCCTAATACCGGGACAATGTATGTAAGGCTAGATGCATTATCACCATAACTAGAAACGCATACCGGTTTCGCTCTTATTAGAGCTCGTCAGTGCGCTATACTAGTTACAGCAAGAATACACCTAATGTAATTTCGGCTAAGGTAGCCAACCTGCAAGAACATTGTTAGATATACGAGAGGATCGTCACATCAGTGCAGAACCAGGTAGTGTGCAGCTCTTCTTTGAGTAATATAGCAACATAGAGTGTGCTCCCGGACTGAATGGGCTCTGATCTTTCTTAGTGCATTTTCGTAGAAAACATTTACTAATAAGAAGATCCCGACTTTTTAATTTTAAAAAAAATTCCCAAATGAGCGATGACCAGGACCCCTAGAACCCATATCCGGGGTCAGTTTAAATTTATATATATATATATATATATATATATATATATATATATATATATATATATATATATATACAAGGAGAAGGTTTAAGGACAAAGCCGCAAGGAGACAACCGCATACACGTGTTTCAAGCTTATTAGCCATCATCAGTACGGTATAGCCAGGTGAAGATGGGAACACTCTGGATGAATATTCAAAAGAACACCGAGTCACAACAGGCAACCAGTGCACAATTGCAGCAACATTTGGAAAACCCTTAATCCGAGGGAAACAACCAAAATAGACACGGAGGCAAAGAAATCACCTGCGTGAGCATCCGGAGCACAGGAAGTTATATTAACTATAACAGTATTTATAACACGGCAATTATGTGCTATACAAGGAGAAGGTTTAAGGGCAAAGCCGCAAGGAGACAACCGCATACACGTGTTTCAAACTTATTAGCCATCATCAGTACGGTATAGCCAGGTGAAGATGGGAACACTCTGGATGAAGATGCAAAAGAACACGGAGTCACAACAGGCAACCAGTGCACAATTGCAGCAACATTTGGAAGACCCTTAATCCGAGGGAAACAACCAAAATAGCCACGGAGGCAAAGAAATCACCTGCGTGAGCATCCGGAGCACAGGAAGTTATATTAACTATAACAGTATTTATAACACGGCATTTCTGTACTATACAAGGAGAAGGTTTAAGGGCAAAGCCGCAAGGAGACAACCGCATACACGTGTTTTAAGCTTATTAGCCATCATCAGTACGGTATAGCCAAGTGATCTCTTTGCCTCCGTGGGCTATTTTGGTTGTTTCCCTCGGATTGAGGGTCTTCCAAATGTTGCTGCAATTGTGCACTGGTTGCCTGTTGTGACTCCGTGTTCTTTTGCATCTTCATCCAGAGTGTTCCCATCTTCACCTGGCTATACCGTACTGATGATGGCTAATAAGCTTGAAACACGTGTATGCGGTTGTCTCCTTGCGGCTTTGCCCTTAAACCTTCTCCTTGTATAGTACAGAAATGCCGTGTTATAAATACTGTTATAGTTATATATATATATATATATATATATATATATATATATATATATATATATATATATATATATATATATATATATATATTGAAACTGACCGTGGATATGAGTTTTAGGGCGGCTAGATTTTTTTCAAAATTCATAAGTAGGGATCTCCTCATTAGTGAATTTGTTTTCAGAAAATTCACTAAAATGGGTTTTTCTTGATAATAGAGAGATGTCGATTGTAACACTTTCGAAAAAAATCTTCAAATGAGCTTGTATTAGGGCCTTTAATCCAATCTTTAAGGTCCGTTTCAATTTAAAGTGTTAATTCTAGTAATGTCGTACTAATAGTGTACAATTCTTATGAAAATTCACTTATTTATGTACCTGATGTACTTGAGCTAATAAATAAATCTGTCTATGAAGAATATCAATAACCTTTGATGTCTTCTTTTTCATTAATTGATACGGTCTAAAAAGGACACTGAAATTGTTTTTGCTTGATTTCTCATTATCAAGAATGAATTGGGATAAATTATTAATGTTTTTATTATGTTGTAGGGAAGTTCGTCAGTCAGATGAATTTCTTTTTTGGGAATTTTTATGTAAAAAAAATTCACTAATAGAGAGGTATCGATGGTAAGACTTTGCAAAAAAAAATTCAAAAGATCGCGATTTAGGACCCCTAGAACCCATATCCGGGGTCAGTTTCAATTTTTATATGTTTATATATATATATATATATATATATATATATATATATATGTATATATATATATATATATATATATATATATATATATATATATATATATATATATATATATATAGTGATGGGAAAAACGGTTATTTTCTATTAACAGTTGAAGCCGTTAACGTTATTTAATAATAACCGTTGAAAATAACAGCTTCAGTTATTTATCTGTTATTTTAAACTGGATAGTCGATCGATAGTATCCTACATTCCCAAAGCTGTGAGCGAGAGCGAGCACACTAGTATGAATGCATTGTATTTTTACCCCGTTATTTCACGTAGTGTATAAATCTCAAATTTTGTCGATATGAACATGAAACAAAGGGTTAAGAAATTATAATAAGCGTGTCGTAAATCTTTTGCCACTCTGAAGTGAAACTTTTAGAAATCAGAAAGGAGTCTTCTATAAGTATTTACTTAGATGTTTTAGGAATTGTAAACTAGGCATTTCTAACAAATTTATTTTATGAGGGGTCTTTACGTAAATGTCAATGCAACAGCAAGAATCAATAAATATCATTATTTATCACGTTAGACGTTAGAACTTTTATTGCAAGGCAGCTTCAACAAATAGATGCTTTATACACTACTACACTACACAGGCAGAGGGAGTGATTCTAAGAACTGCATAACATACTGCAGCTCTCATAAAATTTCGGTGAAAAAATTTGCCTTTATTCTGTACATATGGTTTGTTATTACATTATGCTTGTATTCTTTCTTAGAAAGATCTCTAGTTACATTTTCGGTTCACTGGTCATCTTTATCAGTCCACTTTTAAAAACTGTGCTAACAACAGCCAACAGTATAAAAAATTGAGTTTGAGTTTGTGTTTTAAAAAAAATTGGAAGATATATAGTATTAATTGTTTATTACCACGTACTTGATTTTTCAGCAAATAACAACCACTGTAAATTCATGTGACATCGATCTGAGTAATATTTTATTTTTTTGTGATGAAACTAACAATTTTGTGAGAAAATCTCAAGACATCAAAAAGTTGCTAAATGAATCCTTCTTTTTAAATATTTTTTTTTCAAATAGAAAACGGTACACACAATAAAAAGTAGTGATAAAAAATAATGTAAGGGTAGGTTTTTTCACCCTCTTGTGATAACATTATAGGGTTATAAAATCCTTTTAAAACTGCCATTTTGTTAGCCTTATGCATCTGCAAAATTTCTTTTTTTAAAATTATTCCATAACGGAGAAATGTAATGAAAACTTTTTTTTGCCAAAATCTCAAAGGGCTGTAACTTGGAGAGGAAGGGGTTTCAAGAAAAACTTAATAAAAAGACACCCCTTATTTTTCGCCAAAGAATCATCCTGTAAAATTTTTCGCATCAATTTAGAAACACCTGTATATATATATATATATATATATATATATATATATATATATATATATATATATATATATATATATATTTAATTTATTATATTTAAATGTATATAGATATTAAAAACTGTATCAATATATTTTGTTTATCAATTTGATGACTATTATCAGACAAACGAAAATGACATGTTACTGTTTTCTTAGGTAATGTATATAAATTTAGATAAATAAGTACTTTAATTTCACGTGAAATAACCCTATTTTGCGTTGTCTATAGTGAAAGTAATAACACGTTTTTACAGAAATTCATCTTTTCACCCAACATTTTTTATTATTAAATATTTGGCTTTACATACTAGTGGGAAACTCAACTGTTTCAAAAATAACAGCTTTTCAGTTTAACAGAATAACTCTGTGTAGTAGTGTCCGTATGCCGTATCCCCATCAACAACCGGTTAAAGTTAAAATTAAAATTAAACCGTTTTATTGTACCGAAAACCGTACGTTCCTAAAGCTGTTAGCGAGAGCGAGCACACTAGTATAAAAAATTCTGGACGCAGCAAGTGCGTTATGATAGTGAATTTTCATAAAAATGTTTTTAATAGCAAATTTGTGTGTGTCTTTTAAGAAAGCAGGCATCAAATTTGGTTACCAGTATAACCTATATAATAAAAATAAGGTGCCATGTTTCATCAAAATAACTTTATTGTTTGAAAATGTACAAAAATGTCCGAAAGTAAACTTAAAGTGTTCCCGAGAAAACATGTTTCTTGGTCAACCTTATAGGTTAATAGCAAATTGAGCTATTCAAATATGAAGCATTTGATCAAAATTCGCTACCATAACTCACTTGCTGCGTACAGAATTTCTTTTCTTACAAACATGCATTATATTTCGACGGAAAATGCAAAAATGCAATAACATAAGACGTGTTTGATTTAAAAAAAAAAGAGAATTTGTATCACCAGCGACTTATCGCCCACCCTGTGATTGTAGAAATATTTTTTAAGATGTAGCTCAAGACACCCTATAATTAATGTATACAATTTTTTTCGCATCTTGTATAATAACGGATATATTGAGATTTATTGATTTTTTACGAAAATTCGACAAAAATTATATACCATGATAAACTTTATAGCTAAGGCTACTGCCAAGCATCAGAGAAAGGGTTTATTTTAAATCAATTTTCTGGAAACATTTTAGTAAAATGAAGGACAATGACGGTTGAAACTAAGACTTCAGGGTTTGTAAAACATTCTTCTTGAGACATTTTCTTTCCATAGCCCGTATTAGATTCAAGTTCTTTGCCTAAATGTTGCCAATTCTGACGTTTTAAATCGCAACTTTGACGTTTTGAGGAAAACCCCAATTAATTTTTATTTAAATGCCTATAACTTTTTTGTCTTTTGACCTACAGTGCTAAATTATGGTAGGTAACTGACATATATTGCCATAAACTTCCGTACCAAATTTGGTTGCCCTTACTTAGTTAATTCCGGAGATATAAATTTTTTACAATTTTTTTCGAAAGAAAACACAAAATTTTCCGGGAAAACCTGGGCAGATTTTCGTGGATAACGAACTTATCCAAGCCATTTGCAAAAGGACGGTACTCACCAAATTTAATCAAAATCGGCCCATTATTTTTTGAGTTATCGGTGTGATACATACATATATATATATATATATATATATATATATATATATATATATATATATATATATATATATATATATATATATATATATATATATATATATATATATATATATATAAACATATAAAAATTGAAACTGACCCTGGATATGTGTTCTTGGGGGCCTCATTAGCGCTCATTTAAAGAAATTTTTTCAAAATTCAAAAGTCGGGATCTCCTCATTAGTGAATTTTTTTTAAGAAAATTCACTAATAACGTGTTAAGTATAATGTTATAAAGTAAAGTCCGCTCTATACTGTATACCCATACATATTTAGCATTCTCAGTCTCAAGGCTATTCATCCCGTTAAATGGTTAAATAACATTTGCTGACGAAAACCGATATTTATTCATCGAACCTTGTTGCAGTGGAACTTAAACAGATACGACTCCAAATTCTAGTTCAGTGTAAAAAGCGTTATTTTTTAAGCTGTTATTTTTATAAGTCCATAACTGGTAGTTACCGTTGCGGCTCGGCAACCGTTTAAAAATAACCGACAATTAAATAACGACCCATCACTAATATATATATATATATATATATATATATATATATATATATATATATATATATATATATATATATATATATATATATATATATATATATATATATATATATATATATATATATATATATATATATATATATACAGGGTGCAAGATTTCGCTGGTAAAGCTAGACTGTGCTTACACTAATGGCATTATCAAAGATTTCACTTCAGAAAATCACTAGGCAGCATATACTTTAGAACCTAAAATTATTGCCGAATACACAGGGTGTTCCATTTGAGCTGACCACTCACCAACTTTGTTATTTTAAATGGAACACCCTATATATTTTTACATTTTCGGATTTCCCGAGTGATTCTACGTCGAAAATATATACAGTAGTATGAGCGAAAATTCATCCATTTTTGAGTTATTTCTTCTTTTTCAAAAATAATGGCCTTTGCAGTCTTTATTTTACAAGCCTCTATCTTGGTAAGTGATAGAGAGAGGACCATCATTTTAGCCAAGCAGGTGCGCAAAACTATTGTGACTATCATAATGTAGACTAAAGCGTGACTAGATATACAGTGCGTTCACAAAACGGCAACCACTTCTGACAACTTCAACAATCAAAAACTATTTTCTTTCAAATGGAACACCCTGTATATTATTATATCGTTAAACTTGAAATGTCATTACCTTTTATCCTATGTATGCGTACCTATACAAAAACTTAAAACATTTTGAGATATATGATAAAACAACAAATTTAGAATGAATTATACGGCTGTTCGTGTGTGGGAGCTAAGAGAGACCCAGTATAAGCTAATTTGTTGGACTTTGAATAATTTATTTAATTGATTTCCTCATAATCCTTTCATATTTTGGAAATTATGAAATCAGAGACACACCTAATATTCATTATATTTTTTACGAATTTTATGCAAAGTCCATGCAGTTAAAAGTATACATTTATCATTCTTGAAGAAATACCAACAGATTTAATGAATATTCAACCTTTCACTTGGTTGTAGCCCTTTATTGGAAACAACATTGTACATCAACATTTTCCCCTTTTATCATGTCGACAGCTTTGCTTTACTTTTCGTCGACAGACTTTACATATTATCTGCTCTTGTTTACAAAGTGTGCTTTGCTTAGAAATTTAAAAGTTGACAAACTCACTCGCGACGCTATTTGACACTGTCAAAAAGTATTCTGTTAATTTTAGTTTAAAAAATCTTCCGAAAATAAAAAAATGAATTATTCTGAAGCCGAATTACGAGATATGCTCTTAGCTTTGGGCGAATGTGATAGTAATACATTATTAGCATCCAGAATTTATCACCAACGTTTTCCTGAACGACGATTGCCAACCAGAATGTCATTCAAAAGGCTAAACACTCGTTTTTCCACTACCAGCAGTGTAAAATATTTCAATAATGCCAGGGGTCCGTACAAAAACAATGAGCTAACGCAATTAGGTATAATTTTATCTGTGATTGAGGATCCACAAACCAGTACAAGAAGAATATCAAGACAACTTAACATAAGCGATTGGTCAGTGAGAAAGGCTTTGAAAAAAAACCATTACCATGCCTACCATGTTTCAAGGCAGCACGCTTTACAAGAGGCAGACTACAGGAATAGGGTGCAGTTTTGTGAGTGGGCAGTAGAAATAATGGACAATGATCCCAATTTGTTTGAATATGTACTTTTCAGTGATGAATGTTCATTTAGTAGTACCAGTAAGCCAAATCAACACAATCTTCACTACTATGCAGATAGTAATCCCCTTTTTAGGCATACTGTGGACAACCAACATCGATGGACTGTAAACGTATGGGCAGGATGTTTTGGAAACTACATCATTGGGCCATATTTTTATGAAGGTACTCTGACAGGCCAAAGGTATTTTAATTTTTTAGAAAATATTTTGCCTGAATTTTTAGATAACGTGCCATTAGAAACGCTGCGACGAATGTGGTTCCAACAGGATGGTGCACCACCTCACACAACGTTACGTGTTCGAGATTGGCTCAATAATAATTTTCCTAATCGCTGGATTGGTCGCGGGGGACCAGTTCCCTGGCCAGCTCGGTCTCCGGACCTCACATCCTGTGATTTTTTTTTGTGGGGGTATATTAAAGATCATGTTTATGGTGTGCAACCAACCACTCCAGAGGACATGATTCTTAGAATTAGGGAAGCATTCAACTCGATAACACCAGCAATATTGCAAAATGTTACAAATTCTTTTAGACGAAGAGTGCATTTATGTCTGCAGGAAACTGGACGTAACTTCGAACATCTTCTTTAGTTTAGTTTCATTAATATTTGTTATCTCATTGTTTGTTATAGTCGTTCCAATCGTTTCTAAAGTTTTTAAGTTAATTTTTTGATTGTTATCAGTAGGTAATGCGGCACTTTGAGCAGACAGTGACGTCACAGGAAGTGACGTCACGGCGCCGGCGCCACGCCCTGGCGCCGGCGCCACGCCCTGGCGCCGGCGCCACGCCCTGGCGCCACGCCCTGGCGCCTGCCACGCCCTGGCGCCTAGCCACGCCCTGGCGCCTGCCCCGGCCCCGGCGCCTAGCCACGCCCTGGCGCCTGCCACGCCCTGGCGCCTAGCCACGCCCTGGCGCCGGCGCCTGCCCTGGCGCCTGCCCGGCGCCTGCCCCGGCCCCGGCGCCTAGCCACGCCCCGGCGCCAAGCCCCGGCGCCGGCGCCCAGCCACGCCCTGGGCCAGACAGTCACATCCGTGTTATTCCTAAGGTCATTGACCTGTCTAGGAAACTGTGACGTCACACGACTTGGGCCAGACAGTCACATGCAAACATTCCAAAGTGTCTAACCTATTACTTCAAATTATTATATTTTGAAAAAAACCATTTGGTGCAGGTGAGTTTCGAACCCGGGGCATTCAGATGGGAGGCAACGATGCTACCCGTTGAGCTAAGCAGACGCTTATTAATTTATTGTTTTAGGTTGGTATATATATATATACGACTACAAACAAACCATACATGTAACATAATTAAAATTTATTATTAGACAAATGGATGATTTACAAAATAATGTTTAATATTAGAGGCTGCTGAACCAAAACGGAGGAACCAAAATGGCGGAAAATGGCGGAATGAAAGATGGAAGCCTGTGATACCTTAAGCTGACATCCCTGACATTATAAAAATGGCGGCTTTCGCTGATAAAGAATGGCGGCTTTCGTTCTTAAAGATGGTGCCTTTTGTTGATAAAGATGGTTGAAGACTCCATTATTTAAAGATACGTCACCCCAACCTAGCCGACAAATGAGAGTGAGGTTGATAAGCGAGAATAATGGTATTGCCGACAAATGAGATTGAAGGTTGATAAGCGAGAATAATGGTATTGGTCGAAGACTCGGAAGATCCGTGAGATGTACGCTGGAACCAACACATGCACGGTGTTAAGGAGGCCAAATCAAATTGGAATATACAATAAAATGGCCACTTCCGGTCTAAACTTTAAATCCTTGTATCTTTTCAACGACAAGTGATAGAAATGAACCGACTTTAAAAATGTATCGTTTCATAACAAGGTCTACAAGAAAATGAGATAAAAAACTTTAAACCCTTATCGCGGAAGATCCGTGAGATGTACGAGAGAACCAATACATGCACGGTGTTAAGGAGGCCAAATCAAATTGGAATATACAATAAAATGGCCACTTCCGGTCTAAACTTTAAATCCTTGTATCTTTTCAGCGGAAAGTGATAGAAATGAACTAACTTCAAAAATGTATGTTTCATAACAAGCTCTACAAGAAAATGAGATAAAAAACTTTAAACCCTTATCGCGGAAGATCCGTGAGATGTACGAGAGAACCAACACATGCACGGTGTTCAGGAGGCCAAATCAAATTGGAATATACAATAAAATGGCCACTTCCGGTCTAAACTTTAAATCCTTGTATCTTTTCAACGACAAGTGATAGAAATGAACCGACTTTAAAAATATATCGTTTCGTAACAAGGTCTACAAGAAAATGAGATAAAAAACTTTAAACCCTTATCGCGGAAGATCCGTGAGATGTACGAGAGAACCAACACATGCACGGTGTTAAGGAGGCCAAATCAAATTGGAATATACAATAAAATGGCCACTTCCGGTCTAAACTTTAAATCGTTATATCTTTTCAATGGAAAGTGATAGAAAGGAACTGACTTTAAAAATATATCGTTTCGTAACAAGGTCTACAAGAAACCGAGATAAAAAACTTTAAACCCTTATCGCGGAAGATCCGTGAGATGTACGCTGGAACCAACACATGCACGCTGTTCAGCAAAGCAAACTCTATAAAACATATTCAATAAAAAATGTTACTTCCGGGTAGACACTTCCGGTATAGCTATTCTTAGAGCTACATACATGTGTGACACATCAAAATAATCGTCTTGTTGAACAGAAGAAATATAATATTTAAGTAAGTCAGAACAAGCTGTGTTAACACCTAAAACCAACACACTCTCTCTTGTGTAGTAGGTATAGATGGTATGGTATGGTATGGTTTATTTGGAGACTTTCACCTAATTATCGATAAGAACACTGGTTATTTTAATGCGACTAAGCTGTGTAAAAATGGTGAGAAAAGATTCAGACATTGGCTGGAAAATAAGAAAACTAAAAGAGTTGATTATCTATTACAACGGTCAGCTAAAGAAACAGTCTATGTACCAATCAATACCGATACCCTTAATATTTCAACCGAAGGTGTCCACTTAGAGTCACATCTAGGGGGCCGGAATTCCGGCCCCCTAGATGTGCTGGAAGCAACATCTCAACTAACACCTACAACCGCTACATACTTACACCTAAAACCAACACACACTCTCTTGTGTAGTAGGTATAGATGGTATGGTATGGTATGGTTTATTTGGAGACTTTCACCTAATTATCGAATGGAAACATCCTATAGAGTTTCCGGAGGATGTAGATAGCGGTTAATTAATCGTTGGAAACATCTGGTCCTAATGTGTTTTCCGAAGGATGTAGATAGTGTTCTCAGATTTTTAACAGTCAACCAACCAGAAGAATACAACCAATTAAAGTAGAGGGGGGAAAACCTATTTAACATCAGAGTTTACGATAGCAAGTTTAGTTTAAAAGTTCTAGCTATGAAAGCTGCTTGGAATTGTTGTGCTGAAACAATGTGTGACGAAAACGATGGTCCTGATTTCCGTGAACATCATAGGAAAAAGTTATTGTTTAACAAATATCAAGATGATACTAGGATGCTAATGGAAACAACTTTCAACATCAGAAGATCTGTAAAATTAGTAACTGGTGTTAGTGCAAGAAATGAGTTCACAATACTTGTGAAATTTGTTAACCCTTTGGCTCTAGATGAAGAAAATCAATATCTAGCATTGGAAGAGTGGCAGTTTTACGATTTTATGGATAACATACATGCATTATCTGCAAAGTGGTTTAAAGATAATGAACAAACTCATGCTGTAACTCAGACGAGCTACTGTCGAATCTCTTCTGCAACGATACTAGGTGAAAAAGTTTTATGTGTTAATAATTGTTTTACACATATGGTTATGTATCTAAATGAAGACACTGTAGAAAAGCTGGTGGAGCATGAGGAAATCATTAAGGAAAGATTTGAGTATGTAAGAGAAACACAGTTTGCTTGGATATATGACTGTTTTCTTCGCGACATCGTTCAAACATTAACAGAGCTGGGTAATTCAGATGTGAGTGCCGCGCAAACCATCCGAGTGATAAAAACCCTACTCAACAACATGTCTCCAACATTCAAGTATTACATGTCAGAGTGTTTGCATTACGCTCAAGAACAAGTGCTAACCGACATCAATAACCTCATCAATGGCACCACCTCTTAAAGCAAGCTTCGTCATCCTGACAGCATTGTGTCAAAATGTGTTTTACGTCTACAAACCACCAAATGTGAAAGAAGTGCGAATCTGTTTCGATGACTGCACCAAATGGTCTGGACTAACAAGAACATATCTGCACAACGATGAAGCGATTGAAGTTTCAACATACAACATGTCCAATATTAAAACTGATATAGTACATTATAAACTTATGTTTTTGTTTGATCATGGCACCCGAGGTGAGACAGCTGACTGGAGAACTCTTGTGTTAAATGATTCTTACCTGTTCACTTCAAATTATATTTCTATGTTTATATCAACTGGTTTTCTTATGTGTCTTGCCATATTTATGCTCATGTATTTTGGTTTTAAATATTACACTGTACTTAAAGATATTTATCGTAAACATATTTGTTAATAAAAATATATAACTGAAGATGTCTGTGTTTTATTCATTAGTTAAGCACCTATAGTTAAGATGAGATACAGTGAATCGTGCTCGTTACAAGTGAAAAAAGAGTGCTTTACGTAGTGAAATTCACAAATCTAAAGTGTGTGAACCGTGGGAAGTTGAACAAGTTTATATGTTAACTCAAGCTTTTAAAAACAGAATGGCTACCTATCGTATTAGTATGGATGGTAGTGATATACGACTTGCCATGGAAAGTGTGAAGCAGAAATTGTTTCATTTGATGGAGGCTGCTTTAGCCAAACACGATACAGTTAAAATGAATCTAGAATTGTTTGGTTTGTATGTGCTCCAAAGTCGAAATAAAAAAAAAAGAAATGAAGTCATTTAATACTAAAAATAAAAATATCACAGTGGCAACTAACTTTGAAAATATATATCAAGAATTTTACTGAGGAGGTTTACACAAAAGCTTTAGAGTTTGCTGAAAGGTGATAGCGGATGGATGTTGGAAAGACTAATGTGGTTGGAAATTAATATTAATAAATGTATTTAAAAGTAGATTAAAATAAAAAAACAGATATATTTTACAACGTTTGTTTTATTATGGCATTAAGCTTACAATATAAGTAAATAATGATATACAGTTATTTATGCTACAGATACATTTTCTATTATATCCTAAAGTATGATCCATACACAAAGGAGTATCAGGCACTAACTTTGGACAGCGTTCACTGGTTTCCAGGTTGATAACATCCACTTGATAACCACAGGTTGATAGTAAATGTAACAAAAACCTTTGCTTGTTTTCACCTTTAACATAAATTCTGTCAACACGTTGGGCTATAATATGTTTTGCTATTATGTTTGGTAATTCTTCTAAATTGATATCACCACAATTATAGTCAAGGCAATGGTGTTGTGTTTGTAGAAACTTCACTTGCTTGATTATGTCTGCAGACAGTAAACGTAATGGTGTATGCGGTTTAAAAACACAATGCACTGTTTGGAAACCATTATAAATCACAAACTCTTTAGGTGTAAATTCAGGCAGACAAAAACCCTGAGTATCAACGACCACGAACCTCATCGTGAAAGTGATTGCAACATCCTTGCAGCTACATTATATAGCGTACGATGTTGGAGAGTGGGGCATACTCGATGACGCAATCATGTATAATTACACAAAAACATTTTGTGTGATTGGGAAAGTTGGTAGTACTTTCCATTTCCAATTTGATATCCACAGTAGAAGGTTTTATAGAGTCGCTATACTTGGAGCAATCAAATACAAACATGGGATATTTTAGGAAAGACTTGTAATCCAAGGTAGGCTGTGGTTCTCTGCCAACATACGAACGTTGAAATTCAATCATGTTTTTATATGCCTCGACGTAATTTGCTTGGTTAAAGTTCAGGTTCATACCCTCTGTGGGGATTTGTTTCGAATTTAAGTGAAGTCTTATATCTCGAATACCCACATGATCAAACTCGTTGATGTCTTTTCTAACGTTACTGTATCGATCTGTTTGGAATATCACAATAACAAATCTGGGTCGTTCAGTGTTTGAGGATGTCTTAATAGACCACAAGTCTTTCGTTGAATTATTTAGATTTGGTAATTCATACATCTCCCATTTTCTATATGGTATAAGGATTTTCTTATCTAGAGCAATCGACTTTAATAATTGCTGCTGTATAACTTCACTAGGGTGGATATGTTTCACCTGCAGAGCCATATACTCAATGTTAAACTTTAATGCTTTATCTGCATCTGCGGCACCAACCAAAATAAAGCAATTTCTATCATTCTGAGCTCTAGTGAGACGTAGAAGCAATTTACTGAAAAGCACTCTTTTATAGTCTTTGAAAATATTACACAAGTAGCTAAGAGGTATGCAGTAGCAAAAACGTTCATTTTTTAACATCACATTGTTTTCGGTTGGATGCCATCCCGCTGGAATCAGAGCTCTTGCTTCATCACTGTTTGCTTCCAAAAGTGTTCTAATTGATGTAACTATACCAGGATTTCTAACATGTTCAATAATCTGATTACACATTTCAACCGCAATAGAGGAAAACAAATGAGCTGCTGCATTAGACGTTACTTCTACAGTTCCAATCGTACCACTCGTCTCGATACTACCATTTATCAGTAGAACAGATGAAGACCAATCGTAAAAAATATCTTGTTGATTGATTGCAAACTCACAGGTATCATTATGGTCAAACGATCTGGTTTGAGGAGCGTATGTGTGTATTTCTTCCCCTCTGATTGACTCGTCGTGCACAGGGTCTGCGAATATATGTAGTTTGCTTAACATCGTAACCCAATGATTGTAGAAACTGTATGTTCTCCCAAGATAGAACCGCTTTCGACTCAGGTAGCGAAGATACTGAAGCTGGAGCGGTTTGATTACTACTATTTATAATCAGCATAATATGTTGGTGTCTCTTTCAACTCCAATATCACAATGATCTCCTCACCTTGAAAGTTCACAGGTACTGAATTCTGATCGATAATGTTTACATTTATATGCGAAATGATACGTGTGGTAAGAGGCATAAAAACCTTACTATATGGTTTTATATCAATCGCATAACCAGGGTCTACCATAGGAGCAAACTCATATACTGTATGTGTAGGTTTTCCATCGTGGTAAGAACCATCTACTATGTTGCATTCCAAACGAATCGTCTTTACTCGTACAATTTCTACGGGTAAATTGGAAACGTAAAGTTTACCTGTAGCAAGACGTTGTTTAGAAAATCCCAATATTGGTGCTATCGAAGCGTCGGTAGAAAAGTCTATATCATACTGACATGTAATCTCACATTTCAAAGTGTTGTTGTTGGCTTTTAGCGAAAACAGTTTTACCACATCGATGTTGTGTTCTACTGCAGGATCCAGATGTTTATCTTTAATATAACGTCGTAACAACTCATTCTGAATGTATTTCTCGATATCACTGATTTCATATGAACCATCTGGAATACTTATTTCTTGTCGAATCTTTCTACCACTCACAGCAGAAAAATAATGAAACTTATTACACCCACGTTCTATGTTTGGTATAGTGTTATATGTATGAAAGTTTGCAAGCGCGAGCGAATACTCAAAGTGTGGTTTTAATACTAACGGTGGAAATATTTCCATCGATAAAGAGGACGAAGAACCCTTCAAAGCAAACGTACGCGCCATGACTGAAACACAGATACTACTGTTTAAGTCTTTTATTTAAAAATTTTAAACATAAGTGACCACAATTATAAGTATTATACTTTTGATATACATCATGATTATACAATATAGTACAGTTTTTAAGATAATACAACAGTTCAGTTGGCGGCTTCAAGTTTCCATATGAGTCAAAGTACACGGCCGTGTCACCACGTTTCTTAACTGCAACCCAATGACTACCTGGCTCTTTGTTTGTTTGCAAATTCATGATAAATGATTCATTCTTGCGTGATCCATTCGATGGTAAAGTATCTCGCATGTATACACCTCTAAAATATGGAATTTTCATTTTACCAGCAAATTTCACAAGATCTATATTTGTTAGAGGTCTTGCTGGTAAACACTTTACACGTTTTTTGGTTTATGTAAATACAAACCGAAACCGCTTCGCTGTTTCTTCATATACAAGCCACTACCTCGGTGACCAACAGCAATAGCCTCCATCGTTTGGTTATGACGTTTTGCTTCTTCCAATTTTTGTTTGGCTGATTTAGCATCGTTCACGGCTTTAGCAATACCCGCAGCACCACCACCTAGAGCTCCCAGCGCTGATAGACCACCAAAAATTAAAGGTAGTAGTGGAAGGAAACCGCCACTTTTCGGTACTGGAATAACTCTGGGTGTCTTGACTTTCTTACGACCGCCAGCATTTTTAATTACTTTTCTCGCTACATGTAGTAAATTTTTTACAGATGGAACTTCCGCACCCACAGCTATGGCACCTTTCATTAAATTTATTATGTTTTTAAATGGTATTTTACCGCCACATTTTACTTTTTTACTGCTACGTTTACGTTTGGTTGCCGTCTTTGGGGTTAAACCCATACCAAGCTTTCTTTTAACTTTCATAGTGTTTGTAACACCCCAAGCAGCTAACTTTTCACCAAAACTTGCGTCCTTCGACTTTACTCTCTCCCAAGCTCGGTTCTCCAGCACCTCGTCAGCTCGATGTCTATCACTCAACTGTTTTGATTGAGAGTATGCGATATCGTGATCTCGACAAGCACGATCTAAAGGATTGATACCTTGATCACCTCTTGCTAAACGTTCTTTAAGTTTAGTACCCGGGCCACAAAATTGATAACCAGGAACATGCAGCTCAACAGGTAATTTGTTGATGGTAGTGTTAACAAGACCTTCACCTTGGCACACCAACATTTATACTGCTAATGAGGTATGATAAATCTAAGTATTTATATAGATGATTGCACTCGTAAAAGTTTTAGTTTAGTTAACGATGCGTATTGTTAAACACGCAAAAGCTACCCTACCAGTCACAAACATAGATGATGTTGTTACCATTCCATCACCTAAACAGCAAAGACATGGACTTCTTTTACCAAACACAGTTAGATGTTTGATATGTGGTCCAAGTGGATGTGGTAAAACAAATGTTATGCTAAGTTTGTTGTTTGAACCCAACGGTTTAAAATTTCAAAACGTATACGTATACTCAAAGTCTTTATATCAACCTAAATACAGTATGTTGAAGGAGGTGTTGGATGCTACGAAAGGTGTTGGATACTATCCATATAGTGAAAACGAGGAGATATTAGATCCTGCAGATGCAAAGAGTAATTCAATTTTTATATTTGATGATGTAACTTGTGATAAGCAAGATAAAATAAAATCGTATTTTTGTATGGGTAGACATAAAAATATTGACAGTTTCTACTTATGTCAGACATATAGCAAAGTTCCGAAGCAATTGGTGCGTGATAATGCTAACATTATAGTTTTATTTAAACAAGATGAAACTAATCTTAAACATGTGTATGATGATCATGTAACTACCGATATGAGTTTTGAAAAGTTCAAGCTCCTTTGTGGTGAATGCTGGCAAAACAAACATGATATGGTGGTTGTCGTTAAAGATTCTGATTTAACACAAGGAAGATACCGCAAAGGGTTTGATCACTTTATATATCTCAGTTGACTGGAAAACGCTAGTATTAAGTTGTTCGACATAGAGTAAACATGTCGAAAAAATCTAAAGCTGCTCGTCACCGTAAAATAGTAGCACCACCAAATATACAACGTAAAATAGCTGATCTATCAAAGATAATTCGAAAGAAATATTTAGCTTTGAAGCTTGGCAAAACAGAGACAGATGAAACATTACATCGTTTATATAAACCCATCTTAAAACCTTTGAGTGATATATCGAAAAACACAGCATTGGCTACTGTTCAACACCAGCCGACTAAAACTACCACATCATTAGCTACTACTCAACAGAAACCTGCTACATTATTGGCTACTACTCAAACAACTGAACAGAAACCGACTAAAACTGAAGTTGATGTCAAACCAACAGCAGCAAAGGAGGAAATTCCATTCCTTAGTGATGATGAAACGTTTGAATTGGAGGCGGAGGCACCAGAACCTGAATTATGGGCTACTAAAGCTTATAGAAAATTAGATGCTGCTGCAAATACACCAAAAGCAGTGTACGAACGAATGTTAAGTTCCAATCCAATAGTTGTTAGATATTATGTTGATAAATATTTTACAGATAATCATTCCTGTGATCAAACATATGGTGTTACTTATGATAAAGCTACCAACACTTGGATGCTTGGAAACAAACCTATTAAATTTGTTGTTACTAACGTAGATTTTAAAAATAGAGAAACCTTTCAAATTGTGGTTGGTGACAGAAGATATTACGGTACTAATCATCTGTTGGAATTGATATTTTTGAGAAAACCTGGTATGAGTGCTTTGAACAATCGGGAAGCTTTACGTGACTACGCAGACATAATGGCAACTACTAGTCTTCACAGAAAAGAGAACAATCCTAAAGAAGACGTTCTACGAAACACCTCTACCAAATATCAACATGTAATAAAACCAATTTTAGAAAAACAAGAAGGTGCTAGAGCGCGATCTTCCTCGGTAACTTTAGGCCGTGGTATGCCATACATGCTACATACCAAAAAACAGAAAGAGTATGTATACTGGGATGATATAAACGAGTTGGTTGATAGACTTAGACTGTTAGTAGCTTCTCAAGCAGCTGGTAATAACGCACACAACAACGAAATTCAGTCTATTATTGAAGAACTGAAGGAAGTGGGTGCTATATAAACAGACTTGTGTGTTTTTCACCATTTTCAAAATGCCGATCGATAAATTCGGACGTTCTGCAAAGAATTTAAAACATCTAAACAGAATTATTCACAGAGAAACATTTCCGAAAACTACAAGTGGTGATTTTGATGTGCAAAACCATAAGCTGTGTAACGTGGGTGACCCTGTTGAACCTACAGATGGTGTAAGTAAAAAATTTGTCGATGTATGGATAGACGACTATCAGAAAACTAAAGTTGACTATCAGAAAACTAAAACTGATTATAAGGTGAGCAAAGATGCTGTAGCACTTCAAATTGCTATACTGCTTGACGCTGTACATAAGCCGGAGTTGGAAGCTTTAAAAAAAGACTTTGAACATAAATTTAAAAACTATGATGATTTTAAACGTGAAGTCTATAACTCATTTCCACTTAAGACTGGTGTTGATCAATCACTACAAAAGCTGCAAGAGCAATTAATGAAAAATTATATGGATCTTAAACATGAAGCCTACAGCTCGTTTCCGCTTAAAACTAACATTGATGAAACATTAATTAGTCTTAAAGAGGATATCAAGGAGTACATACATCAAACAGTGTCTCCTCTCCATAAAACGTTTACTGCTATGGCTGATACCGCTATATCTAAACTTCAAAAAGATTATATAGATCTAGCAGTTTCAAAACTTGAAGCTGACTTGAAAAATACGTTTGCTACTAAAGACGATTTAAATCAAGCAGTGATTACGATTGAAAATAAACTTAAAAAAACGTTTGTGACTAAGGAGTATATCGATGGTGCTATCGAAGGGATAAATAGAAATTTAGTTCAGGAAGCAGTGGCAGCAGTTTGGGTTATGGTGGATAAACGGATATCAAAAATGGAGTTTAGTTGGAATCAAATAAAATAAGTTCAGTGTAAAAATGTCTATCGATAAGTTCGGACGTTCTGCAAAGACTCCCAGCTTCTTAAACAAAATTGTGCACAGAGAAACATTTCCGAAAACTACAAGTGGTGATTTTGATATGCAAAACCATAAATTATGTAACGTAGGTGATCCTATCGAGCCTGCTGATGGTGTGAATAGAAAATTTGTCGATGTGTGGGCAGATGAGTATAAGAAGAATAAAGATGAAGTATCACAGAGTCTTGTCGCTATAACCCTTGAAGCTGTACATAAATCAGAACTAGCTGCTCTTAAAAGCGAGTTTGAAAACAAATTGAAAAATTTAGACAAGACGATAGCTGCTCAAGTTTTAAAAGATATTGATGTGTTAAAGAATAACAAGTTGAAAAAGAAGCTAGGTGAGATAGACAGCAAACTAAAAGATTTACATGATAAGTGGATACTTTTAAATCCAACATCGCCATGAGACGCAAAACAGTTGAACCATCTGATACCAAAAAACAAATTATTGATGAGTTATATAAACCGGCAAGAATCAATTTTAAACGTAGACGTACAATAATCAAAGGTTTAAATGATTTGTGGCAGATTGATTTAGCAGAATTTACAGACTACTACAAAGACAACTCTGGTTACAAGTATATTTTAGTGGTTATTAATTGTTTTTCAAAGTACGTGTGGACTCGCCCTCTTAAATCTAAAACTGCTGGAGAGGTGACTAAAGCTATGGCTGATATTTTATCTACTAGTACAGCGCCCTCTAACATCCAGTCTGATCTTGGTCGCGAGTTCTATAACGCTAAATTTAACGCCTTAATGAAAAAATACAACATTAATCACTACAGCACTTATAGCGTGAAGAAGGCTGCAATAGTGGAAAGAGTCATACGTACCTTAAAAGAGAAGATATATAAAAATTTCAACTTGATTGGCTCCTACAAGTGGGTTAATACACTACCTGATGTCACTGCTACTTACAACGCTACTGTTCATCGAACAACTGGTGTAAAACCTCAAGATGTTAACAAGAAAAATGAAGAAGCTATCCTGAAACAAGTTTACTCGAATCTGAAAGTGTTTAACAAAAATAAATTTAAAGTGGGTGATGTTGTACGTCTAAGTAAAGCTAAAACATTATTTGAGAAAGGTTATACACCGCGTTGGTCAACGGAGCTGTTTAAAATCACTAAAGTTCACTGCACTAATCCAACCACCTATTTAATAGAAGACATGCAAGGCAAACCAATCAGTGGTGGATTTTATGAAGAGGAGCTACAAAAGACTGCAACCCCTGATTATTATTTAGTTGAAAGAGTAATCAGAAAGAAAGGCGCCAAGTCGTATGTGAAATGGCTTGGTTTTGATAAATCTCATAACTCATGGATAACTAGCAAAGATATAAAATAATTTGTATTACAATACTTTATAATAAAACAAACGTTGTAAAATATATGCTTTTATTAAAATAAACATTGTAAAATATGTGTTTTTTTTTTATTTCAACAACCTACTCAACACAAAGCTAAACGTAAAGTTTTCGTTATTAGCAAATTTATGACAAGTCGCTTAAATATAAGCAGTATTACAATTGATTTTCAATTTCTACAATCACTTTAGACGTTATAACACGTCTTTAAACTAAATATTTTCACAAGGAAATCTTGAAAGAGTATAGAAACTAATATTAGGAACGTTTGACTAGATAAGTACATAAAGAAGTAAATAAATAACTATATAGATAAGTACATAAAGAAGTAAATAAATAAGCCTAACCTAAATGAGCTGCCTTATGAAGACGAATTGGATTTTTTACAGGTATTGGCGAGCTGGATAAATATTTTAGATCGTAAAAAAAAAAGTAGTCCTCGTTACTTTTTCACGATCTGTGTATGAAACCTCATAGCTGACGCAAGTTTTTGTGAAATTAACCGTTAACCACTATCTACATCCTCCGGAAACTCTGTAGGATGTAGATAGTGGTTAATTAGTTGTTGGAAACATCCTACAGAGTTTCCGGAGGATGTAGATAGCGGTTAATTAGTCGCCGGAAACATCTGGTTCTAATGTGTTTTCCGGAGGATGTAGATAGTGTTCTCAGATTTTTTATTTTTAAACAGTGTTGACACATATCCTTGTAAAAATTATTCAATAAAACGAATATATTTTTTACAATTTCTTTATTACAATTTATACATTTAAAATTTGCGATAGTTTACAATATCATTAAGTACGTGTTGGTATTTTGTAACAAATTCACATACCATGCTTAAAGTATCACTATATCTTTCTCTAGCTACGAAAAAGGCACATCTAATTAGGGAAATGTCTCTAAATTTAGCTAATTCGGTCCTTAAATCATTAGCAAACATCTTCAAATTAAAGAAACTTTTACAGCTTAGTTCTAACAATAAATCCTTAGCTACACATCCGATATCTTCTAGTATTTTAAGTGATTGAATTGACAAGTTAAAATTAATTACATATTCCTTACCACAGAGTTTCAGCTTAAAACTTACAGTTTTTCTTTGTGATTTAACAAGATAATTGGTTAAAGTATATGTTTCACTAGTTTCTATAGATTTGTTTTCCAAATTGTAAATTATCGTAGGTAATACGTTTAAAAATTCTTCAAATGTCCACACATCAAAAAACACAGGTATATTAGAGTTTTTCTGAGATAATTTAATTAACGGCAAAAAATTTAAAACTGGATTAACGCCAATGCTAAGCAGCTTCTCGCCGTTCGACGTAAGAGAAAAAGTTGTTTGACACATCAGTTCACAGTCTTCTGTTTTCAATTTTTTCTCGATGTTTTTATTATTGATTTCCACCAGCTTCTGATTGAAAATATCTTCTTGCGTAGGCTGATAGGGTGTTTGTAGGTTTGTTGGATATGCTGCATTAATTATATTTTCTATAGCCTGATTCTGCTGCTCATCAACTTCTGCTGTTGGATATAATGTACAAAGTTCACTTATCATGTTTTCCAACGTTTTTGGTTCTTCTTTTGGAATAATACTTTCTATTGCATCACCCAGTAAGACGTCTTGTAGCACTTTAAGTTTTTTACCACCACTATTTTCTGCTTTAGCAGATTTTCGTTTTCTACCGTTGTTCACCATATTATACTCGGTCTGCTTCAGTTTTCAACTAAATGCTCCGTTTGAAATTATCAACTTTTATACTTATCTAATTATTATTATTACTCTTACAGCTGAGCTTTGTTGCCGTGTTGAGTTTTATTGCTTTTAACTTACTATGTGAATCAAGACGATTCATTTAATACCAAACACGTAGGACTTTAATAAACAAATTACTTGTACGCATGCTCTAGCCGCCATATTTACACACGTCATTTAAATGGTGATCTTCGTTTAAGAATAGATGCATAGATGTGAAACCGTGATCGATACACAAGGCTTTTTTTTTTTTCACTTAGCACCTTTGAATAGGTTATGTGACAGTAATTAAGATGATGCACTATAAAGCTATTTTGGCTCGTCTTCACCTTTAAGATATTTCCTATACAGCTCACGTATGTTGTCTAGGAAATCGTAAAAATCCCACTCTTCCAATGCCAAATATTGGTTTTCTTCATTCAACGCCAACGGATTGACAAATTTCACAACATTTGCAAAGTCGTTTCTTGCACTGATGCCGGATGTTGTTCCCTCCACCACAAACGTCGGTTGAATGGTTCTGAGTGGTTTCCTGGTAAATTTTACAAATCTATTGCGATCACTAAATACTTTAACATATTTCGTGCTACACTGCATGATCATCCAGATATTTCTGCCAGACTTTAACAAACTTGTCTACAACAACACAATCTTTGTTCTCATATCTATCCCAATCAGCATTGGTTGGAAGACTGTCGAAATATTCGTTACAAATTGTATATAACATGTCGGTGACGTCTGTACGGTGAAGTTTTCGTGTTAGAAAATTAATGGATTTAGTACGTTCAGCATCATCATCATTTAAATTAGAACTGTGCTTTAATATATCGTTTAGGTGGTCTGCAACCTTGTGGATGTCATCACAGCTTGAAAACTCAAATTCTTTATTAAACCCTTCTCTCATCGTTTCGAGTGTTTCTTGTTTGAGTTCTTCCTCGCAGGGCGGTTCAATTTCAATGTTCGTTGTTTCGAGTGTGACCTCATCAGCATCATAATAATATTTGTATTGATTTTTTGCTTCTTCGGGTAAATATTTAAAAAATGGTTCACTTAACAGGGCCCCCGGTTGGTGTTGAATGAGTGCCACAGCAAAATATTGTGTTGAACAAAATCCACTTAAATATAAGTCACACAACTCTACCATATGTCTATTTTCATATTCTTCGGCTTCGGACTTACGCCCGTCTCGATAAGCTTGTTTTTGTATCTGTAACACTAACAGTCTAACTTTTGTGGTGTCGTTCTCACTATTCATTCTTGTTTCATCTGTATACCACTGGGCTTTTGTATAAACTAAATAGCCTCTGTGTGGACGGTTTGTTTATCGTAATAACGTATGTATTGATGTTTTGCTTCTTCGGGTAAATACTTGAAAAACGGTTCACTTAACGGGGCCCCCGGTTGGTATCGAATGAGTGCCAAAGCAAAAAATTGTGTAGAGCAGAACCCACTTAAATATATGTCACACAACTCGACTATATGTCCGGCTTCATAATTTTCTCCTTCAGAATCACGTTCGTCGATAAAGGCTTCTTCTTGTATCTTTAACACCAACTGTTTTAATTCAAATTCACAGTCTTCTTCAAACAATCTATTTTTGTGTCCATACCATAAGACACTGTTAAACGACATGGTACAACAACTAATAAGATAACCGAACTTGCTCACTTATTTATATAATAAGCTAAAATACATGGATGATGTCATCCTTTCGGTTTGTACTAGACAAGCTCAAACACGAGTAATGGGGGTGATTGAACAGATATAACACAAGATAACATTCACCAAGGTCATCAACTGACACGTTATTTACCCTAAGCGGGCCTCTCTCTTGCGTATATTAAACAGATACACAGACAAGTTCAAACACAAATAATGGGGTGATGTCATTCAACGGAAATTACACTAGATAACGACCGTACAGACAAAGCTCAAACAGGTTTGTGGAACAGGTTTGTGGATGATGTCATACTTCTAATGGCTGTATTCTAGACAAGCTCAAACACGAATACCATTTACCCATCAAGGGGCCCCCTACAGTATGTTTCTGAACTTCATGCGAAATCTAATAGTCTAATATTAAACATATTAATTATTATGTCTTATGTCTAATAACAAAAGCTTTATGAATGGTTTGTTTTAATGGGGGACGTAACTTTAAATCATTTTATCTCATTTTCTTGTAGAGCTTGTTACGAAACGATATATTTTTAAAGTCAGTTCATTTCTATCACTTTCCATTGAAAAGATATAACGATTTAAAGTTTAGACCGGAAGTGGTCATTTTATTGTATATTCCAATTTGATTTGGCCTCCTTAACACCGTGCATGTGTTGGTTCTCTCGTACATCTCACGGATCTTCCGCGATAAGGGTTTAAAGTTTTTTTATCTCGGTTTCTTGTAGACCTTGTTACGAAACATACATTTTTGAAGTCAGTTCCTTTCTATCACTTGTCGTTGAAAAGATATAACGATTTAAAGTTTAGACCGGAAGTGGCCATTTTATTGTATATTCCAATTTGATTTGGCCTCCTTAACACCGTGCATGTGTTGGTTCTCTCGTACATCTCACGGATCTTCCGCGATAAGGGTTTAAAGTTTTTTATCTCATTTTCTTGTAGACCTTGTTACGAAACGATATATTTTTAAAGTCGGTTCATTTCTATCACTTGTCGTTGAAAAGATACAAGGATTTAAAGTTTAGACCGGAAGTGGCCATTTTATTGTATATTCCAATTTGATTTGGCCTCCTGAACACCGTGCATGTGTTGGTTCTCTCGTACATCTCACGGATCTTCCGCGATAAGGGTTTAAAGTTTTTTATCTCATTTTCTTGTAGAGCTTGTTATGAAACATACATTTTTGAAGTTAGTTCATTTCTATCACTTTCCGCTGAAAAGATACAAGGATTTAAAGTTTAGACCGGAAGTGGCCATTTTATTGTATATTCCAATTTGATTTGGCCTCCTTAACACCGTGCATGTATTGGTTCTCTCGTACATCTCACGGATCTTCCGCGATAAGGGTTTAAAGTTTTTTATCTCATTTTCTTGTAGACCTTGTTATGAAACGATACATTTTTAAAGTCGGTTCATTTCTATCACTTGTCGTTGAAAAGATACAAGGATTTAAAGTTTAGACCGGAAGTGGCCATTTTATTGTATATTCCAATTTGATTTGGCCTCCTTAACACCGTGCATGTGTTGGTTCCAGCGTACATCTCACGGATCTTCCGAGTCTTCGACCAATACCATTATTCTCGCTTATCAACCTTCACTCTCATTTGTCGGCAATACCATTATTCTCGCTTATCAACCTCACTCTCATTTGTCGGCTAGGTTGGGGTGACGTATCTTTAAATAATGGAGTCTTCAACCATCTTTATCAACAAAAGGCACCATCTTTAAGAACGAAAGCCGCCATTCTTTATCAGCGAAAGCCGCCATTTTTATAATGTCAGGGATGTCAGCTTAAGGTATCACAGGCTTCCATCTTTCATTCCGCCATTTTCCGCCATTTTGGTTCCTCCGTTTTGGTTCAGCAGCCTCTAATATTAAACATTATTTTGTAAATCATCCATTTGTCTAATAATAAACTTTAATTATGTTACATGTATGGTTTGTTTGTAGTCGTATATATATATATACCAACCTAAAACAATAAATTAATAAGCGTCTGCTTAGCTCAACGGGTAGCATCGTTGCCTCCCATCTGAATGCCCCGGGTTCGAAACTCACCTGCACCAAATGGTTTTTTTCAAAATATAATAATTTGAAGTAATAGGTTAGACACTTTGGAATGTTTGCATGTGACTGTCTGGCCCAAGTCGTGTGACGTCACAGTTTCCTAGACAGGTCAATGACCTTAGGAATAACACGGATGTGACTGTCTGGCCCAGGGCGTGGCTGGGCGCCGGCGCCGGGGCTTGGCGCCGGGGCGTGGCTAGGCGCCGGGGCCGGGGCAGGCGCCGGGCAGGCGCCAGGGCAGGCGCCGGCGCCAGGGCGTGGCTAGGCGCCGGCGCCAGGGTAGGCGCCAGGGCGTGGCGCCGGCGCCAGGGCGTGGCGCCGGCGCCGTGACGTCACTTCCTGTGACGTCACTGTCTGCTCAAAGTGCCGCATTACCTACTGTTATCAAATAGGTACTATGCAAAACCTTTATTGAACGTATTATCTTTAAGCTTTATGATATTATTATTTAATAAACCGCTTAATAATGTTTCAGGGGTTTTATTTGGAATTGTAAGGTATTTAAAGCCCAACTAATTAGCTTATACTGGGTCTTTCTTAGCTCCTACACACGAACAGCCGTAAATTCATTATACATTTGTTGTTTCATCATATATCTCAAAATGTTTTAAGTTTTTGTATAGGTATGCATACATAGGATAAAAGGTAATGAAATTTCAAGTTTAACGATATAATAATATACAGGGTGTTCCATTTGAAAGAAAATAGTTTTTGATTGTTGAAGTTGTCAGAAGTGGTTGCCGTTTTGTGAACGCACTGTATATCTAGTCACGCTTTAGTCTACATTATGATAGTTACAATAGTTTTGCGCACCTGCTTGGCTAAAATGATGGTCCTCTCTCTATCACTTACCAAGATAGAGGCTTGTAAAATAAAGACTGCAAAGGCTATTATTTTTGAAAAAGAAGAAATAACTCAAAAATGGATGGATTTTCGCTCATACTACTGTATATATTTTCGACGTAGAATCACTCGGGAAATCCGAAAATGTAAAAATATATAGGGTGTTCCATTTAAAATAACAAAGTTGGTGAGTGGCCAGCTCAAATGGAACACCCTGTGTATTCGGCAATAATTTTAGGTTCTGAAGTACATGCTGCTTAGTGATTTTCTGAAGTGAAATCTTTGATAATGCCATTAGTGCAAGCACAGTCTAGCTTTACCAGCGAAATCTCGCACCCTGTGTATATATATATATATATATATATATATATATATATATATATATATATATATATATATATATATATATATATATATAACTGATAACTCAAAAAATAATTAACCGATTTAAATGAAACTCGGCAAGTGCCTTTCTTTTATTAATAGCTGGGATGAGTTCGTTAGGCAGGAAAATCGGACGGGTTTTTCCGGAAAAATTAAGTTTTCTTTCAATAAAAAATGTTTTCTCCGAAAATAACAAAGCTGTTTTAATGAAATTTACTATATATGTTGCCTTGGAAGAGGACTTACTAAGTACCAAAATTCAACTTTCTCAGTTTATAGAAAATTGAGTTATTCAAATTTTAAATTTTCTTTTGAAACAATTTTTTTTTCTATAAAAATTACAAAGTTATTTTAATGAAATTTGGTGGATATCTTGTCCTAGGTAATACCTTACTACCTACCAAAACTAAACTTTCTAAGATTATAGAAAACTGAGTTAATCGATTTTTTATAGCTCACTGCAGTGTTAAAATCAATGGTATTTTCCTCAGTATTTTAAACACGTGGGTGGGGGACTGACCGAATTCATTACCAGTTGCTATTGATCTACTCATATTCTCTGAATATGTTAAAATATGTGGTATCTACTTCATTCCAAGTCACTATTAACCGACTATTTATGAAATCAAATAAGTAAATTAAATCGATTGTCATAAAATATGTAGTGTATTAAGACTAAGGGAAAAAGAAATAAAACATATATAACTGTGCACATCTTGATTATATTTTAGGGTGTGCGGCGCACACCTAGCTCACTAGGAGAAATCGCCACTGCTTGAGAGAGGTGTTGTCACAGCATAATATCTTATTAAAGTTCATTTGTAAATAGGTTTAATTATATATATATATATATATATATATATATATATATATATATATATATATATATATATATATATATATATATATATATATATATATATATATATATATATATATATATATATATATATATATATATATATATATATATGTATCCGTCTGATAACTCAAAAAATAATTAATTGATTGCGATAAAACTTGGCAATTGCCTTTCTTTTATTAATTGCTTGGATGAGTTGGTTATCCAGAAAAATCGGACGGGGTTTTCCGGACAAATTTTGAGTTTTATTTCGAAAAAATTTTTTTCTCCGAAAGTAACAAAGCTGTTTTAATGAAATTTACTATATATGTTGCCTAAGGAGATATCTTAGTACGTACCAAAATTCAACTTTCTTAGTTTAGAGAAAATTGAGTTATTCAAATTTTAAATTTTCTTTCGAAAAAAATTTTTTTCTTCGAAAATTACAAATTTATTTTAATGACATTTTGTGGATATCTTGCCTTAGGAAAGACCTTACTACGTATTAAAATTAAACTCTCCAAGTTTATAGAAAATTGAGTTATTTAAATTTAAAGCATTTAATAAAAATTCACTACCATAACGCACTAGCTGCGTCCCGAGTTTTTTGTTACTCTTATTTTTGCATGTTATTAGAGGATGAGCGATGTAGCACCGAATGGAAAAGTTTTAAACCTTAAGTCACATTTATGAATATCTCATGATTATCTCAGAATGACCAGATCTGAATTATTATTATGACTTTCGTTGATAAAGTCGGTTTGATGTGTTATTTATTAACAGGTATTTTGTGTTTGAAGTTAGACACGTAAAAGTTTATCAAGGCAGTTTAAAAGATACTCATATCTCACAAACGACGATTTAATGTAAATGTCGCGTGTTGAGATTTTAAATTTAAAACAGTTTTATTTTGCATCTGAGTCTCAAGGTACAATTAATACCTAACAAGTCGCCTTCTTTTCAATACTTAATGAAGATAAAAACTAAATACTTTAAACCATGACATCATAAAGTTAGACTCAAAGAGAATTTACAATTTCAAGAAAGTTAAATAATCAATTCCTAAACAGTAATGTTTTTTTTTGTGTTTGACTTCGGACTCGTAACCCAGTTCATATAGCCACAGTCCTTTTGTAACATCAGATTCTAAAACAACTCGGACACAGTAGTACATTAATAATCAATTTATACCGCTGCACATGTAAGTGAGCACTGTTATCTCCCGGATTGAGATGTTTGCATACAAAATAACAAATATAGATACACATATATAGAATACAAGCATATACAGTGTGGAACAGCCAAATGGAATAAATTCGATAACGGATAAATGAGGACGTGTTGGGAAAAACGCTTGGACACGTCGATTTGTATTTTTAACTGCGCATCTTTTTCAAGAAAAAAAATTATATAGGGTGCGTCATGTGACAGTGGCCAATACCAACTTTCTTATTTTAAATACAAGCCCCTGTATATTATTAATTTTTTGGATTCTTCAGAAAATTCTAGACATAATTCATGTACAATGTCCTATACCTATCTTCAACTGTTTCGGAAATATTAAGTATTTTCAGATTTATTACAAAAATTAACATTAAAAATAGAAAATTATTTTATTTCACAAATTCTAATAAGAAATACTGATTATTTCTTAATAATTTAAAAAAACAAAAAAAAATTAATGTCAATGTAGTAAATGTTCAAAATGCTCGCCACGAACATCTTGGCAACATGCTAATCTGGTATAGAAATGTCTTCTAACATTACTCAACATCTCAGGCGTGACTGATCTAATCGCAAGCGTGATTCGTCTTTTTAAGTCATCTAAGTTGAGGGGCTTAGTTTTGTATACAATACTTTTGACATATCCCCACAAAAAGTAGTCTAATAGCGACAGATCAGGAGATCGTGCTGGCCATTCTATCGATCCGCGCCTCCCTATCCACCGATTTGGAAAAATTTGGTTCAGGTACTGCCGGACATTGATTTGGTAATGGGGCGGTGCTCCATCTTGCTGAAACCATATTTTATTGGCAGGAACTTGTGGGTTTGCTGGATCTGGATATAAGTTTGTCAAAGTTGGCACGACATTATTTTGGAGCAGTTCTAAATATTTATCCCCATTCAAGTTGCCATCAATGAAAAAGGGACCTACGATATGATTTCCAACAATTCCTGCCCAAACATTAACTTTTTCAGGATATTGCGTATGTTCCTCTCTCATCCAATGAGGATTCTCATTAGACCAATAGCGGCAATTTTGACGATTAACATGACCGTGAAGTGTAAATGTGCTCTCATCAGAAAACAAAACATCTTCTAATTGGATCACATTGTTATCTAACATTGCCATCATTTGTTCACAAAAATACGTTCTCCTATCGAAATCGTCCTCCATGAGCTCCTGAGTTGGTATCATTTTATAGGGATGCATTTTACTTTCCTTTAATGTTCGAAAAATTGCTGTGTGGCTAACGTTGAATAGTTGGGCTGCTTGTCGACCAGAAGTATGTGGGTTTTCTTGAAACTCAAGCGTAATATCCAATTTCGTATCATCACTTACTGCATTGGCAGCTACTTTTTTTATCTGTCTCACATGACCAAGCTCGCGAAACTGCTTTTCTATTTTGCTAATTGTTCCTTGGGATACAGGCGGCAAATTTGGAAATTTTTCGTGAAATAAGCGAGACACTTCCATCTGTGTCCGTGTGTTATCTCCATAACCAATCATTTGTAGAATGGTTATTTTGTGCATTTCTGTTAAATGAACCATTTTTCTCATATTATTACGTACAGTTAACGAAATTCAAACGACAATAGCACTGACACTAATCACTACTGTCATGCAGGCAGACAACAAGTTGCTAAGGCTACGAGTTTTATACGAACAGAAAGAAAACTGTTTTTGTTTTTGTTTCATTTCATATCAGTAAAAAGAAACGCAGGAATGGTTTTTGTTTACTTTCTCATTATCAAGAGCTGAATGGGAAATAAGTATTGAATGCAATGTAGCGAATTTGTGAAATAAAATAATTTTCTATTTTTAATGTTAATTTTTGTAATAAATCTGAAAATACTTAATATTTCCGAAACAGTTGAAGATAGGTATAGAACATTGTACATGAATTATGTCTAGAATTTTCTGAAGAATCCAAAAAATTAATAATATACAGGGGCTTGTATTTAAAATAAGAAAGTTGGTATTGGCCACTGTCACATGACGCACCCTATATAATTTTTTTTTCTTGAAAAAGATGCGCAGTTAAAAATACAAATCGACGTGTCCAAGCGTTTTTCCCAATACGCCCTCATTTATCCGTTATCGAATTTATTCCATTTGGCTGTTCCACACTGTATACATACATATACACAGGCATATATAAAGTAGCACATATTAAACATTATATTACATGTTGCAAAATGAGCACGTAAAATATATGATATTACCCTCTTATCCATACTATAAAATATTATTAGCCTAAGGATAGCAACGGGGACAGTCTTCACGACATAGGGTCTCTTATGACGACTTAAAGACACCACACACAAACCGCAGAAAACATGGGTATTAACACATGGAACGACAGTAAAATTTTTCTTAATCTACTTACTCTACCTAACACTAAAAAAACTTGTTAGGAGTAGAGAATAAATTAACAGGTAGTTAAACAATTTTGCATTTTTGATAGATTTTATTGCAAACAATATTCTATTATTTATAAGAGACAAATATAAAAGAGAGGCCGCATTCAATGACAAACACATATTTTCGGTGAGCATATTCCTAAAAAGCGCCCCTCTTTGTTGATTGTGGAATCTGAAAGAGAATATTAAATCTTCCAAGTCTCCGGTACTTGGTCCGTCGCAATCGCAGTCGGGCCTGTTTTTCAATCCCAACTTAAACATATGTTTCGTAAAAGTGCCGTGCTCAAATATCAAACGGTTTAGGGTAGTTGATATATGTCGGGGTATGACTGTCTATTTATGCAATGGTAACTGTGTCGAAAAAAGATATATACTGTTAAAGTGACTGGTAGCATTTGATTTAATTTTGTACCAGTAAGATTCAAACATTCTTTTTGATATAACTTTTGCTTCATTTAGCAAGTCATCAAACATCATTATTTGAAAATCTACTCTATCTGTGGTTGCGTTCCGAGCTGCGGAGTCAACAAGTTCGTTTCCTGAAATTTTGCAATGCCCTTTTACCCACACTAAACGTACAGTTTTATGCTGCGTCCAGATTTCGTAGTGTAACGAGATTATGTTAAGGACTAAGTTGTTTTCAATATAGATTTAATCGGGAGCAAGATCGCCTTTAAGGCTGATAAGGAATCTGTCAATATGAGAAATTTATTGTAACTTGACCACTTGAATAAGTACACTTTGAGAAAACCCAAATCACCACAACACTTATTTCAGAGACCTTACGATCGTTTCGTTGACAAAGTCAACATCTTCAGAGAAAGATAAATTCTAACTTAAAGAACTAGCTACATGTATTTATAGCGCGACTTAACTTCACGGTTAAGACGTTTGAATTTTTAAAACAATTTATTTAATACTTTGAACAATCAATACTTAATTACTTAGTTACAAAAAAATGAATAATATAATATACTAAAAATAAGACGATCAACCTACATGTGATCTAATGTCTATGCACTCGGTGTGCGAATGACTAACTCGGAACAAGAATGAACGGTTCTACCTCTGTGATTAGCCTCTTTATAGTCTTCCCTCCAGGGGTGGCACTATTGTCTCTGGATAACAAGGAATCTGCTGATGTTGATTCTCACAGTGATATTCCGTTCTACTTGCACTTTGAACCTGCAAGTTCTTGGCTCCGTTAAGACGGCGGCTGACTCAGCGGTTCTTACCGTGGGAAGGCGACATTGTATTATAATGGGCCATTGTTTGGGCTCCATTTATCTCCTCCCCTTTTTAAAGACGAAGCTATGGTTCGTTCCGGATTTTCAACGGAAATCCGGACTCGGTGGTTCCTGTCTTTGTTCCTTTATCTTCTTTGCGGGTTCTTCGTTTCTTCAACCCCATTCGGACGGCTATCGTTGTGATGGTTATTAAGACAGCTATGTACAGTAATATTGTCCATATACTCAGGTGATGGATTGGTATTGTTATAGGTCCTGGTATATTTTGTTTAATTTTTTGAAGTTGGTGTTGGATTTGATTGATGTTGTGTAGCTGTACGTTTTCTAATGATATTTCGGGTACTGGTCCTGGATTTGGTTGATCTTCTTGAATGGGGGTTTCTAGTGTAGGCAGGTTGAATAGTTGTTGTGTTTCTGCTGTTGCTGGGCCGGTCTTGTAAATTTTGTTGCCTATGGTTAATTGGCAATTTGGTTGCAGGTTGATTAATTTTGTACCCTTGATGATGTTGGTCCACTCCTGTTCCTTGCAAGTTATTCTGGCGTTAGTTTCTTCGGGTGCTATAACTATATACTGACTGGTTCCATATCTCGAAACTGTGGTTCTATTAATTTTGACTAATTCTTGATTACAATTGTTAATAGGTTTTTGAAATTTTATTAGCTTTATTTCACATGGGTTTTGATCATTCATGGTTGTTGGATTGTCGTCTTTGCAAAAATATATTTGGTTCTTTACATTTTGACATTCTTCATTACGATAGGCATATTGTTTACTGCTTAGGATAAGGTATTTGGTTCTAGGAATTATCATGGTAAAAAGGTGTGTCTTTCTAGGGACAGGTAATGTATATAATTGATAATAATCATATTCTGATTCATCTACCAGAGGTATTTCTATTTGAAATATAATTTTGAAATTGTTTTGGACGGCTTTTATTTTAAAGACTTTTTCGTATAGATTTAGATCAGTGGTTGTTATTACTTTAGCATTAGTTGCATAATTTTGGATTTTATTGATTTCTTTTATTATAAATGTTGGTTTTAGTATGGATGTGTGAAAGATTCCTAATTTTGCAAAAGTGATGGCATTTTCTGTTGTTAGTGCTATTTCTTGAATATTGTTTAATAATTGTCCTAGCTGCATGAGTAACTCTAGGATCTTAATGCGATGATAGTGAGTTAATTGTTCACTTCGCAGGCTTTATACTGTATTACCTAATTCATTTATCCTATTTACTATCGTGCCTTGGTTATGACTCAATCCTACTATCGTGTTATTAAACTCGACTATTGCCTCGAGCATGATTGAATTTTGAGACCTAAAAAGTTCATGAATTTTATTTTGATCTGTCGTTAAGACTTCTAATGCTTGTTGAATGCGTTCCCCATCTTGTGAATCGAGATTCTCCGTGATTGACTTAAATATAGAACCTAGTCCGTTTATTAGGCCACGTTTTCGTCTATTAATAATATTGTTATTCGGAAAAATCCTATAAAATATATCGTCTACATTATCTATGGTAAAATTCAATGTCAATATGAAATTATGATATTCAGAATGGTAATCTTTTGTCATGAAGGTAACTGTATTTGCGTAGTGTCTTTTTATTTGGTTGTAGTCTATGTAATTGTGTCAAGTCATGTATGTGTATCAGATTCCAGTTGCTAGTCTCAGTGTATGCTGTGCCTAATTTCTTTGGTAACATGCCTGGGTTGTCTGTCAAGTCTTGTATTTGGGCTGTTATTCCCGTGGCAAGGAACCAGCAATACGTAAATTTCTTAAATGTGCTATCGTCTGTTCGTCATTTTTATGATTTATTAAAATAGCTTTGTTATGTTCTAATAGGGATATTATTGAGTACGGTCCTGAAAATGGGTTTTTATGTTTTTTATGAAAGCCTGGTGGTATCTTTTTATAGACAATATCACCTTCCTTGAACGGTTGGTTCGTGTTTTTATTTGTCCGTTGTAACGTTTTTATTTTTGAATTCTCTATCCTGCTTCTGACTATCTCGTAAATAATTTGCATTAAATCTTTATGTTGTACGTTGTATTCCTGTGTAATTATGACTTCCGGGTCATAGTTAAACATTTCGGGTATGTAGCCAAATATTAAATCAAAAGGTGGTTTTAGTGTCTGTGAGTGTATTGTCGAGTTGTAAGCGAATATACAATATGGTATTAAGTCTATGGGTTTCATATTTTTAAATTTCATTTTGAATAATCGATAATGTTCAATAATCGTGCTGTGAAATCTTTCGATAGGTCCATTGGATGTTGGGTTTTGCGGTGTTGTTATATGTAACTCTATCTGATATGTTTCTAATAGTTCTTTAATTACCTGGTTTGAAAACTCCGTACCTGGGTCTGCGATTATTATTTTACACGCTCCATACTGTGAAAAGTACTTGATCAAGTTTTTTGCAATTTCCGTAGCACTTTTACTTTTTATTGGAAATGCTTGGCCAAATTTACTAAATGGATCTATAATTGTTAGGAAGATAGCTTGTTCAATTTGGAATGTGTCAATGTGTAATATCTCTAATGGTTTAGATGCTGAGGGGGTGTGCTCCAATGCTATTTGTACCGGGTTCCTATTGTATTTGCACGTTTTGCATAATTCGCAATTTCGTACATATTCCTCTATATGTTTCTTTAAGTTGGGATAGTAGTATATTTTCTTCATTCTTAGGTAAGTCTCATCAGCCCCGCGATGGTTACTCTTCCCCTCGTGATATTTCGTTATAGTCTCGGTTAATTCATCCTCGTTAATTTCATTCCTAATTTCCAGACATCTATAAAATTTGGGTGATTCTACGTTATTAAAGTTTTTATTGATTGCCGAACTTACTAGTTCGTAATCTTGTTCATTTACAAAAATGCAATAATATTTCCTTTGTGGTAAACAGTATTCTTTTATAAATTTCTCTATCTCATCCGGTTTGTTTAAATTGAAGTTTGCATAGATGAAATTTCTTTTATCTCTTCTGACTGAGAATATGTCCGGTTTATCCGTATTTTTAAAAACTATCTGATTGGTTTTGCTGTTAACGATTTCTTCCTCGAGTATGCCTGGTGCCGAATACGAGTCCGCATTCGAGTTTGCTGTGTCGTCAGCGTCAATTTTTATGATTTCTTCCTCTTCGTCGATATTATTCGCCATTGACTGATTATCTATGTCTAGTGGGTTTATTTCTACTCTGGACAGTCATCTGCTGCGCAGTTTAGCTTTCCTTTTTTGTATTCAATTTTAAATTCATATTCTTCTAATTTTAATCTCCAACGGAGCAATTTTGAATTTGGTTGTTTCAACGAAAATAACCATTTTAAAGGTTTATGGTCCGTGTATATAGTGAATTTCCTTCCGTATAAGTATGGTCTAAAATAGTTAGTTGCCCACACGATGGCTAATAATTCTTTCTCGATTGTGCTGTACCTATATTCGGTGTCGTTTAATGTCCGGCTGGCGTAAGCTATCGGGTGATCCGCATTGGGTTCGCCCTGGCTTAATATTCCGGCTATCGCTACGTTTGAAGCGTCGGTTGTTAATATAAAGTCCTTAGAAAAATCCGGTGATATAAGTACAGGTGAATTCATTAATATGTCTTTACATGAGTTAAAGGCAGCAATGTATTCTTCGTCGTTCACGTTTATGTTCGAGTTTTTCCTTAAACATTTTGTTAGTGGTTTCGTAACGTGTGCGAAGTTTTCTATGAATTTACGATAGTATCCAACTAATCCTAGGAATGATTTTATTTCCTTTGGGGTTTTAGGTATCGGGAATTTCCTTATTGCGTCCAGTTTCTTTGGATTCGGACGAATCCCGTCTGGGATGACCACGTGTCCTAAAAACTCGGCTTCCTTCCTTAGGAAATCGCTTTTGTCTAGCTGGATCTTTAAGTTGCTTTGCCTGAAGCGCTCGAATACTAGTTTTAGTTTCTCAAGGTGTTCCTGTAAAGCTGTGGAGAAAACTATGACGTCATCCATATATAAAAGGCATGTTTGTCCAATTAGGCCTTCTAATACGTTCTGCATGAGCCTAGAAAAGGTCGCTGGAGCCCCAGATAACCCGAACGGCATCCTGGTGTATTCCCAATTGCCTGTATCGGTGGTAAACGCTGTTTTTTCTATGTCCCTGGGGTCCATTTCAATTTGGTGATACCCAGAGATCAAATCGATCGTCGAAAAATATTGGGCTCGCCCAATTTTGTCCAGTATTTCATCAATTTTGGGAATTGGGTGTCTGTCCGGTATTGTTTTTTCATTTAGTTTCCTATAGTCCACCACAATTCTCCATTTTTGTTTATTTGACTTGTCCATTTTCTTTGATATAAACCAAATAGGTGAGCTATATGGGCTGTGGCTTTTCCTAATGATTTTTTGTCTTAACATGTCATTTATTTGTCTGTCTACTTCCGGTTTATGTACGTACGGGTATCTATATAATTTAGAATGGACAGGTATGTCGTCTGTTGTCCTTATTCTATGTTTTATCGCATTTGTGTGCGTCAATGGTTCCTTTTTATTTAAAAATATGTCCTGATATTCTGATAATAAACTAAATAACAATTGTTTTTCCTCGTCATTTAATTCTCCTGTATCTATTTGTTCAATTAAGACATTCTCATTATTAATCCGTTTTTGATTACGCCCCGTATCGTAAGTGTTTAAATTATTAATATGAGTTGTACTAGAATTGTTATTTTGTATAACTACTGGTGCAAACGGACTTCTCCTTTGGCTGTATCTGGTTTCAGATGCATATTGTTTATTTAATCTGCTGAATGGCCTATATCTTACATTATAAGCTTGGTTATTATTTAGTACGTGATTAATTGTCTCAAGTTCTTCATTACGTATGAAATACTGCTGGGTTATTATATTGTTTAAATTTAAATGAGTCTCGGGTAGCTTTAAACCATCTGCGTTGGCTTCTGTTTGTCCCGATCGACTTACGCTAAGATCTGTGAATTTTATTGGTATAATATTCTTGCCTATATACAGTTTGTGCTCCTTAAAATCTATTTTAGCTTCGTTTCGTTTCAGAAATTCCATCCCAATCAATCCCGAAAAAAATGTGTTAAAGTTAAACAGGCAGAACTCTTGTATTTCCTCTGAAATCGATTTAAGTTTAATACGTGCCCGCTTACAGTGCTTCGAAATGCCATGTACGGTGCGTATGGTAAAATCATGCGTAAATATGTTTTTAGGGAACTTATAATATGCTACAGCAGGATTCAAAAGATTTTTTGAAGATCCTGAGTCTAACAAAAATTTACCTGATATTTCATTTAATTCTATATACGGTAACTTACATAATGTATTCATATTATTTATATCTATCACGGTTCTCTCGTTGAGGGCCCTGCAGTGGGAAAATTTCGCTGTTGGATATCGTATTCCTCGGCTGGCGAATTTTCGTAATTTAATTCTTCGTTTACATAATTTACATCGTAATTTGTTTCATTTACTTCGTTTTCATTAAATTCTATATTATTTACGTGAGCTGCTCTCCTTGGTAATGACAGTCTAGTGTTATAACTATCTACTTCCATTGGTTCGTGATAATTTCTGTTAGCATTATGGTTTACATTGGGTCGACCCGGTTGATTATTGAAGTTGGGTCTCCTAAATTGACTCGAAAAATTTTGCCTTGGTACAAAGTGTTGATTTTGTCTAGGCTGGGAATTTGTGTGATTGTTTTGGTTATTATGTTGTTGAAATGGTCTAAAGTTTGTTTGGAAAGGTCTCTGAAATTGTACATTCTGAAAAGGTGGGTTATTTTGTCTCTGAAAGAACGTACGGTTTTGTCCTTCTAATTTATTACTATTACTGAAATTCTTATTTATTGTTTTATCTCTATAATCGAAATTTTCCTCTGCGAATACGAATTTCAAAGCTTGTTCTATGCTCGAAGGTCCTTGACTACGCAAGACGAGCCCTAACGGATTGCGTAACCCTCCTAAGAATGCTTTTAATGTTTGATTCTGGTATATGTCTTTCTTAATTAATCGCACGCCTTCATTTTGCTCGTTAGCTATTAAACTCGAGATGAGCAATTGCTCTATATGACGGCATCTGTTCGCGAACGACAGTGCGTCTTCAGCATTACGCTGTTTCAAGGTTAACATATCTGCTAATAAACTATGATCATCTCTTTGGTCTGAAAAATTCTGAACAATGGCCTCTCTCAGGTCTGCCCACGTATTAATTATCTTTGTATTTACTATAAGCCGGGCTGTTCCCGTTAGTTTAGTTTGAACATAATTTAGCAAGAAGTGATTCATATACAGATTCTCATTTGGCACGTAGAACTGATTCATGACCAAGTCACATGCCTTTAAAAAGTTGCCTACGTTGGCTGGTTGCCCGTCGAACTCGGGAATAGCTTTTAAGAAAAATTCTTTGAATTGGTCTGTCATGTTGCTACTATTACTACTCTTATTAATATTTGAATAATTTACTGTTATGTTATTGTCGCTAATGCTGATTGATCTAAATCTATACTCTATGTTACATGAACTTTGTGATTCTTCCTCTGAATCAGACATATAACGTTTCAATACAACACATATAAAAAATTGGAAATGTAAAATGGGATAGCAGTAAACTTACCATAATACGATGGTTGCTGCTTCCATTTGGCTCTGCTTGGCCACTATTTCTGCTTTAACTTGGCTCTGCTTGGCTCGAATTGGTTATTAGGCGTCGATACGCTTAAAAATCGAGATGCGTTCGGTTTTCTAACCAGTCCTACCGACTACGCCACTTAACTTCACGGTTAAGACGTTTGAATTTTTAAAAAAATTTATTTAATACTTTGAACAATCAATACTTAATTACTTAGTTACAAAAAAATGAATAATATAATATACTAAAAATAAGACGATCAACCTACATGTGATCTAATGTCTATGCACTCGGTGTGCGAATGACTAACTCGGAACAAGAATGAACGGTTCTACCTCTGTGATTAGCCTCTTTATAGTCTTCCCTCCAGGCGTGGCACTATTGTCTCTGGATAACAAGGAATCTGCTGATGTTGATTCTCACAGTGATATTCCGTTCTACTTGCACTTTGAACCTGCAAGTTCTTGGCTCCGTTAAGACGGCGGCTGACTCAGCGGTTCTTACCGTGGGAAGGCGACATTGTATTATAATGGGCCATTGTTTGGGCTCCATTTATCTCGCGTCAAAGTAAACGAACTAGTCCGAAGTAAAATTGTCGTCCAGGAATGATCGTTTGTTTATTGTGTGGTGAAACTACGAGGTCGAAGACTTGCTTTTTAATCTTCTGGTCGACATATTTATGAGCCCTTTTTTTAATAGAAAAACTAATACCGGGTGTTTGACTCAACATGTTAACACTCTAACAAAAAATAAATAATTCAACTAAAATACTACATACAAACTGTATTTATATTGATGCTAATTCTTCGTGATAGTATTTATATTAAATTCATAGCTACAAACAAAACAAACAGATCTTTAAATCGAGACAAACGTATAGATTAGTATATGTATAAACCGGCCGAGTTATTGACATAATTTATTATTCTACAGACAAATTCGGAGTGTTTAAGCGGTCAAATGCGAAGTGAAAATAAAGGACTAGAAATTAAAGGTGTCGCACGATTCAATGAAGTTTTGTTCTTAATAGACCTTAATATAAAAATACTTTCTAATGAATCAAGCATAGTTTGATGTCTAACGTTTTTGACAAGTTTCAAATTTTCTTTGTCAATGTGGTGATTATTATCTCATATATGTTGTGCCACACAACTGTGCGAGATGTTCACGAAATCTGGTGGCTATGTTTCTCCTAGTTTGACCCACGTATTTAAGATTGCAATCTTTGCAACTAATCTCATAAATACCGGACATTTCAGTGACTTTGTCTTTATCTTTCGTCTTACCCAACAAATTTTTTAAATTACTTTTCGTCGAAAAAGTCAACTAAGTTATTTTATTTTCCATTAGCGTGTGTTCTTGTGCGTATATCCAACCAATTTCTACCACCTCATGTTCGTAACTACCCCAATATTTGATTCTTTTTCAATTGAGTTGCCATTCCGAGTTCTTGTATGTTCTGCGTTTTCTGATATTCGGTCCGTTGTTTTATTCCTATCCTTGATTAGTCTGGTATTTACTTATTTTTAGTATTAACATGAATGTCTTACATAACTTCATTTTCTGTTTAGAATTCTAGTTAATATATGGTTCTCTTTCTTTTAATACTCGTTTCACTTCCCTACATCTTCACTTACATCATTTTTATTACCTTATTTTGCCTCATTTAATTCTCAATACAAATTTTGCTTGCAACTACTGTGCTTATTATTATCTGTATTCATTTTCATTTCTTCAACATTCCCACCATGGGTTTAATTATATACTGGTTAGCTTCTCCATCGACAAATACTTTTCTTATTCTTCGGTCCCATATACATTTAACTTTTTTATGCATTTTTCGATTTAGAAGTTAGTTGCTTCCATTACTTCGTTGTCTATCACACTAAATGTTCTCAAACTTTTAAAACTTCATACAACGACCTTCGTATCCTTTCAACTTCGTACGTTATGCTTCTTTCTCTGTATGTTGTCAGCTCTGCTTCGTGATCTTACCTATCTGTTTCGCCATCCGGCCCCTGTATTATTTTATACGCTTACTTTCCTATTCTTTTACTTCAAAATGACGGTTTCGCTAGATGGAAACTGTGGGAATCTCGTTAATACATTAATCTTATTTCTTACTGAACATATTTTTCTAATCTACTATAAATGTCTTACAATTAATACAGGGAGTTTGCTGTTCTTATTCTGGATATATCTTGCTTTTCATCGTCTTCAACACTGCTAGACTCGCCCATTTTTAAAAACTGTTTTATAACATTAAAGATCAACAAATCCCGTTAGTTCGGTGCACCTTCTGTGTTAGCTTTATGGGATTTTTCGTTCATTATTGAACTGTCATATTGTTGGTTCTGTGACTATGATTAGGATACATCATAATTTGAGGTAACTGCCTGGAATTCTGCATTCGTGACATTTCTGTTTTTATGGTAGCTCTGTTGGTATGCCTTTTTCCTTGGTGGTCTCTTCTTATTTGGATTCGTTTCACTGGACATATTTTTTGTAATCACTGTAAACGTTTTACAGTTAACAGCTGAAAGTTTGCTGTTCCTAGTCTGGATCTCTTGCTTTTAGATGCTTATACTCTGTTTCAGTTATCTTTTCATTCAATCTTCGTATCTGCTTTTTTCTTTTCAAACTTATATACGTCTGCAACATTAAATATGCCTCTAATCTGCCTTGTTTGTATATCTTTGAGTTGACAGCTATTTAATGGATTTTCGTCAATTATTTCATATGGTCCTTCAAATATAGATAGGAGTTTCGCACATTTCTCCAATTCTCGACTTCCAACTCTCTCTCCCTCAATACATTCATACCTGACCTGATTCGTCTAGATTCGTTTACATTCTTGCCATCATCTCTCGTCAAAGCATCTGCCACTACATTCAAGCTTCCTTTCACATGCCTTATGTCATAAGTATACTCTTGCATAATCAACACTTATCTATGTATTCGATTGCTTACGAACTTATTTTTGAGGATACTGATCAAATCAGTCACACTATACTACTTCTCATGCTCTTTTGTAACTCTCGACATAAAACATATTGCCACTTCCACCCTCTCTTGCATCTGTACTAACACTCCTGCCAATTTGTTGATTCACGCACCTGTTCTTAACGTGAACTCCGATTCATACCTAGCATGGTAAACTTTCAACCCATTACATAATTTCTCCTTTATTTTGCTGAAGACTACCTGTTTTTGACTGTCCCAGTGACACTTCTCGTTTTTCTTGGGCATGTTTTGAGTGCATATAATTTTTCATTCAAATTTGGGACCAATCTCTTGAAGTAGTTGCTCATGCCAATGAAACATCTGAGTATTTTTTAATTGGTGGGGCGTTTGAACTCCCTGATAGCTTCCACAGGTTATTCGTCCATCCTTATACCCTTTTGATCAATGACGTACCCCAAGAATACTACTGCTTTTTGATAAAATTTTCATTTTTGAAGATTATTCTTCAAACCAGCTTCGTCTAAAACTCTTAAAACTGTTTCCAAATGCTTTTGATGATTTTCTTTCCTTCTACTAATCAATATATCGTCTACATAGTGTACTACGAATTGCTCGTACTTGTCTAAAATAGTATGTAGTGCTTTTGTTAACGCTGCACATGCTGATTGAATCCCGTAAGGCACTACTGCAAATCTATAGACCTCTTCGTCTACAGTAAATCCTGTATAGTCTCGGGTATCTTCGTGCAACGGAATTATCCAAAAACTATGCTTCAAATCTATTTTTGTAAATACTTCTGAACATGTCAATCTCCCAAAAATTTAATCAATGTTCGCTGGGGCTTCATACTGTAGAATTGAACAACTATTTATGTTCCTGGCATCCAAACAGAGTCTTAGTTCTCCACTTGACTTTTTAACGATAACCACGGGATTTGTAAATGGGGTGTTACTGTTTTCAATTATTACCCTCTGCTTCATTTTAGAAATTTCTTCTGCTACCTCTTTTCTATACTTGTATGGATTTGGATATGACTTGACTTTAAAATTCTCTAACCCTTTTACTTGTTGTTTTTCTCCATTTTTAAGCCCACGTAAAGTTATAATTGTAATGTTTCTGAAAGTTTGTTTTAATTTATAAATATTTATTTAAATTCCTTCCATTTAGGTGTTCGTGTATGTTCGATCGTATGTCATCGTCGTCCAATAGCAACACCAACGCCAACAGCGAACTGACTCTGACTAGTGATGGACAAAACGGTTATTTTCTCTTAAAAGTTGAACTTGTTATCGTTATTTAATAATAAACGTTCGAAATGACAGGTTTCGTTATTTATTTGTTATTTTGAACTGGATAGTCGATCGATAGTATCCTACGTTCCCAAAGCTGTGAGCGAGAGCGAGCACACTAGTATGAATAACGTGTTAAGTGTTAAGAAATATGTTATGAAGTAAAGTCTGCTCTATACTGCATAGCATACCCATACATATTTAACATTCCCAGTCTCATGTCCATTCATCCCGTTAAATTTAACAGTTGCCGATGAAGACCGATGTTTATTCATCGAAGCTAGTTGCAGTGGAAAAGAAATAGATACGAGTCCGAATTCTAGTTTAGTCTAAAGCGTTATTTTGTACCTGTTATTTTTATATATCGATAACAGGTGGTTACCGTTGCGGCTCGGCAACCGTAAAAATAACAGAGAGTTAAATAGCGACCCATCACTAACTCTGACAATGCTCCTGGCAATAATGATTAATGGCGGATTGTTGTTTATATTTAGGATATCATAAGCTGTTATTTGATCTATGTCTATTTATTTTTCTGGAAGTTTTAAAGATTTAACAATCTTATTGTAGCCTGAAATGTTTGAATTTTGGGTATTTAAGTAATTAGTTGTCTGGAGTGTAGATAATGAAACATGGAGTATGTCGACAAACATCAGGTAGGAATCCCTAAAACAGCTATATACTAAATACATGTGTGAATTCAACAAAATTAGTCACTTTTCTGTAGCATAATTAAATTTTGGTATATCACTATTGGTGAATTATTTTTAAATGTCTGCATTTATATTTTTGTTTCTTTTTATGAAATATACTCAACGAAAAAGAAAACCTAATTGCTAAATACGAATTTTGTTATGTCCTTAGAAGCAGCCTGGAGATGTCTTACCTGGTCAGACCAATTCACTTTAAAACGTTAAATATGATTGACCTATGGAAGAATGAGGCTTATCCAGACCAATCGACATCATAAGGAACAGTACAATACCCATCAAGTTGTCAGGATTACTTATTTTGCACATTGTCGCAGTATCCTATCGTACGAAGCATTCATATGGGTTAACTCGTCAGCAGCGGAACATGTGTTTATCATGCAAAAAAGAGCAATAAGGACATTGTGTCCGTAGGTCCAAGAAAAAGGTGCCCTGATATGTTCGAGGCCAATGGGATGCTTAGGTACCCTTCCAGCTACATTCCTCTTCAGTATATGTATTCAAAATATCCCATGAATGATGAAGCTCACAACATCAATACCAGGTGCAGGCATGAATTAAAAATACAGTTCCACAAAAAGGAGAAAACAAAGCAGATGTTGGATTACTTGGGAGTCAAATTCCTCAGTTTTCTACATAATTTTATTAAGATGCTCTCACTAACAAGATTACAGTAGGCACTAGTGGATGTTATAAAACAAAAACCAAGGTGAAGGAATTTATTGGTGCTCTAAACTAATGTGTAAAGTGTTACATACTACTTGTATTAATTCTTTGTAGTGTGTGTGTCTGTGTGTGTGAGTGCGTTAGGCAAAAGCTTTGGAAGGCAAGTTCCAAAAAGCCACAGACTTTTGCTTGCTCAATGTTTCTGAATGTACCCTGACATTGGCGGTACTATACTTAGTAGATAGGAATAGATAAGACATATGCGTGAACACTTTCAGAGACATATTTAAGCTATTTTCGCATTGAAGTTGTATTCATTTCCCTGTGCTTGATTTATCCATTGCTTATTCTTACGTTTAATTAATTCAATTTTCTCTAAAATAGAATTGAACGCGCCATTTTAGGTATTTCTTTTTTCACAATAGCATTTAATATGTTGACTTTTTTTGTCACATATGTTACCACATATTTTAGAAGCTAAACAAATTCTCGCCTCTCAAAATAAGTAATGCTACTTCGTTTTTTTTTTGTTATTGGTGTTTCACACGTTTTCGTAGACGACTAAGAGTTATTAAGTAAAACAATATCAAAAACAATTAATTGGTATTCATTTAGAAAAAAGAATTTTTGAAATCGGTCAATTAATAATGATATCACGAGTTCAAAGTATCTATTTTGTTGTTGAGTTTTGACTAGAACTGCATTTTAGGCTAAACATGGACACTCGCTATATGTCTTAACTATTTCTATCTAGTAACTATAGTCGGTACTTATAAAGACTGTGACTTACCATGTACATTTGATGGTCAATAAAGTGTATATATCTATCTATCAGCAGAAATGAAATGTGTTGTTAATCTTTAATTTTTTTAATGTAATAAAGATTTTATTCTAATTAACATTGTCTTAAGTAGTTTTTTACAGTTTTACAAGAAATATATATTATGTACAAATACACCTATACCTATATTCAGTATTAGTTTGTAGCTTGAAATAAATTCAGTTAATCAAATACAGTTTCTTTTTTTCAAAAATGCTTGGACACATTGGTTAGTATTTCAAGTTGCAGTCTTTTAAAAAATCTATACAGTATATACCATATTTGATAAATGACTTAATCGATAATTTCTTTAAATCAACCCTACGTTTTTGTTGACTATTTTTAAAGTTCTTACATGTGAAGTTGTAGAAAACCAGCATATTTAAAATTTTTATTCATTGATAACTACACAATTTTTTTCTTGCTTTCAATTCAAGATTTATAATAAAAATTAGAAATTTGGTGGTTTTGTTTCGCTTGATGTGTACTTTAAAAATAGTCAACAAAAAGCTAAGTTTGTCATTTACAAAAGTTATCAATGACATTTGACACAAATTGTATAATACATTTTTGAAAAGATTGTAACTGAGAATATTATCAGACTCCGAGCATTTTTGAGAAAAGCTGAAGTAGATTAATTGGAATTATCCCAAGTTACAAACTTGCACTGTATATATAATATATACAATTGCAGATAAGTTGCAAATGTAAGTTTAAATTTTACAACTTTGCTAGGCCCTTTTAAAATTAAGGTAACATGTGTAAGTATAAAGAAAGTTTGTAACAGCTCACTACAGTAAACTTGCATTAAGGTTACATAAGAAACACTTACATATGTAAAGTCACTGAGGGGAAGATTTGCCATTTGCAACAAACTTGCAGGAAGCTTTTTGCAAGTTATCTATCTAAGTTACACTTGCTTTGGAAAAGATTCTGCAATGTTAATGCAATATTACCTTGCTCAGTGGGTACCATCCTCCCCATTCTCATTGTTTTCATTTAATCTTTGCATTTTGATTCCTTCGTTGCGAATTATTGTTTTTTTTTTCATCTCGTCAGTGCCTATAATTACATCATGTTCCATACCATCCATTATTAAAAGCTGCAACTCCAGTTTCTCGTCGTTTATATTTAATTCCACTGAGATTGTCTCATTGATCTCCCCAATCTTTTTTCCCTCTTGCATTTACAAATGTGATTTTAGGAATTTAAACTCTCCCCACGTTAAAGTGTTGTACGACTATCCCAGAAATTATTGAGGCTTCCGATCCTGTATCAAATAATATTTTCACAGTTTTATTTAGTAATTTCCCATTCAAAATTATGAAGCCTACATTTTCTGCCTCCTTGTCATTTTTAAATATTTCCCTGGGGTGTTCATATATACACGTGTGGTAGGCTGTTGCGTGTGGGTGATTTGCGTTTACGGGTTGGTGTGCTTCTGAAAATTTGTATGGACAATAGAATGGTCCATACCCCTGTTTAGCAGTCTCCCTCTTGCTGCTTCCACTGCATCGCTCATAATCCTTATTTCCTCCTGTTGGTCAACAGTTCTTTGTTTTCACATTGCCCCTGTTTCAGCACCTGGTCTTTGACTCTCTTCCACTGCGGTGGGCATCTGTCTCATAGCATTCATTTTGGCTCTAAATTCACCTGTCCTTCTTTCGTCTTGTTGACAATTATTATTAACAAATCGGTGTACGTGTCTAGCAAAGTTACGTTATCTTCATAAACAAGTTTAAGAAAATTGTAAAAAAATCCTAAAAGACAGTTTTTAAAATATCCAGTATTGAGAATCCGACATATATTGGCTTATTATAATGTATGAGACTTTTTTTCATCTCAATAGCTACTAAATTTTCACTGAAATTTTTAAAATATTTGAAATTTGGTTTGGTAATGTAATTTTCAGCGCCTTTTTTGACGGTTTTTACTAAATTGTGTAACAAGTTTTAGGTCAATTTTCTTCCACATTTTCTTTTGTCTTACCATATATTATACAAATTATCGTTTTCTCCAAAATATCCTTCTCTAAACTATTTGCTGGCAGAATTTCTCAGATTAGTGTTGACTTCTATATAAGGTTTCAAAAAAGGCCTCTGTGAACTCGAGTGACTTTTAAACCATTTCGCAGACAGTGTTTCAGAGCTCGATAGTGAATGATGTGCCGTTTTTTATTTTCCAAGTTAGGTAATAATTTATCACTTTTAGTACCATAGAATAGAATTTTCTGGACAAAAGGGCATATTGTTGAAGTGAACATGAAGGTGTTTGGGAATAATCAAGTCAACTTGAAAAACATATCCCGTGCATGAGATATCAGATAAATCAAAAACAGACTTTTGCAAGCGTTCAATTTTTTGAGTTTCCAATTATTCAAAATTTGCAGTTGGAAAATACTGTTGCATAATATAGCCGTATAACTTAGTGGCGCCATCATAGTATATAATATATGAGGAATGTTTTGACGGGTCATAGTTGGGAAGGAACTTATTGTTCACTTGGCTCTTCTACTGACACGTGTGCTTACACCTCCGCGTATGCCTCGTTTAAAAATGTGGATGATATCGATGCCAGTGAGCGATTTCAATTCGATTTATGTATATCGCAACATGGCGTCCAGGCTTAAGCCTGCGACCGTATAGTAATGTGATGAATCAAGCTTGTATGTCTTCAGACACAAGTCTTTATAATTTTCAAAAATATGTGCCAATAATAAAACATCAGCAGTTAAATACAAATCTGAATGGTCTACAAACGTCTTATATTGCAACAAATTCCAACTTTTGCGGCTCTGGCATACTCTTCATCCGAAACCGCTTCATCCCGTATTTCATCATAGAAACATTCTTTATCGGGTAGAACCTGTTCATCAAATTTAGGAAAATCCGTAACATATGTATAAGGATAAATACCTTTCTGTCTCATACACGAAAATTTGCCATTGTGTAGAAAAATGCTGCGTACCTCGCGACACTGACTATCATCTAAAAGTGTTGAAATCTCGTCAAGAGAAGGCGTCAGAAAGTGATACGAGCCAAGGAATACCATTAGCAGATTTTTAGTTTTAATGTCGCCGCGTTCATTTTGTAATTGCCAGCAGGAAGAAGTTTTGAAAAAGATACATATCTTTCATATGTTTGTGGAATTACTGTCAATTCTTCACGCTTTTTAGCTAAAGTTCGAATAAAGAGATAAGCATCATAATTTTCCAAATTGTGGAAAACAATTGGAATATTCGATTGTGTTTTATAAAGAAGATTACAGTTCTTATGTGCAGCGCCTCTAAAGCGGCCCGTCAAATGACAATGATCCTTCGCTTAAGTGTCGGCTGGCGCTAACGATTTTTCGCAAATGTGACATGATGTGGCATGATGTGGCATTTCGAAAATTTAAACAATCTTGCTTCGACATTCTTATTGGATTATTTTTTCCCATACTTATCATACAATGGCTTTAAGTGTTCCTCGAATTTGTAAATTAAAACCTCAGCAGCATCTTTGTTTTTGTATAGAATGAGCTTTGACTCTGAATCATCAAATGAACACTTAACGTAATATGCGAAAGAGCAAGGCTTGTGCTCATATTTCTTTATAGAAATGTTGTCATCATCAGACGGTTCGTTTTCAAATACGCTAAGGGGGTATTTAAAGTCTGCATATATGCAGAAAGGTAGTCGAATTTTCTTTTCAAAGTTTTTAAATTTTAACACATTTTTAGTAACCGTTTGACCTAATATATCCTTTTTAGTAATTTTCTCTGGAAATTCTGTAGCTATAAAATTAAAGTCGTGAGACATGTGTGTTCAAAGCTTGTCTTCAGACGAAAAGTAGTATTGCAAACATCCATCGCAAAAATGCTTGGCACTTATATTTTTTGAAATTGCTGAAGAAACTAACCTTAAGACATTTTTTATATAACAATAATGATATTTGCCTGCAGAATCATCAATATTAGCAGCAATTTTGCATGAACGGGTAGTTTCTTTGCAATATAATGTAACGATCCAATGACTTCATTAGTCCATTTACGGTTTAGAAAAAGCCTTTCTAAGCCATAGACATTGATGGAATTATTATTTTAATTTTTAAAGGCTGTGATAGATTCTACAGAAACTGGAAATTGCAAGTCCTCGAAATGTAGGTTTTGAACATTTAAAAAGTGAAGTTAAGAATTTGTAGAAGTGCAAGAACCAATAGGTTCAATGACCGCTGCCACTATTGCCCACGCAAAGCAACATTCATCATTATTCTTAATATTAATTATCTTCTTTAAAACCTCTTTTGGCAATGGTAAGTATGATGAAGCTCTTAAAGGGTTAAATTTACAAATATTAACTTCGAAGTATAATTTTTTTTCAAGCGCCCACCCCGAGTCTCTCTCAGTAAAGTCAGAAGCTTTCTGATCAATTTCTTCGGCATATAAATCAAAAATTTCGTTAAAACTTGTTGAGCGACGTACTTGCAGTATTGTGTAATTTTATTTCTCTAACAGCCTTAGAGGGAAGGTAATACAGAGCGAAGAGTTTCATATTACATTTAAATGTAGTATGGTTCCGAAGGTCGCTTTTTCATAAATATACAAGTTTTTTTTTAACACTATTTAAATAATCTCGAATAGGCTGCCCCACGTATTCAGACGTCACTTGACATCTAAAAATGCGCGTTTTAAATACGCTTCTGCAAACTTTAATGTCATTACTTAAAGGTTTCCAAAAGTGTGATCTATGTTTAAGTGATCTAATCTGAGCGGAGTAACAGTTATATGGAAGCGTGCGATCGCACTGAATACAATATTTGGTACCTGAGTTCCGACTTTGGGTTCCAGATGACGATGATTGATGCGAAGCATGAGATGGAACATTGATTCTACCATCTAATTTTGGATGTTGTGAAACACCAACTCTGCCGTCTAATGTTGATGTATTGCGAGTGAAGGTGTGTCAGCAGCGGTCGATATTGATGGCAGCTGATTCTGCCTCCACCAGTTTGCTTCGAAACTCTACGGTCTGATGTTGATAGTATTGCGAGTGGAGGCATATTAGCGGCAGTCGACATTGATGCTCACAGATCCTGCATCGGATCAGTAGACGGTAATGATAAAGCCGATTGTATACATGTCTGTTGCGAGACTCTACCGGCTGATGTTGAAGGTGTTGCGAGTGGAGGCATGTCAGTAGCGGTCGATGTTGATGGAGCCTGATTCAACACAAACATTGCCTGGCCTTCTGCATCGGATCAGTAGACGCTGATGTTGATTTTGCACCACTTTGTGGTGAAGCAGATGGTCTGTTCGATAGTTCTATAGCGTGTCTGAAACAGCAAAGAGAATAAAACACTTGTTTAAGTATTTTACAGGTATTCTTACTGCTTGGTGAATTGTAGAATCCGGCTCGCTTAGCGATTGGCTCTCCAACGCAATGTCCATTTTGAATATGCCTTTTCAAGTTATCTTTCCTTGTGAAGGTGATGGCACATCCCGACAATGAAGAACCATTTTCTTGTCGTCGCCCTTTTGAAATCTGAAAGAGCGAGGTAGTATATTGCATCTATGTATGCTCCCTCGACGATTTCCATTCACCTTGGCTGTGAATAACTCAAAGTAAAGGCCGTTCTTTGTCAAAACCAGTGAAGGAGTTGCGGCGGAAGTGACGGCCGTCCCCACCATTTCCTCGAACTTTCCAGCTCTGAAACAAAAAATCAATGTAGATTCCGATGACAAAAAATTTATGCTTTGCCTCACCATTAGACTTTCGCAAGTTCTGCCCAGACAAATATCTTGTTCAGAAGCACAGAATGTTCAGTTCAGAAGCGTCCCAATATTTCGTTCAAAAGCATGCAGGGAGCAAGTCCAGAAAAAAAATGGCCACACGCGCACTCACATCATAGCTTGACAGTCCTACAAACGTCCAACAGTCCCGGATAATATATAATCTCATAAAAGTCGCACTCTCTCCCCATCTCGTCATATTATTGCTCATCCGAAGAGAGTTGTCTCTAAATGTCCTCGATTTGTGTCCATTCCAGACCGTTGGATTAATCATCGTCCGATGTCACTATTACCTCCCTCACTGTCACCACCAACCTGGGGATCATTATTCGCAAACATGTCACTCTCTTCCCCACTGTACTTCACCACCAACCTCAGCGGGATCATCGTTCTCAACATGGTCACTCTCTTCCCCACTGACGTTGCCCAACTGTCCTCCGCCACGAGCGTCAGCGGGAATCATCGTTCACAACATCTTCCCCTAACTGTTCACCACCAACCTCAGATGAAACGTCACTCACTCGCATGACGCAGGATGAAAAGTCACTCACTTGTTCCATCATAATGTTCCCTTCCCTGTCAAAAACATCAACTCCAATGTCCACTTCACCACCATCATCGGCCCTAAAATAACACTATTTTTCCCACTGATGCTGGCTAACTGTCCTGCACCACCAACCTCAGCCGCGAAATCAGCGTTCACAACATTGTCACTCTCTTCCCCACTGACGTTGGCTAACTGTCCTCCACCACGAACGACAGCGGGGCACTCATCGTTCACAACATCTTCCCCTAACTGTTCACCACCAACCTCAGGTGAAACTTGTTCCATCATAATTTCCCCTTCCCTGTCAAAAACATGGTCCCCAATTTCCACTTCATCACCTATGGTTGGTCCTAAAATAAAGTCTCCCTCACCGTAACCATCGCAAACCCTCGAGTCTTTTGCCGGAAACAATTGCGTGTTCAATGACGCCCTGCTGGTAGTTGCTCGATCACACTGTCGCACTACTACGTTCTCGAGAATCTTAATTTGTTACTGACTCTGACAATATGCACAATTTTCATGTACACATGAAAATGGTAATCGACGCTTTCTCGTATTTAAAACTTTCTCCAAAATAGGTCGATTATTTTGTGAGAGGGCACAATATTTGCACCTATGTAGTCCTGCACAAAAACACGGGGGTGCGATTTTCACGAAAGTACACACACACTTACAATTTAACTTAGAAGCTAAGCTTGCCATGAACTGAAATGAACTGAACTGGCGCTCCTGCTCTCTTGCTTCCCATTTACAGATTCTCCGTGATAAATGTTGCGGTCATTCTCAAGGTCAAAAAAATTCGAGGTCGCATATCTCAAGGCCAATGTCAAAACAAACTTTAAGGTCGCGTAAAATTTCAAGGTCAATGCCACATAAAATTTAAGGTTAGTGCACAAACATTTTCAAGGTCAAGGTCACATAAAATTTCCAGATCAAGGTCAAATTCTCGCGGTCGTCTAAATGTTCAAGGTCGTCAACTTTTCCAAGGTTGTCAATTTGGGATAAAGGTATTAATTTGCGCCATACTAATTCATTTTTAAACCGTCGTTATGTGTGAACGCGTCATAATTTCTCCCGAAATTGAGAATGCTTCTACCATCGTATTCGACGATAAAGCTGTCGACAACGCTCTACTTCAGAACCTGCAGGAATGAGAGGTACAGGAAGGAATGATTATGGAATAGGAGGATTGGAATCGTTAAAGGCAAATGTAGCTGTAAGTGTCAGGTTCGTAACGTTTCTATTGCGCAGTAGTAAAAAACTTTTATATTCAACATGCTTGGTTTTGTCAGAAAAAATATGTTTTCCTATTTTCATATATTGTGCAGCATGCTTCAGATCGCTGTTTTATGTTGCACTGCCGAAGCGATTTTTTCATACAACGGAAATTTGAACACTCAATAATACAGTTACAAATGGGCTTTAAGATTAACCGTTCTCAGTTCTTTTTCAAACATTAAGGTAAACAATAAAAAATATCTCAAAAAGCGTATATCACCCTATTATTTCAATATTACAATTTTTTTCAACTAATTACTGGAATAGGTTCTTCTTGCTAATAGAAAACAACTTTTTTAATAAAATTATTTTTTCGATGCTTTGGCAAAAAATTAAACTATGTCCCGATATATTTACATCGCTGACGATTACATTTCTATCGGAGAGGAACGAACTTTTGCAATGAAACTTTCTTGCTAAATGTGTAAAAACACATTTTTTTACTTGCGATCTAATATCACAATTAAAATTAAATAAAGTCAACATTTAATTACGTTTATTACATTATCACATATTTAACTTAAATAAATGTTGTACACCCATATATTTAAATGTGCAATTATTTACTGTGACTTCCCACATCACCGTCACAATGATTTTCTCTTATTTGAACGCACACGCCTACTACCTTGTCTTCCACGGGCTCGAAACACTTCTTCACATTATCAGCTTTGACTCCATTTTTACAATAAAAGCACTATGCAAGCACTTTCGAGTGAGCATGATATTTGCATATATGGCTTTGATTAAACAAACCACATGTTTCATATCTTGCTGACGGTAAACATTCGGAGCAAACAGTCGATGCACGATTTGAAACAACTAACATAGTAATAACCTGACACTTTTCTCTACCCCATTCGATACCTCTTTTCAAGGATTCATAGAGCGCTGCGTCTTACAAAAATATTTTCCTTTGCACAGTATGATTTTTAGTCACATAATAAGGAAACTGTTGGACATTACTTTCTTTCATTTTTTCCATTCTATCATAGACTTTCCATAAAACATATTACTGCTATTAATCTCTAAAACTTTTCTACTCACTTCACTCATACGACTATAATATAACTTCAGAAACATAACCTTGAGAGAAGTGTTGACCATGGGAAGAAGAGTTCTACAGCACCCTCCTCTTCTTCCCAAGGTCAACACTTCTCTCAAGGTCATGTTTCTGAAGTTTTATTGTAGTCGTATAAGTGAGGTGAATTGAAAAGTTTTAGAGATTATTGGCAGTAATATGTTTTATGGAAAGTCTATGATAGAATGGAAAAAAAGAAAGAAAGTAATGTCCAACAGTTTCCTTATTATGTGAGTGAAAACCATAATTTGTAAAGGAAAATATTTTTGGAAGACGCAGTGCTCTATGAATCCGTGAAAAGAGGTATAAAATGGGGTAGAGAAAAGTGTCAGGTTATTACTATGTTAGTTGTTTCAAATCGAGCATCGACTGTTTGCTCCAAATGTTTACCGTCGGCAAGATATGCAGCATTTGGTTTGTTTAATCAAAGCCATATATGCAAATATCATGCTCACTCGAAAGTGCTTGCATAGGGCTTTTATTGTAAAAATGGAGTCAAAGCTGATAATGTGAAGAAGTGTTCCGAGGCCGTGGAAGACAAGGTAGTAGGCGTGTGCGTTCAAATAAGAGAAAATCATTGTGACGGTGATGTGGGAAGTGACAGTAAATAATTGCACATTTAAATATATGGGTGTACAACATTTATTTAAGTTAAATATGTGATAATGTAATAAACGTAATTAAATGTTGACTTTATTTAATTTTAATTGTGATATGAGATCCCAAGTAAAAAAAATGTGTTTCTACACATTTAGCAAGAAAGTTTCATTGCAAAAGTTCGTTCCTTTCCGATAGAAATTCAATCGTCAGCGATGTAAACATATTGGGACATAGTTTCATTTTTTGCCAAAACTTAGCATCGAAAAAATAATTTTATTAAAAATCGTTGTTTTCTATTAGCAAGAAGAACCTATTCCAGTAATTAGTTGAATAAAATTGTAATATTGAATTAATAGGGTGATATACGCTCTTTGAGATATTTTTTATTGTTTACCTTAATGTTTGAAAAAGAACTGAGAACGGTTAATCTTAAAGCCCATTTGTAACTGCATTATTGAGTGTTCAAATTTCCGTTGTATGAAAAAAACGCTTCGGCAGTGCAACATAAAACAGCGATCTGAAGCATGCTGCACAATATATAAAAATAGGAAAACATATTTTTTTCTGACAAAACCAAACATGTTACGAAAAAATGTGCACTAAAAAAGTTTTATGAGCGAGAAGAATCTTTTCTAGTAATTATTTTAATGAAATAGCAACCTTGAGATTATGGGGCGACATACTGTTTTTAAGATTTTTTTCTCCGGTTCTTTGACGATTAGAAAAAATCGATGGTTGTATCTGTTAAAGCGGGATTTGAACTGGAAGATCTAATTTGAAATATCAAGATTAAAAAATGATAGTTCTAATACTAAATTAAAGCGAGACATCACATGTTTGACGCATGTACCAACAAAATGTTGAAATTTTCATACACGTAGTGTGTGGGTAGCTAATGTTCTCCGAATATTCAACACGCTAGGTGCGTGCAAAGAGGCCCCCTTTCTTCTCCTCTGGTCCCCCCTCCCCCCCTTCAGGGTACTTTTTACCAAAAAGATTTAAAAAAAACACCTCTAAGGGTCTATTACCGTTTTTTTCTTTTATGATATTTATCGCACAAACACGCAGTTTTCGCTATTCAATCAACATTAGCGTCTTCTTTCCACTTATATTGCGATATTTTCTTTTAGGTTAACAGTCGCAACCATACAATTTTTTTCGTTTTCAGAACTTATTACAAAAAAAAATGTTTTCTTCTACACTACAGTTTAGTTATAATTTATTTTCAGCTGTTATTGACAATATAATTTATAACTAATTTTAAAAACTATCATAGCCAGACTCCTCACCACGTTCATCTGAAGATAATGGCCATTCTTGAATATAAAAGTTTTTTACTACTGCGCAATAGAAACGTTACGAACCTGACACTTACAGCTACATTTGCCTTCAACGATTCCAATCCTCCTATTCCATAATCATACCTTCCTGTACCTCTCATTCCTGCAGGTTCTGAAGTAGAGCGTTGTCGACAGCTTCATCGTCGAATATGATGGTAGAAGCATTTTCAATTTCGGGAGGAATTATGACGCGTTCACACATAAGGACGGTCTAAAATTGAATTAGTATGGCGCAAATTAATACCTTTATCCCAAATTGACAACCTAGGAAAAAGTTGACGACCTTTTAGGAATATTAAACTTAATTTATTAGCTAACACACGAAAAGCTTAAAAATAAAAAATAGTAAACGTTTATGTACGGTAATTGTCAAAACACTAATACCGCCACTAAATGTCAATACTGTGGAAAACCTGGTATCAATTTAAGTGGATATCAAAGCTGGTATCGTGCAAAATACTGATCTCAGTGAAAACGGTTTGGGTAGAATACTGAAGAGCATTGCCGATGAACTCTCCAAATCAGTCTTAAATGTAGAGATAAAATTTTAGAACAAATATAATGAGAGGAAAATACACATACTAGGTGTAAATAAATATCGATGATGTTTTGTATAGTTGGAACAAATAAAAGGGGTAAAACAAATTCATATACACTCAAAATAAAGACGGCCATATAAACGACACAAATAAAGCACTTTAAAATAAGGTGTAAATGAATTTAATATAAAATAACTTACTAAAGATGCAGACGTTTCAAATATCCAATCGAACCAAATTATAATGCATCATTTGTCCAATAAAGATCTGCATTAACAGCATGGCGATCTGAAATACAAAGCTAATAAAATTAATTAAAAACAGATATATAAAAAGACATTTCTCAAATAATAAATGGAGCAAATGATTCTTAAATTAATCTTCAGCAGTGTAAACAATGTATTGAATATACACTACAATTGAGTGAAATGCAAAGACTTTTGCAAACTACATGATAAGACATTTAAGAAGAAATGTGTTGTAGTTTGAATTGAATATAAACTGATAAATAAATAGGTATAATTTGGTTAATAAAGCGTTCATATATGTTTGTTCAAAATGAAAAGTGTTTAGTTTATGTTATATAAAATATTAAGTTTGTACTAACCTTTAAAATGTTTGTAATATTTCTGATACCACTACTTCAAAGTTATCTCTCTTCAATTTGGTTTATCATAACAAGAGGATGCCAGAGCATTTTGTTAATGCAATTTAATGAAAATAAGTAGTAAAATCGGCAAATTAAAGTTTGAAAAGTGTTGGAAACTATAAATAATCAATGGTGTCTCCCCTGAATGATAAATAAGTTCAGAAGATGTGCTGCAAGAAAATATATCCAAATATCAAAATAATAATTGACGCCAAAGACGCGGAAATTTGAAGTAAGAAGTTTACAAGATCGCTGCATAGCAACGATGAATTTCAACCTGGCAAACAGCGGTTGATAAGGGAGGAATCAGGTAGTTTCGAAGGTATAAAGTTTAAATAAAGAGGCCTTTTTATATAAAAGTGAATGGAACTTATAAATATCAGTAATGAAAGTATGAATGAAAATTTGTGTCATTAATGTATGTAAACCTTTAATCTGTTTATAACAATTAAATAAGAAATTCATTTATATTTTAAAATCACCAATTTGGAAAAGCACAAAGAAAATTTTTTGATCGAATATAAAACCTAAATACAAAGAGCTCAAGTAATAATATAAGAATTTATTGATTAAGTAGTGGTGTTATGGTATTTGTTATTTCTTTATCCGTATAAAATTAGTACAATAATATCAGACATACACAGAAATTTAATGCAGTGTTACTATTTGAGGATATAATAACTATATCTGGTTTTAATTTATGGGCAAGTAAAAGAGAAATAGAATAACATGAAATTCATTAATTAATAAAAAATTAACAGGTGAACTCACTACATACCCTTTCAGTATGGAGTCAATAGCCAGGCAAATATAAACATATAAAAATTAAAAAACATACATAGAAATATAAATAATAACAAACATAAAATATAAAACCCATTTTATTTGCAAAATCATTATATATACATCAGATATTTAAGATATTTAATCAATAAATCAGAAGATTTACAAAATCAATTATACAAAATTATTATCTATTAAAGCTACACAAAGACCCCAATATCATTATAATATATATATATATATATATATATATATATATATATATATATATATATATATATATATATATATATGGGGGGGTCTCCCAGTCGTGATCATCCAGCTTGAAATTTCTTAAAGAATTAGTTAAAAATAAATAACTCATCGTATTTTAGAGTAAATTTTTTCTAAAAAAAAGTGTTTGTTGACTAGGTTAGAGCTATTTAAAATTTTGGGCAAGAATGACTACAAGAATGACTAGTGAATAAACCTGGTTTCGCTCCATGCCTGCAGTATCTCATTAAGTGTCCTTAAAATTATTTTGACATACCTTACTCTTTGTTAAGTTTAAGTTTGCTGTTAATTTAATAAAGTTGGCGAACTTTGTGGTGAAACCCCACAAATCTATATATACACGTTAAGCCGATTTCTTTTAGGTACAGAAAATATTATGGATGAAGAAATGTTCTCGCAATGGTTTGGTCTAACAACCACTTACCTAAAATATCATATTCTATGGCCTAAAAACAAAGAAGACCTTAATTTTTTCTTTTACCTGAAAGCAATTTTGGCATACATACCTTCATTTTTATTCTACTGCGGAACCTGGTATCACCTGTTGTACTGTTTATTTATAGGTAATCGGTCAAATAATGATCCTAGTGTATTAATTTTTTACGCATGTCATCTTTAAATACATCTTTTTGTTCCAGATACAAACATGAATAGTCAAGATCTTTTTGACGATTTTGTAGTTGTTTCAGCAACTTCTTTTTGCTCATGTATTGTAATATTGTTTTTGGTACAGCTAAAATTACAAATCAATCTAGTTCATCAATCTTGTACCTTTGTGCATCCAGACGAAAAACCCGGATTTATGTCTCCTGATTTGGAGAGTCACCAAAAGGTTGTGAAGTGGCTATACATTATGTCTATCATCGCAACACAACTTTATGGCATATATAAATATTTCCACAAAGAGTCGTACCTTGTTAGGTACGGAAGTTTAGAACATACAATTGTAAAATTGTACGTAAACATGCTAGTACCATTTAATGTAAACAATGAACTAATGATGAATACAATTTTTGCTTTTCAAATGTATTCTGGTATTAGGCTAATAAGCGGAGTTATGGCTTTAGGTCTTAATTCGGTTACGATATTCAAAGTAATGAGTGCTAGAATTGGACGTCTTCAGGAAATATTAAAGCTGATTTCTAATTTAGATAAACACAATCTGGCAGCACAGTTAAAATTATGGGTGTGGTATCACAACAGGCTTTTGAGGTATGGAATTATTTTTTTATTAGCTAAGCAACACTTTACACATAAAATTATGTATTTAGCATGTCATTATTATGAAATCATCATTGTTTATGTAGCTTGTTATCAGTATCATAAGTTTTTGTCTCCAATAGTTATTTTCTATTCGTTGTAGCTTCCGTACTTTATTATTTGATGCAGATTTTCCTAAACTTATGCTTATAGTTTTATACTTTGCATTGTCCATGGGCACAGGCAAGGACATGTCTGACTTTTGACACACACCCCCATACACACACACTGCGTTGATTTCGACAAGCAATAAAGCATCGGCTACTATGTGTACTTTGCCCCTTTTACACTTAATTTCACAGTATAATTTTAAACGTCATTGAACTAGACATGATTTTGACTGTTTAATAGAAAATAACCATACTAGTAACTTATAATCGGTCTTTATCGTAAATTTATTGCCGAAAACGTAGGGTCTAAAGTGTTTATTACATTCTACTATTGACAGAAGTTTCTTCGAAATTGTTGAGTAGGTAGTTTCTTTCTGCAGAATTTGGAGTACGACTATAATGAGCTATAGGCTTGTCATTTTGTGACAAAGCATTTCCCACAGCAATATTACTAGCGTCCGTGGTCAGATAATTTTTTTTTGTAAAATCTGTATACGTTAATATAGGTGAGTTAATTTGCTTGTTAATGGCATTTATGCATTCTGTATTTCTAGAGTACTGAGGCGAGAAATCAGTTTATTATTTTTTGTATGATTTTGGTATCGGGTAATTTTGTATGGATTTAATTTTATTCGGGTTAGGCCGAATTCCTCGGGTCGTGATCACGTGACCGAGAACCTCACATCTTTACGAAGGAATTCAGATTTGTCTAGTTGTACCTAGAGGTTGACTTTTTGTAATTTTGAAAAAAATATGTTTTAAGTGCACTAAGTGTTCTTGTAAGGATTTATAAAAAATTACAATGTCATCCATGTAAACTAAAAATGATTTATAGAGAAATTCCCTATGGACGTTATCCATTACCTGCTGGAAGGTACTAAGAGAATTACGCAGGCCAAAGGCATGCGCACAAATTCGTAGTGCCCGTTGTTATTGGTTTAGGACAATTGAAGACTGCTCTTCAATAGATATTTACTTGGATTTGTTGGGTAAACTTGACAGCTGTCTGTGCCATCAACTTCAATAAGTCTAAGAGGGTGTTTTTGTATGAGTTTGACTTTCTGAACACCATGCAAGTGCCGGTCTTGCTGTACATCTCACTGATCTACCGCGATAAGAGTTTTACGTTTTTATCTCATTTTCGTGTAGACCTTGTTACAAAACGATATATTTTTAAAATCAGTTCATTTCTATCACCTTCCGTTCAAAAGATATAAGGATTTAAAGTTTAGACCGGAAGTGGCCATTTTATTGTATATTCCAATTTGGTTTGGTCTCCATAACACCGTGCATGTATTGGTTCTCTCGTACATCTCACAGATCTTCCGCGATAAGGGTTTTAAGTTTTTATCTCATTTTCTTGTAGACCTTGTTACGAAACGATTTATTTTTAAAGTCAGTTCATTTCTATCACTTTTTTTTAATTTCAACAACACACCACGAGGGTTTACAGCCTAAATACTATCGTACCGTGGGTGTCGACAAGGAGGAAAGAGGCAACTTGTTAATTCTGGACTTGAAGGTTTGGAGGTTCGGGGGAGAAGGAAAAACATGTGCCGGCAAGGAGTTCCACAACTTGGAAGTCGTCGGGACAAAAGAGCGGGCATAACAAGATGTTCTATGTCTGGTGACCTGGACAGTAAAAGGGTGCATTCGCTCTGTTCCCCTGGTAGATTTGTTGGGGGCAGCAGGTGGAGGAACTATAGAAGAAAGCTCCTCTGAGCAGTGCCCCTGCAGATATCTATAAAAGAGAGAGAAAGGTCACCAACGGCACGTCGGTGGGAAAGTGATGGCAACCGTTGGATAAGGGTAGGGTCACCGATGAGACGTATAGCTCTCTTTTGAATGGAGTCCAGGATATCGAGTGTAGAAGCGGCAGCAGCACCCCAGATGTGGGAGCAGTATTCGAGGTTTGGTCTTATTTGTGAAGTACATAAAGTATAGAGATTAGCTGGTGAAAAATATTTGCGAGCCCGGAAGAGGAAACCTAATTTCTTAGTAGCCGCTTCTGCAATTGATGTGACATGTTGGTGCCAATTGAGATTTCGATCCACAGAGATGCTAAGAAGTGAAAAGGACTCATTACTTTGAATAACTTGGTTGTTTATTGTGATGGCTCTAGGGCTGGTGTATCTCTTATGAGAAAGAAAGCAAGACTGTGATTTGGTGGGGTTGAATTGTACAAGATTTCTACTTTCCCAGTCTAATATTTTTTGGAGATCCGCGGAGATAGAACCCTCCATGAGTCTGCGATCCTTATCTAGTTGGGCTAAAGAGACAGGCTTAGTGTATTGTATATTGGAGTGGAGGGTGCTGTCGTCCGCGTAACTGTGAACTGGGTTGGATGTGCTAGAGAGGAGGTCATTGATGTGGAGAAGAAACAAAGTAGGGGCTAAAGCTGAACCTTAAGGAACTCTTGCATTAATTGGATACAGTTTAGAGGAATGGCCATCCACGACAACAGAAATGCTCCGGTTGGAGAGGAAATTTGCTGTCCACGTACAGAGTTTTGGTGATAGGCCATAGGCCGGTAGTTTATTAAGCAGCGCTGCGTGCCAGACCTGGTCGAATGCTTTGGATATGTCCAGAGCGACAATCTGGGATTCACCGTGTAGTTCCATAGACTTGTTCCAAGAATGGGTGACAAAGGAAAGGAGGTCGGCAGTTGATCTGCGCTGACGGAATCCATACTGCCTGTCGTGGATTAGACTGTGTTTTTCAAGAAATTTTAGTAATTCGGTGTTTATGTACTTTTCCATCACTTTAGAGATGACTGAAAGAAGAGAAATAGGCATGTAGTTGCTAGGAAGCGCTTTCGATCCTTTCTTGGGGACGGGTTTTACTCGAGCAGTTTTTCAGTTACTAGGGAAAATGCCTCTATTGTAAAATGTCTGAAACAGACGAGTCAGGGCAGGAGCAAGTTCTGGTGCGCATTTTTTGAGAACAATTGCTGGGATCTCGTCAAGGCCAGAGGCTTTCCTGGTATTAAGAGAAGAGAGCATCTTTCGTACCTTTCTAGTTTTGAAAATTATATCCGTCATTTTATGCGCGACATTGGGGACTGTTGGTGGTTGAACATTCGGAGGTGGGTTGAGAGTGGAATTGCCGGCGAATAACGAGGCAAAAAGCACCGCCTTGCCCAAGGCGGTAGAAACAATTTCATCCCCTGAGACAAGAGGTGAGAACGTGCTCTTGCAGAAATTATTCCCAATAGATTTAGCAAGAGTCCAGAAGGGTTTGCTGCCGCTGGAGCTTAAGAGGACTTTGTTTTTGATGTGGTTATTAAACGAGTTTTTTGACTCAGAGAGAATGCGGACATAGCGGTTTCTTGCGTCGTTAAATGCTTGGCGGTTTTCTTGACTGGGATTGTGTAGAAGCTTTTTGTGCGCTTTGACCTTTTCAAGTCTGGCCTTGTCACAGGATATAGAGAACCAGGGCTTTTGAGTGGCTACAGAGGTTTTCTGTGTACGTGGAATAAATAATTCCATACCAGCTTGGATAATTTCGGTGACGTTTTGTGAGATATCACAGGGGTCAGGATGAGAGAAGCAGACAGACGCCCATGGAAAGGAGGAAAAGTAATCTCGCACTTCGTCCCAGTTCGCGGAGTTGTAGTGCCAAACGATACGTAAATGTGATGACTGTGTGACCTCGGGTTGCATTGCGCAGGAAGCAGTGACCATGCCGTGGTCTGAGCGACCCAGGGGGGCGGTGACATATCTTATAGCAGTCAGGATTTGTAGTAAGAAATAGATCCAAGGGATCTGAGCTGTGTGATGGGATGCGAGGCAAGTAAGTAGGTTGCTGAACCAAAGGCCTCCGATGCTCTCCCTTGCGGATCGGTTTTTGAAGATCCTAACCATTCCTTATTATAGACATTGAAGTCGCCAAGAATATTGACCTCGGAGGAAGGATATTCAGAAATCAGATAGTCAGTTTTTTCAGAAAGGTAGTCAAAGAGCTGGACAAAGTTGTTGTCAGAAAGTGACCGGTAAATGCAACAGATGAATTTAGTTGCAGCCCTGAGAGAGAGAGAGAGTTTTATCCATAGTATGTCTTTTCTTCCAGCTTCTAAATTGGGGAGTCTGGTGCAGGGTAGATTGCTACGGACGTACGCGCACACGCCTCCATGCAATCTAAAAGAAGTAAGGAGCTCATACCCCGGGAAATTAAGGTGATTAGTGGCTGTTTTGGCACTGATTTGAGTTTCGGTCAGGAAGAGGAGTTGGGGCCTATTAGCCTGGGGGAAATGGTGGACGGAGTTCAGGTTAGAATTTAGGCCACATATATTCGAGAAGGATATTGTAAATCTCGATGCTGGCGCCCCCTGTACAACCCTCTCCCGGAGATCCGAATGGAGGGGTATTTTGCCTTCGGAATCTTTCGTACAAGGAGGAGCCATCATCATTTTTGTTTATAAGGGAAACCGACTCATACACCAGAACCGGAAACGTCCGTTGGGACTTCACCGGCCCCTTGATGCAAGTGGTGGTACCTCCTCGGGCGTGAAAAAATCCTTTACTATCTCGTAAAGGAAAATTCCACTACCACCTACCATATTGCAAGTATACCACACTTTCCATTCAAAAGATATAAGAATTTAAAGTTTAGACCGGAAGTGGCCATTTTATTGTATATTCCAATTTGGTTTAGCCTTCTTAACACCGTGCATGTGTTGGTTTTCTCGTACATCTCACAGATCTTCCGCGATAAGGGTTCTAACTTTTTTATCTTATTTTCCTGTAGACCTTGTTACAAAACGATATATTTTTAAAATCAGTTCATTTCTATCACTTTCCGTTCAAAAGATATAAGGATTTAAAGTTTAGACCGGAAGTGGCCATTTTATTGTATATTCCAATTTGGTTTGGTCTCCATAACACCGTGCATGTATTGGTTCTCTCGTACATCTCACAGATCTTCCGCGATAAGGGTTTTAAGTTTTTTATCTCATTTTTCTGTAGACCTTGTTACGAAACGATATATTTTTAAAGTCAGTTCATTTCTATCACTTTCCATTCAAAATATATAAGGATTTAAAGTTAAGGCCGGAAGTGGCCATTTTATTGTATATTTCAATTTGGTTTGGCCTCCTTAACACGGTGCATGTGTTGGTTCTGTCGTACATCTCACAGATCTTCCGCGATAAGGGTTTTAATTTTTTATCTCCTTTTCGCACAAGCGTTAGTCGCCATTTTTGAATTTTACTCATTAAGACAAATAAAATTACCAAACATCATACCTTTAAACCAATTATAAAAAAGTTTGTTCGCGCATGCGCATATGCTATACTTGAATTCTGCTTACTGAGACGAGTAACATGACATCAAACACGTGGGGGTTAACTCAAAACTACGAAAGTTGGTTTGAGCATGCGTCAACAGCCATATTTGCAAAACGTCATTATATATGACATCAAAATGGTGGATCCTTTTAATTTTCAATTATACTCACTAAGACGAATAAAATGACACCAAACATCATACCTTTAAACCAATTAATAAAAAAGTTAGTTCGCGCATGCGCATGTGCTATATTTGAATTTTGCTTACTGAGGCGAGTAACACGATACCAAACACGTGGGGGTTAACTTAAAAACTAAGAAAGTTGCAAACATCGGGAATTGAACCTGTAACTAACCATTGTTTCTGAGCTTACTGTTTAGTTATTCAGTACCCCTTCGTATTTGTTTGACACTACCATATTAAGGAGCATATATCAGGAATCGAACCTGTATCTCTTTCAAAATAAAATCAACTACTTGCTGAGCAGATAATAATACAACAGGTGGACTGTTGCCAATTATTTCTCAAAGCGGCATGACAGACAAACATCATAAAATAGTGCTTGAAGTCAACAGTACGTTCATCAGCCTCTAACCGCTGAAATCTATCGGTATTCAACACGTAAGTAGTTTTACTCAACTGTTGGTGACTGGTGAACCTCGACCTTTATCACTAAGTCAACTGTCTCCTTCTAACCAAATCTAAGTTACTAATTGTTTGCAATGCCATCATCAGTCTCTAACCACTAGCTCGGTAGTCAACAAGCAAGCGCCTTTACTCAACTGTTGGAGTCTGGTGAACCAATTGAGACATCACAGTGATGAAACAATGGTGTCTGGAAACCTGATGGCGTAAGCTCTAACCTGACATGTTGTGATCCACTAAGACATTCTATTTAGTCATTGTAGAAAATATATTAAAGGCAAAGAGCGTGCACCAGGTACGATCCAACGCCTGCGTCGACGCACACAGGATCAAGGACGACAAGTACTGCAGCGCCGCTAGAACCGCAAACCGCCCTTTAGTAGTAGTCGAGGAGCAGCAGTCGAGCCAGCAGTGAGTAACGGTATGCAAATGCAGGGTAGCTAAAAAACTTTCAATACTAACGTCACGCGACCGCTATTTCTTTATATGTTTTTATTCGTATTAACCCTTACAGAATGCAATATTTATTTCTACTGTACATTTTAATCGATAACAAAGTCATAAGTTTAGCTCACTTATTTTAACGCCCCCATTAACGAAATATAGTAATCTTTACATGGTGCCGAGATTATATACATGGTGTCGAAAACCGGGAAAGGGGCACGGGACGCGAAAGTATAGTCGTAAAACGTGTAGTGAACGTAGAAGTGAATAAGCAAAGTTTATAACGTTTGTGCACTAAGAAATAAAATAGAACGTGCTGCAAAAACGAGTTGCCGGTCGCAACTAACGAAGCTACTCAACAACGGTAAAGAAAAAATAGCTAACGTCGATGAACCCATCGAAGAACTCTTAGTGATTCGAGGCCGAATTAACGCCGCAAATGGCAATTTAAATCGTGCTAATCAAGCAGTGCTAACGTTGTTATCAGAAGAAGAGTATAAAAACGAGTTTGACAATGTTGCTGAGTATCAAGATCAAGTGGCATCTCTGATATCAAGGATGCAGATAAGAATAAGTAAACAACCCAGTGAAAGTTTCATTCATAATCACACCTACTTTAACGAAAGCAACGATACCGAAAGAAGAGTAAACAAAGGTCACGTCAAGCTTCATAAATTAGAACTTCGCAAATTTAACGGAGAGTTATCAGATTGGACCTTGTTTTGGGAACAGTTCAGGACAGCAGTTCATGAAAATGAAAGTTTAGACGCTGTGGCCAAGTTTAGTTATCTGGAACAGGCCTTACTAGGAAAAGCTTCAATAACGATCAGTGGTCTAACGCCGTCTGAAAAATCATATGATAACGCTATCGCTTTATTAAAACACGAATTTGGTAACAAACAACGAATGATAGACAGCTATATTCAAAGGCTTTTATCAATAACGTCTGTTAAAAGTATAATCGATTGTGCTGGATTACGTGGGTATATAATACAACGTCATCGATAAGCCGCAGTTTAGAATCCTTGGGACTGAACGCAAACGAATATGGAATGATGGTAAAGTCCGTTATTCTCAACTCAATGCCGTACGCAATGAAAATCGAATATCACAAGAAACATCCCCATAAAGATTCTGAAGAACCATCCAGTATCAATAAGCAAATTGAGCTTCTATTAGAATATTTAAAATTGGAAGTGGAGTCATTAGAAATATCGCAATCAACTTCAACGTCAAACGCATCAGCAATTTCTAATAACGAGAACGCGGGAAATATAAATTCCGATTATCCACTGGTAAGCAAACGTCACCTTCACAGAAGGTATTTACTGCCGCTGGATTATTAGTGACAGTGAACAAATGTGTTTTTTGCCAGTCTGAAGAACACAATTCTGTGAAGTGTCAGTCGCCAATGTGAACGAGAGGAAAGACATTTTAAAGAAGAACCGTCGCTGCTATCGCTGCACTAAACCCAACCATAATTCGAAAGAGTTTAGAACTAAAATTATCTGTGAGATATGTAAAAGTAGGCACGCAACTTCAATGTGTGACCCGACCTACCTGAAGAGAGATGATAGAAAAGAAGGCAACGCAACAATAACAACAGCAAGTTTGTTTGCAGAAAACACTGAGAACAATGAACAAGTGTTTTTACAAACTGCCAAGGCCTATTTGTCTCCCATTGAGAACGTAAATAAAAACGCATTTATACGTATTATTATTGACGGAGGTTCACAGCTTACATACGTTAGAGAAAAGTGTCTCGATAACTGGGACTTAAAATTCTAGGAACCCGTCGATTGTCTGTTATACCGTTCGGTTGTGAAGAACGTAAAATACCAAAACTTTACAATAAGGTTGAATTAAAGCTGATATCGCAATACAGCGATGAACAGGTTTCAATTGTTGCCGTAGAAGTACCTGAGATTTGTTTGGAAACATTTGAAACGCCAAATAGGCCATCTCGTTATTAATACTTTAGATAGAGCGGATATTTCTATTGGAAATATACCGCACCTAAAGGTTATAAGTTTATTAATTGGAGCCGATAATTATTGGAGAATAGCAACAGGCGAATTTATTCGTTTATCAGAAGATTTAACGGCAATAAATACAAAATTTGGATGGACCTTTCAAGGGCCAAATATTACAGAAGTAAACACAGCGATTGTGTCTACATTGCACGTGCAAGTGTCCGACGAAAATATAGACATGGACATGAAACAATTCGGAGACTTAGAAACTATCGGAATTTGTGATAAAGAAGCACAAAGCGATTTCACAGGAAAATTCCTAATGAAAAATATTTCTGAGAAAAATGACCGCTATGAAGTATCGCTTCCCTGGAAAAACGACTGCCCATTAGATGATAACTTTGAAGGGGCATTAGCGCGAGTGAAAAGTTTAACATCCAAGCTTGACAAGAGTTCTCGCTTGACAGAAGATGACAACGCAATCCGTGAGTTAGTGGCACATCAAATCGCTGAAGAAGCACCTATTGAAAGTGTGTCAGTTATAACCTTCTACCTACCGCACAGACCAGTATATAGAGAAGATAAAACAACGTCGAAAGTACGGATAGTGTTTGATGCGTCGGCACACGCGCCTGGATTACCGTCGTTAAACGATCTTCTCCATACAGGTGAAAATTTGGTACAAGATTTAATGCGAGATATACGAAAGCTGAAAATTGATTGGGGATACCGAATTACCTTCCAAAGTTCATGTGATTTGGAAAAAATGGTGTAGTGATTTAAAAAATCTAACTTCTGTCACGATTCCTAGAAACATTACTTTAAATACTGATTCTACGTTACAGTTGCATATTTTTTGCCACTCCAGCAAAAGTGCATATGGTGCTGTGGCATGCGTCCGCGAAAAATCAAACGACAACGTAACTGCACAATTTTTAATTTGGAAAAATCGTGTCGCGCCCTTAAAAACAAACGAATCCAATGACTTATCACTGCCAAAGCTCGAGTTAACGGCAGCCCTGTGGGTGTCTCGGTTAAAAGAGTATGTTGTTAAAAATGTGAATGTAAAATTCGAAAGTGTAAATCTATGGAGCGATTCTAAAATATCGTTATATTGGATCGCTGGTGATGCCGCGAAATGGAAAACGTACGTATATAATCGAGTGTCAGAAATACCGACATTAACAAAAGACGCTGTTTGGCGACATTGTGTCGGAATTTTAAATCCTGCTGATTTATTAACGCGAGGTGTCCGCGCAAATGAACTTTTAAAATCTGAAAGTTGGCTTCACGGACCTGAATTTCTAACGCGAGCTGACTATGACTCATATAGTGATAATGATCACACTGATATGTTTTTAAGTGAACTCGAACCTTTTACTACCAATTTAAGTGTGAAGCATTGTGAAAATATAACGCTGGAACCAATATTTCCAATAGACAATTATGAAAGACCGGAAAAATGCATACGTGTTACCGTGTACGTGAAACGTGTTTTTCGGAAAAATAAATTGCGAGAACGCCAACAAGTACTATCAAAAATTTGGAAGAAATGGTCAACCGACTATTTACAACAGTTAAGAAACGCTAATGTAAACATGAACAGCTGTTTATCGACGTACGAAAGATTCAAGGTGAATGACATAGCGTTGTCGTACGATCAATACGCACCCCAGTTAACGTGGAAGATGGTGCGAATTAACCAAGTTTACCATGGTAGAGATGAAATAACTCGAGCCTGCCAGGTCCAACATCTCAACGGAACATTACTGCGTAGGTCTATACAGTGTCATATCTATTGGAACTTCCTACCGCGCCCCCCGAGGATGTAGAAAATATATTAAAGGCAAAGAGCGTGCACCAGGTACGATCCAACGCCTGCGTAGACACACATAGGATCAAGGACGACAAGTACTGCAGCGCCGCTAGAACCACAAATCGCCCTTTGGTAGTAGTCGAGGAGCAGCAGTCGAGTCAGCAGTGAGTAACGGTATGCAAATGCAGGGTAGCTAAAGAACTTTCAATACTAACGTCACGCGACCGCGATTTCTTTATATTTTATTATTCGTATTAACCCTTACAGAATGCAATATTTATTTCTACTGTACATTTTAATCGATAATAAAGCCTTAAGTTTAGCCCACTTCTTTTAACGCCCCCATTAACGAAATATAGTAATCTTTACATGGTGCCGAGATTATTTACAGTCATGTTCGCTGACGTAACTTTAAATCATGGAATCCTCGAACCAATACCATTATTCACGTTTATTAACCTCACTACCATTTGTTGTCTCTAAAGGTTGGGGTAACGTAACTTTCAAACATGGAGTCCTCGACCAATACCATTATTCTCGCTTATTAACCTAACTCTAATTTGTCGCCTCTAAAGGTTGGGGTGACGTAACTTTAAATCATGGAGTCTTCAACCAATGTAATTATAACCGCTTATTAGTTTATTAATTAATCTCCGATCGAGTCCGATCCGTTTTGTTTAAAATCTTTCCTTAGGTTTTTTGCCCCAGAACCCCACCTCCAAATGCGTTTGGGCAAAATCAGCCCTTAGCTTTTTGTCCCAGAACCCCTAATGGGTGGGATAGATGTAGGAGTGAAGCGCTTTGATTGGCTAAATGTGTACAAAATGGGTGTATTGGCGGTGAAAAGCGGCCTCTGATTGGTCAATTTCAGGTAACTGGGCCTAGCTAAAGAGGCGTGGTTTTAAAAATTGTGCATTTTGAGAATGTGCGTTTTTTTGTGGCCCAGAATCCGCATAGCTTAACTACTTGTGTGTGTTTGTGTGTGTGTGCGTCACACCAATAACTCACAAATTAATATCCCGATTTTGTTTAATCTGGTGTGTGCGTTTCTTTTGCAAGTGGCTTGGACAAATTCGTTAGCCAGGAAAATAGAATTCGTTTTTCCTAGAAATTTTTGGGTTTTCTTTCGGAAAAAAATTGTTTTAGTGTGTTTTGGTTTACTGGCTTTGGCTTTGATCAGTCATTAGCAGATTATAACTTTCCTTTGCTACCCGTTCCTAAAGTCATTAGATCACCTTCACACTTTTCTTTTTGTATATGAATATACATAATTAAATTTATCCTATCCTACCTCTAAATACAAGTAGTCATCCTTAATTATATAATTATTTTTTTAATCTTTTGTTTCTCTTACTTTTAGTGAATTTTCATTAAGAAAATTCACTAATAGAGAGGTATCGATGGTGAGACTTTTGAAAAATTTCTTCAAATGAGCGCGAATTTGGACCTCTAGAACCCATATCCAAGGTCGGTTTTGATTTTTATATGCTTATATATATATATATATATATATATATATATATATATATATATATATATATATATATATATATATATATATATATATATATATATATATATATATATATATATATATATATATATATATATATATATATATATATATATATATATATATATGTGTGTGTGTGTGTATCCAACTGATAACTCAAAAAATACTTGACCGATCTTCACTAAATTTGGAGTTTACCTTGATTTTGTTAATGGCTTGGATGAGTTCGAAGATGAGCACCGTAGGTTTAATTTTTTGTATAAAAAAATGTAAAGGAAATTTTTAAAACGCAATATTTTTGTTTGTTTGAAGTACTGCAGTGATTCAAATGAAAATTTGCACATATAAGGGAGATGTCAAAATAAAGTTGGTAACCAAATTTCATTTTAAATGGTCCACGAGGAAAGAAGTTGTTCGAAAATGAAAAATGTGTAAGAAATAAAAATTCACTAATAATGTGTAAGAAATAAATAATCTACGACATCAGTTTGAATTGCATAGGCATTTCGCACATTCAACGTTGACAAGGATAGTTAGAGTATTAATGTGTTTGTTATTACTTTAGACCCGAAAAATGTAAAATCGTCGAAGCGACACAAGAGTTCGTAAATATAAATAAGCACAATAATTGCGGTACAATAACCAAACATTTTGAATTACCAAATCCGTATGATATTTTAAATTAAAACTTATTTATACTTGAAAACTTTTTGCACTATATGTCAATGCAGCAGTGTAGTACTGTCACTGTCTACTGTCATCTGTTTTTTTTTAATTTAAGCGCTACACGTACACGGTATATCCACATCATGTTTTAATGTTTTTTTTCTAAATATCAAATAGTACGGTGAAATCTTTCCTTCACTACCATGATTCAGGTAATCGTGATATTATATTTATTTTAGCAGAAACACCTTACAAAATTATCAGAATTGAGAGCAAAGTGAGCAAGTGAGAGCAAAATTCAAGTTAGGATCTACGTTAATTGTTTTTAAGAAAGTAACCTTAAATTTGCGAATCTTTTATGAAAACAACAAAACAGAGATGAATTTATATAATTAAAGTTGAAAGATGTTTACTATATATAAAAGGTATGTATTCCTATTTTTTATGTTATCATTTTAGAGGTAATCTTATATACTTTGAAGTATTTACCCAAGGTGAAATAATTTAGCACATGTCCAAAGCCTAAGATTTTTTCTGTTGTGTTTTGTGAGCTTGAATTAGTTTTTGTTATAATTTATTGTCATTTATGGAGACATAAGTAGAACTTGCTTTAAAAATTATTTCCTTTTTTAGCAATGGTAGTTTCCACAAAATCAGCAGTAGTGAGTTTTCTTAAAGATGAGAAAGAGTAAGAGGGTCACTCAGGAGGTATAACCTATGACCTTTGATGCTACAGTGGCTTCTTTCTAATTAAAATATGTAGTATGGAGTATTGAAAACAGGAAGTGTACTGTCCAGGTAATATTTTTTTAAATAGTGTCAAACTTGTAATTTCCCTTAAGCTAATGCCCACTGAGCAAGGTAATATTGCATTAACATTGCAGAATCTTTTCCAAAGCAAGTGTAAGTTAGATAGATAACTTGCAGAAAGCCTCCTGCAAGTTCGTTGCAAATGGCAAATCTTCCCCTCAGTGACTTTACATATGTAAGTGTTTCTTTTGTAACTTTACTGCAAGTTTACTGTAGTGAGCTGTTACAAACTTTCTTTATACGTACACATGTTACTTTACAGCAAGCTTCAATTTTAAAAGGGCCTGGCAAAGTTGTAAAAAAAAACTTTCATTTGCAACTTATCTGCAATTGTATATATTATATATACAGTGCAAGTTTGTAACCTGTGATAATTCCAATTAATCTACTTCAACTTTTTTTTTCAAAAATGCTCGGAGTCTGATAATATTCTCAGTTGCAATCTTTTCAAAAATGTATTATACAATTTGTATCAAATGCCATTGATAATTTTTGTAAATGACAACCTTAGCTTTTTGTTGACTTTTTTTAAAGTACACATCAAGCGATACAAAACCACCAACTTTCAAATTTTTATTATAAATCTTGAGTTGAAAGCACGAAAAAGATTGTGTAGTTATCAATGAATAAAAATTTTAAATCTGCTGGTTTTCTACAACTTCACATGTAAGAACTTTAAAAATAGTCAACAAAAACGTAAGGTTGATTCAAAGAAATTATCGATGAAGTCATTTTTCAAATATGGTATATACTGTATAGCTTTTTTAAAAGACTGCAACTCGAGATACTAACCAATGTGTCCAAGCATTTTTGAAAAAAGAAACTGTATTTGATTAACTGAATTTATTTCAAGTTACCAACTAATACTGAATATAGGTATATAGGTGTATTTATACATAATATAAAATTTCTTGTAAAACTGTAAAAAATGACAAGACAATGTTAATTAGAATAAAATCTTTATTACATAAAAAAATTAAAGACTTACAATTTCATTTCTGCTGATAGATATAGACTTTATTGACCATCAAATGTACATGGTAAGTCACTGTCTTTATAAGTACCGACTATAGTTACTAGATAGAAATAGTTAGACATATAGCGAGCGTGTCCATGTTTAGCCTAAAATGCAGTTCTAGTCAAAACTCAGCGACAAAATAGATAACTTGAACTCGTGATATCGTTATTAATTGACGGATTTCAAAAATTCCTTTTTCTAAATAAATACCAATTAATTGTTTTTGATATTGTTTTACTAAATAACTCTTTAGTCGTCTAGAAAAACGTGTGAAACACCAATAACAAAAACGAAGCCTTCTGCAGCATTACTTGTTTTGAGAGGCAAGATTTTTTTTAGCTTCTAAAATATGTGGTGACATATGTTACATAAAATAAATTCAACATATCAAATACTATTGTGAAAAAGAAATATCTAAAATGGTGCGTTCATTTCGATTTTAGAGAAAGTTTAATTAAGCAAACGTAAGAATATGCAATGGATAAATCAAGCACAGGTAAATGAATACAACTTCACTGCGAAAATAGCTTAAACATGACGACAGTCTCTGAAAGTGTTCACGCATGTCTTAACTATCCCTATCGAGTAAGTATTGTGCCGTCAATGTCTAAAATGTCAGAAACATTGAGTTAAAATAAAGCAAAATTATGACTACAATGAATTACGTATATATAAAAAAAGTCTGTGGCTAGTCGAACTTGCCTTCCAAAGCTTTTGCCTAACACACAGACACACACACTACAAAGAATGAATACAAGTAGTATGTAACATTATACACATTGGTTTAGAGCACTAATAAATTCCTTCACCTTGGTTTTTGTTTTATAACATCCACTAGTGCCTACTGTAATCTTGTTAGTGGAAGCATCTTAATAACATTAGGTAGAAAATTGAGGAATTTGATTCCCAAGTAATCAAACATCTGCTTTGTTTTCTCCTTTTTGTGGAACTGTATTTTTAATTCATGCCTGTACCTGGTATTGATGTTGCGAACTTCATCATTCACTGGATATTTTGAATACATATACTGAAGAAGGATATAGCTGGAAGTGTACCTAAGTATCCCATTGGCCTCGAACACATCAGGGCAGCTTTTTCTTGGACCTACGCACACAATGTCCATATTGCTCTTTTTTGCATGATAAACACATGTTCCGCTGCTGACGAGTTAACCCATATGAATGTTCCATAGCATAGAATACTGCGACAAGTGTAAAATAAGCAATCCTGACAGCTTGATGGGTACTGCTCCACTGTTATTATGATGTCAATTGCTATGTGTAAGCCACATGCTTCCATAGGTGAATCATATTTAACGTTTTAAAATGAATTGGTCTGACCAGGTATGACATCTCCAGGCTGCTTCTAAGGACATAACAAAATTCATGTAAATAATATAATATTGCATAAAAAGAAACAAAAATATAAATGCAGCCATTTTATAATAATTCACCAATAGCGACATACCAAAATAATTATGCTACAGAAAAGAGAATAATGAATTCACACGTGTATTTAATATATAGCTGTTTTAGGGATTCTTACCTGAAATGTTTGTCGATATACTCCATGTTTCATTATCTACTCTCCAGACAACGAATTACAAAATTCAAACAATTCAGGCTACAATAAGATTGTTCAATCTTTAAAACTTCCAGGAAAATAAATAGACATAGATCAAATAACAACTTATGATGATGAAATTATAAAAAAAGTAAACAACAAACCACCATTAATTAATGCCGGGCGCTTTGTCATTTGTCAGTCAGTTCGCTGTTGGCGTCGGTGTTGCTATGTTGCTATGTTGCTATTGGACGATGATGACATAGGATCGAACATACCCGAAAACGGAGGGAATTCAAATGTTTACAATTTGAAACAAACTTTCAGAAACATTACAATTGTAACTTTACGTGAGCTTACAAATGGAGAAAAACCACAACACGGCAAACTAGATATTATTTTTGAAAGTTACGTTAAAGTTTCATTTGTAAGTTTGCATTGGTTTTTTGCCTGCAAACATTTAGAAATGTTGCAAACTTAACTTGCCTAATGGTAAATTATCTAACGTTGCGGTAAGCATTTGTAAGTAACCATGCTTAGTGGGTGTCATTGATTAATTTTGTTACATTATCAGAAAGCTTTTCCATACTGATTACAAAGTATAAGCAGACAAGGTTTCTATCCTGTCTGATTCAATGAGACAGGATTCTATATGATTAGCTAGACTGGTTATTATAATAGGTGCTCCTTTAAATTGTTAAATTTTATAATTATAATTATGGAAAGCAATGTTAATGCTGGTCACGCTACACTCAGATTGTATTATATACTTAGATTTTAACACTATGCCGAAGTTCTTCCGTTGTGATGCTATATGTACTACTGGTGCATAAACCTCTTGGATAATTTGTGGACCAATTGTATTATTGGTGATATCTTGTAATATTATATTTAGTAGAATGTAAAAATTGCTGGTATGTATATAAAAGTGGACAAATAAAATATGGCAGTGGTATCTAAATGAATCAAGTAACATGACAAGTGGGCATCGCTGGTGACTCAGTTTCGTCAAGTTGTGCATGCTGAAATAAGAGAGTAGTCGAAGTGGATAAGGAATAGTGTTTATTTTTCATATATGTGAAAAAAAAAGTTAAAACAAGAAAAAATTGCCATTGTCATGAAGAAATGTTCTATTATACAAACATAGCGCATGAGCATATGTACACTCCTTACAAAAAATGGAAGCCAGTTTAGCCTTTTGTGATGCTATCTCTGATTTTTTGTGACTTATACTGCTTGTTTTATTCTCCATTCAGCCCCATAAAAATATGGCTGTCATCAGAACATTCTAAGTTGGCTATGAAAACTTAATGATCTAGTATGCCCAGAAAATTATTGAAACTGGTAGTAAATAACTTGTGACGACTTATGTAAAGCGGACAGATATCATATCATTCGCTTAACTAATATGTCTGGTTGAACTTTCTCTAGAATTTGTTGAACCTCGACATTCTGGCTTGGAGCCATTTATCAATTTCAAGAGGTTGAGTAAAATATGAATGGAATAGAACTCTTTAGGCCTTAATCTGCCTAATCTTTAGAGTGGTGGTTAGGTGTAGGTTGGGTTGTAGTTCAATTATGGAGTCGTAATCTTCCTACTCTCGAAATCTCACCGGATATCATCTCTAAAGCCTTGGTGTATTCAACCATAGACTTGAAAGAGATCAAACTGTCCTTTGGTGGTTCTGTATTGTCTATAGTGGGGTTTTCATCTGAATCCTTATTGGGGCTATTGGTTGGGTAGGTGAGGTTTATTATATACCTCGCATATAGAATGTTAGATGTAGAATCTAGAATTTTTTATGCATCTAATTTTTTTATAATTGTGTTGCAGATTATCAACCATACCAGAAACGCCTCATGGACATGAATGAAGATTTAAAGGGAAGGTTTGTCCATCATAGACATAAAATATCAAATTTAGGATCGTCTGTCTGGTGATGTGAAAACTTTGTACATATTTACAGATGAGTTAAATAGTATAATTGTTGTACTCTTAGTCCTAAAATGACAATCCCAAAAACAGGATTTCATAGAAATCGCAGCTAATTTAATTTGCATTTGTAATTTAAAACCACCAAATATCACCACTTTATATACTTGTATCAAAATTATATGTAAAGCGTGGGCCAAACTCGATGGAGTATTAGAAGTATATAGTGTTTCAAAATTGATAGAAATGTGAATTTAGGTTATGTTGTTAAGTGGTTATGGTCTTCATTTTGAAAATATTTATGACATGGCGGCGTCGTCCCATAACATTATTTTTTCAAATGAAAAAAATGTCTGTATTGTGACACTCTTATGTTTGCAGTAATGTTTTTAAAGTATATATATATATATATATATATATATATATATATATATATATATATATATATATATATATATATATATATATATATATATATATTGTGTGTGTGTGTGTGTTTATATATCTGTTAACCTATCTCAAGACGTTAAGAAAATAAAACTTATTAGTTAGGAAAGTTCGCAACCTCCATTCATTAACAACAACAAAAGAGTCTTTCCATAACCAGCATAGATAGAGGTTTGAGTTTTTTGTTGCTGTTTGCTAATACGTTGATATAGTCATGAAAATCCAATTATTGCATATAGGCTGTCTACAATAAAAATGGTCTTTAGGTAGAACATATAATGGCAGGTAATGTGAGATTTTCAAATCGAACATCCTGTATTATATAGGAATAGCAAGATCAATTGATTTTCTTTCTTAAAGTACTATATAATGTTCTACCTATTATTAGCGGTTTTCGACTTATTAGCAAAAAACCAAAATATTGCAAGTAAAATTTCGAAACTCCGTGGAGTAATACCAATCATTGCTCAACAACCTGTCATATTATCAAATAAAAAAAAAAATCTGGTTTATTAGTTAATATTAAAACATATATATATATATATATATATATATATATATATATATATATATATATATATATATATATATATATATATATATATATATATATATATATATATATATACGTATTTGCCGCTTTTCGGGGACGTATAAAAGTGTATAAAAGTATACCGTGTATAAATTTATACAGATTCAATCAGTGAGTGCAGCTTTTTGGGGACTAAAAATATTTGTCTTTGGGTATAAATTTATACCTCTCAGTTGATGAGCACATCTTTTTGAGGACCAATGTGTAAACTTTTTTATTTAAAGTTATAATTATTAAACTATGAGAAAATATTCAAGGGGTCACTAAATTGGTTCTGTAACCGACCAAAATTGATATCGTCAAGTTTGTAGCAAAAAAATATGTCGAAAAAGTTTTGTTAAACTTTTTTTTTTTTGAATAACGAATATCTCAGAAAATGCTAGTGCCTTTACTTACCCTGTATAGGTGCAAAAAAGTATTGCAATCGTGTAATGATCTATGTATTACCAACTTTGTGGAAACCTGTTTTGAATTAGAGGTGCCTAGCCATGAGTGACTGTTAAACAATAATAATAATAATAATAATAATAATAATAATAATAATAATAATAATAATAATAATAATAATAATAATAATAATAATAATAATAATAATAATAATAAAAATAGCACCTTTTTATTTTTTATTTTCTGCATAAATAGTTAGTTTCAACCTGTATAACTATAACTAACCAACTATACAAATAGTAATGAACGTTTTCCGAGATAGAACCTCTCAAATAGAAAAACTTTAACCATTATTACAAAATAACAAGATTTGCAGATGCATTTGTTATACATGGACTGTTAACTGGGAGGCTCCGCTTTGACAGCATTCACATATTTACTACAAAGTTTTTGCATACTGTTTAGTATGTGAAAAACTGGAACCTGTGATGAGCACTAATAAGTACACTTGGAGAACACCCAAATCACCACAACACATATTTCAGAGACCTTACGATCGTTTCGTTGACAAAGTCAACATCTTCAGAGGAAGAAAAATTCTGACACTAACTTTTCTTCCTCTGAATATGTTGACTTTGTCAACGAAACGATCGTAAGGTCTCTGAAATATGTGTTGTGGTGATTTGGGTGTTCTCCAAGTGTACTTATCATACTGTTTAGGTTTAGTATTTCCTATACTATAGTTTTCTCGTAAAATATGCTTAGTTTAACATAAAACCTTATTTAGGTTCAGCGGGGTAGGTAATTAAAAAGTTTGTAATATGTAAGAATTACTGTACATAATTTCTGTTGCCTTATCTCAGCTCCGTAATTTTGAGTATCGAAATCTTGCTGTAACCAAATTCTATTTAGCTTCTCTTTTCAAAATAAAGTATACAGTGTGCTCTTATCTTATTTTGCAAGTTTTCATAAATTCTACCTTAACATTTGCTTGCATCATCTATCACAAATTTTAATCGAAAATAAAAAAAAAGTAGATTGAAACCTATTTTTCTAAAGCTAAAAACAAAAAAAAGGTGTATACATGTTGGGTTGCTTTCTCCGTTCTCCGCGCATAAAATTTATAGATGTCAATGACTTACGGTAATAATCTATATTCTTTGCTGCAGTTGTAGGACCTCTTCTAGGGCCATTTAATGATGGAGTGGAGTTTTGTAAAAGGCAAAAAGGTAAAAAGTATATTGTGTAAATGTGTAACTTGTAGCCTCGATAAATCAGACGTTTTAAATAAGATGCCATTTACAGTTTACACCGTTTTCCACACTCTATATTAGCTTACTTATCACACCTAACAAACAATTTATAGAATGCTTCTTATTTAATCCTTCTCAAAGAAATATATAATTTGTTGTTCATTCTGCATTTTTTTATTCATCCTAATATTTTTACATTCTTTTCATTATATTATCTTTACGGCTCTGACTCGTTGAGCAAAAATGATAACCACCTGCGGCAAATTCCTGTTAAGGTTAAATTTTTCGCTTATAACCGTGACGCAGAAGCCGCACTCTGAAGACCCTTAAACCATGCCTCAGATTAGTCACTGGTCGTAACAGGTATACACGCATCAGTACCTGCACTATTTAACCAACATTACAACACTTAGAGAACATTTAAACAAAAAATCTGATAATTTTTTCAGATTGTTAATCATAAATAACAAATTGACTGAAAATCTAACCGCCCTAAGACACAACAGTGATTTGCAATTAAAATATAAAATAAAATAAATGATAGCGATTACAAAAACTCATACAAATAAAACAACTAAACTAAGCGACTGCATGTCCTAAATATGAATTTGAAAAATAGCTATCGGAATCAGATTTTACAGCAGCTACATTTTCTGGGAAAAACAAAGAAAAGTTATAATTCACAACCCTAGCAGTACTACCTTGTTGAATAATTAGTTTAAGTGTAGTTTTAGCACAGCAACCAAATAAACATAAGGTGAAAATATATTGTAATTATAGGAGTTTCACATTATTACTTGTATTGTAGCAAGAATATGTATATGTATATATTTTTGTAAATATGTCTTTTAATGTCAATAAAAGTTTTGTTGATTGATTGACTCTGGACCCAAAGTTTCTGGGTTCGATTCCCAGCACAAGCGTGAAATTAGTTTTCAGTACCTACATACTGTAAATTAAGATCGATCGAGGTTGTGATATTGTGCTTGAGCAAGTTGAATATCTGCCTCTTCCGCCCTATAGATGGGACGTTATGCCGTGGGTCCCGCGTACCAGGCGATGTTGAGCACGTTAAAGATCCCTACCCAGAAAGGAGAGGGGTCGGCAAAATTCCCAGGATAATTGCTTGGAGTTTTGCTGCTTAAATTAAAGCATATATCATCCATGTCCATACTTCTTTCTTTAGACGTAGTTCATACCGATGCTTCATGGAACATGCCATCTGACCACCTAACCACATTACTTTGTTTCCTTTGGTTTTTCATACTATGTTTTGTAAGACATACAAAGTAAATAGTATCACTAAAATGTAAGAGACTGAACATTTTGCTGAAAAAAGAGTCTGGCCGCAGTAGGTGCGTTATTGAAGTGAATTTTCATAGAAATGTTTTTAATAGCAAATATGTATCTTTAATGTAAGCAGGCATCAATTTGGTTACCGGTATAACATATATAGTAGAAAAAATGTACCACATTTTATCAAAATAACTTTTTGTTTGAAATTGTAAAACAATTTTCGGAAAATCAACTTAAAACGTTCCCGAGAAAACAGGTTTCCTAGCGAACAAGCCTTAGGTTATTAGCAAATTGAGCTACTGAAATTTGAAGCTACCAAAACGCACTTACTGCGTCTTGATTTTTTTCTCAAAAACATGCATCATTAAAAATAAATTCCTTTTAAGCACTTTTATTTGAAGTCTTTAATACCATCCAAAATGACACACATTATACGAAAATTCGCTAAGAAAGCAGTGTTTACCTAGAATAATTGTAGAAGTATGGAATAAGTAATAACTTATTATAGGTTTCGTCCATTTCAAAAATTAAAAAACCAGAACACTTTTATAAATCTTGCTGGGGTAAATCGTCCACTTACGAATAAATATGCCTTTAAAATGTATGTCTTATTTTTGAGTTTAAAATTTTTAACTGAAACCTACATTGTGCTTTACATTTAGCCAAACATATGTTCTATCACTCAATGGGGCCAGAACGGTTCCACATTTGGGAAAAAGGAAGTGAACCATAAAATATGCTGCATCATTGTCATCACCACAAAGGCGGTATATTAACAATGCCCTAAACGTGCTTAATCTGTCACTTATTTATTAGCAAAGTATCTATCACAGCATCGTCTATGCTGTGTATCGATAGAAAAATTTTAAAGTTTATTAAGACTATATATATATATGCTGTGTTAATACTATATTCAACTGATTAATGTTAAAAAAATTGAGTGATTTTATATTATAGTTTTTGTGCAGTCATACCACCGACCTTGTTACCTGACTGTTTCTATAGCAATGTAGCATACATTATATAGATGTATGTGTATATTACTTTTATAATTTATACTACTTATAATCACTCTGTTGGAGTAATGTTTATCGGCAGACAAAGTACAGTGTGTAGATATTAACCCTGGTTTCTGACAAATTATTATAAGAAAAAAACTTTTACATGTTTCTAAAACATGTTATTTCTGTGTTCAGAAGCATTTGTTTTACTATTGTGAAGGGCAACAAAAAATATTAAGTTTTTTAATAAAGACCTACGGCTTGGTAATAATTTTCTATTAGCGAATTTTCATTTAAAAAATCACCTATAGAAAGGTAACGATTTTTTCACTTGTGCAAAGAATGACAAAAATAATCAGCATGTGCTATTGTACATTAGGGCCTTGATAATTTTGTTTTGTTTTTGTGATTTTGGCACATTAACTGCAAGTGCGAAACAAAAATGCATATTTGGAAAACGGCTTAATTGCCCTTTTCATGTTTAAATGCATTTTCTTCACTTTTGTAAAGGGTGGCAAATTATATAGTTGGTAATAGTTTTTTGGTTTTATGATAAATTCCCCATTACAATATATCATCTACTTTGACAATGTCAAATATATATAATAGTTTTAAATTACCATAGTTCAGTTTGCTCGTACAAAGCTAGTTAATCAAAAGATTGTGAAAAGAAATATGTTGTTGTTGAAGAGGCTTAAATAACGTAGGTGGCTGAAAACGAAATGGATATAGTTGTAAATTTTAGATGAAGCAAGTCATGGCAAAAATTAGAGGTGGTTATTTTAGAAATGTCAAAATTACATTCTGACCTTGTCAAAGTTTGGAAGCTAAATATAAATTGTGTAAGTGTACAGCCACAGTGTTAAGCTTCTATGCAGTTACACACTGCAAAATTGTCTATCACAATATATAAATAAACTAAATTTTTGTCCATGATTTGTAAGAAGTCTTATAAAGCCAGCTATCAGAATGTTTAACTATGTGACGAAAATAGTGCAGATAAGCGGAGAAAAAAGTTCCAGACAAGAGCTTCAGGAATTTTTCCTGGCTATCTGATGGTCACCTTGTTTTCTTTGTATTTAAGTGATTATTATTGAATCAATTTCATGAAAAAGTCTGTCTGCGGAAAGTAGATCACAACTTTGTTATGACTAAATTTGCAGCACTATTTTATAATATTCTTTAATCCAGCAAAAATGATACATTCCGCCTAAGTGCTTCAAAGTCACCGCTAAAGATTTAGCAACCGGCGGCTGGCGAGATAAATTAAAAATCTTAGTATAGGCTAATTTTATAATATTCTTCAACATATCCAGATAAATAAAAATTAAGTGCTTTTCGTTGGTAAGCGCATGACGTGAGAACGGCTGGACCGATTTGGCTAATTTTATTTTAAAAACGTTCGTTATAGTCCGAAAGGGATTCTAGGGAAAGAAAATTGGAAATGTTGCCCTGAAAACTCGGGAAAAAACTAAATGCGCTTTTTTCTCCGATTTATTTCGCTATACGTGCGCAAATGTCGCTTGACAGCTGATTCTCAAATTATGATTCAATCACAAACAAATTTATTGAAATCTGGACAGAACAACATCTGTAAGGTCAGATAGTTAACAATATAATACCTAACGTGAATGTAGTACACGCCGTTTAAGTAGTTTAAAATTACCGTCAAAGTTTTATAAACCGGCAGTTAAAAATGAAAAGGCAGTTGCATGCGAATTTTATAATGTTCTTTAATATATTAACAAGATAATATTCAACGAAAATCGAAAATCTGAGATAGATTCCGTCTAAGTGGTTCAAAGTCATATTTGTATATCTGTAGTTATAGACTTGGAACGATATATTACTCGATTTTTAATGGCAAAGTTAATTTTCCATAATCAACTCCCTATTTTATAAATTTTTCCTGAAGTGATTTCATTCACAAAGAATCCAGACTATCTGCTTGTGATCGGCTACTTGTGTTCCAAATTTGATTTCCATAGCTCAATTACTAAAGAATTTTAACTTTCATCACTACATGATCAATATATACTTGAATTTAATGAGAAAGTGTCAGGTCCGTCGTAATATTTGAATTTATGTTCTCAAATAGTCTCATGAAACAACACATTACTCGATTTTCGAAGTTAAAGTACTAATTTCAATTAATTAACCACCTATATATATCGCCCTTCCACTCTAGCGATTTCACTCAAAAACAAACTGAACCGTTTGTCGATGGACTGCTACCTATATACAACATTTAACCTCTGAGGCAAAAAATTGTGTCCGACACAATTTTTTCCCTTCGCAAATGAGTTTTCTTACATACTTAGAGACTTTCTACGATTTGAGCTAAACAAAACTTCGATTTTCCGTTCCTGTTACCATACTTTCACACGTTTAAGACGATATGGAAATTAAATAAAAACACAGGTAAGGACTAATTTGATAATACTCTTAACACATTAACCATATATTTAAAAATATTTTCTAAATACTAATCTAAAATGTAACGGAAATTGTTGTACATAATCTTTAAATGGACCAAATGTGAAAAATTATTAAAAAAACAGTTACTGGTACATTGTGATTGGGCGACTCCAGTCCCCCCACCGCGACCTTAGGTCTATTGTGGCTCACGTCTAATTGCTAACTTTTTACCCATAAAATCCAGCTCTCTGCGGAAGTGGATCTTTTTTGAGAACGAAAGTTGGTGTGACAGGTGAACTGTCATCTGAGTGAAGTCGCTTGCCCGTTTCGAAGCTCAAAGAAATAACCTCTCGCCGAGGTTGTCTGAACCCGACATCCGTCAGTGTTTGACTAGAGACGGTATCATGAAGTCCCGCATCCAAGAAGTAACCAAACGAGGTCGCTTGCCCGTTTCTAAGCTCACAGAAGATGCCTCAATCTGCATTTATAACCCACTCCTAGAGATCTCGGCTCTCCGCCGCATTCGTACAGACTCGACACCCACCAGAGCTAGACTCTAGGCGACATCTCATCGAGTCCCGCTCACAAGCAGCACCCAAGCGAGGTCGTCCGTCCGTTTCGAAGCACACACTGGGGGCCTCAAACTCCCTACTTTTTTTACAATACCAAGAATGCAGCCCAAAAAAATATATAGACATTTATTGTATGATAAAATTTATTTTAAGATTCATGTCAACCAAGCTCTAAATGTTTCATTCCGTCTTTCGTATTTTCAATTGTTTAGGTTGTACTTTTACAATTCATTTCAAAACGTGAAATGGCATGAATAACCTATGGAAGCACCTGGCTTATCCAGAACAATCTACATCATAAGAACAGTGAAACAGTACAGTACCCATCAAGCAGGACCGCATCTGTTGCACATTTTCACAGTATCCTATCGTATGGAACACTCATATAGGGCAACTCGTCAGCAGCGGAACATGTGTTTATCATGCAAAAAAGAGCAATAAGGATATTGTGTCACATATGCCCAAGAAAAACCTGCCCTGATGTGTTCTAGGACAATGGAATACGTAACCTTCCAGCCATATTCTTCTTCAGTATATCCATGCAAAATATCCAGTGAATGGTGAATCTCACATCAATACCAGGTGCAGGCATGAATTAAGAATACCATTGCACAAAAAAAAAAGAAAACAAAACAGAATGTTGATTCCTTGGCAATCAAATTCCTTAATTTTCTACCATATGTTATTAAGCTGCTGCCACTAACAAGATTAAAGTAGGTACTAATGGGTGTTATAAAACAAAAAAAACAAAGTAAAGGAATTTATTGGTGATCTAAACTAATGTTTCACTAGCCACATACATTTGTAGAGGGGGCGGGAGGGGTGGGGGTTTGTTGGTGGTGTTGGTTTTGCTATTATGCTAAAACATGGTCTTATAGTATTACTTTATATACAGGCTGATTCACGTAGCCCCTTCGTTAGAAAATTTTTGATTTCCCGAAGTCGTATTATTATGAGATTTGACAGCCGGTCAGAATCGACTGCTGCAAGACTAAATGAATTATTTACAAAATGGCAGCACTTCCGGAAATACCGAAAATCGGCGCCATATTTGTTTTATTAAAGGGAATACCCCATTTTGCTCCATGCCTGGATTCTGCATTTAATTCTGGTTCAGAACATCCCAGTTGTCAACACTTATCTGTCATAGTTTTTGACATATGTCACATTTTTCGAAAAAAATTGAAGTTGCAGGGGTCGATTAAAAAATTCATAACTCCTGAACCATCGAAAATAACAAGTTGATTTTTTAAAATCGGTTCACAAAGGTTTTGCCAATATTTTACATCATTACTGATAATTTTGTTATGCTTCATGCGCCTACTGCAATTTTTAAAGTTGACAATCAAAAAATGTCAAAAACTTTATTTTTTCAAATGGCACTTACCATTTCTGATGCCAGAAATCATTGTGAAATTAAATTTAGGGGCAACTTTTATTAACATTTTGCGTGCTTATCTGCAGTCATTTTTGAGTTAGTGGCATGTTTTATTAGATAAATATTATTTTTTCCTTAGGGGCTTTGGAAACGATCGTTTCAGTTACATTTTTCTTCCACAACTTTACTACAATAATAAACAGTTACAACAAATGGGCAAATTAACAAAATAATAATTTCAATAGAAATGTCTAATGTGTGCATCGTTTTCATTGAGACGCTTCTGAACAGACTGTGTTGCTCTCCGAATTTCGGAAGGATCCAAATGATTAAAAGCTCCAGCTATCCTTATTCTTAAGTCTTCGTAATTGAAAACTGGATTTGCGTACACTAATTCTCTGACCCTACCCTATCAATAAAATCTAAAGGTGTAAGATCCGGAGATCGTCGGTCCAAAGTAATGGACCCCTATTTCCCGACCAACGATCTTCAAAGAATACCGTTAATTTGGCATCTACGGCTCCAGTTTAATGTGCTGGAGCTCCATCCATTTGATACCAACGATTGAAACTTCGATTGAGCGGCATGTCATCCAGATAATTTTCCACAACTCTTAAAATGATCAAATAACCATCGCCATTCGAATTTCTATCGTATATGAAATATCGTACCTGACTGTCCATTAACAGGCAGAAAACATGTATACGAAATTGAGTTTGATTTTCGACCTCCATTACAATATGAGGATTTTGGTCAGCCCAAAAATGCTGATTTTTTCGATTAATTATCCATGGCTGACAAAATTTTGCTTCGCCTGTCTAGATGATGTTTTGTAAAAAATTACGATCCACATGAATTTTTACCAAAAATTCTTCGCAAAAGTTGATCCTGCGTACGTAGTCTCTGGGATGTAGTTTTTGTAGCATTATAAATTCATAGGGATGTAAGTTGTGACAACAAAAAATCCTTTGCGACGAGGAATAAGAAATTCCCAAATCGGCAGATGCTGTGAAGCACGTGAATGCTCCAAAATATCGCAAGGCGTTAATTTCAACCTCTCCATTTCTTGTTATAAATTTAGTTTGCATAACAGGCTTAGCTACCTTCCGATGATAAAAAAATTATTTTTAAGTCTTAGAAATTTTCCTTTAGTAATTTGCGGTAGATTTGCATATTTGATGTTGAACGCGGGGCATGTTCTGTCAACTATTCTGTTATTTTGCCCATAAATTACAAATAAATCAAAGACAACATCATTCAGATAATGCTCCATGATAAATTGCACTACTTAATTGAAACACTACGATAATAATGACAGGACTGTGACTAGGTTTGACATTTGATATTTTTCCAAAGCATACAAACCTCCAGGAGGAAATAAAAAATTATTTAAAAAATGACAATAACTCAAAAACGGCTAAAGATAAGCATGTATAATGTTAATAAAAGTGACACTAAAATTTAATTCTACATTGATTTCTAGCATCAAAAATTGTAGGTGCCTTTTGAAAAAATGAAGTTTTTGACATTTTTTGATTGTCAACTTTGAAAAATCGCAGTAGGCGCATGAAACAACAAAAGTATCGGTAATGATGAAAAATGTTGGCGAAACCTTTGTGATCCGAATAAAAAAAATCAACTATTTCCTTTCAATGGTTCAGGAGTTATGAATTTCTTACTGGACCCCTGCAACTTCAATTTTTTGCGAAAAATGTGACATAAGTCCAAAACTATGACAGATAAGCGTTGACAACTGGGATGTTCTGAACTCAGAATTTAATGTAGAATCCAGGCATGGAATCAAAATTGGGTACTCCCATTAAAAAACATGGCGCCGATTTACGGTATTTCTGGAAGTGCCGCCATTTTGTAAATATTTCATTTAGCCTTGCAGCAGTCGATTCTAGCCGGCTGTCAAATTTTATAATTATACGATTTCGGGAAATCAAAAATTTTCAAACGAACGGGCTACGTGAATCATACGGGCTACGTCATTTTATTGACTCCCCGTTCATATAGCGCATAGCTGTGTATATCACTGACGCTTCCTTTTAACAACAACATTGAGTAGTTCTAATTTATAATAACAAAAAGATTGTGCCTCTTTTTGTATTATATCTTGCTGCCAAGGAATTCTTAACGGTTAAGTAAAATAATCACAATATCCGAATTTAAAAATTTTCACTTTCTAACCTCACTATTTTAATTACCAGGTTGTTAAAATATGTAGAGCAGCATTAGTATAAAAGGAGAGTAATTGGCTTACGCTTATGTTAAGTACTTATATATTGAGTCTACCAGTCTATACTATTTTTATAATTAGTAGGCGATGTCCCCACTTAGGCGCATAACTATATTATAAAATTTATTTGCTGACTTTGAGGACTTTCGAGAAAAAGTCTTCAAACTGAGGTCATGAAATCTTGCGCTTTTTGAAGACAGTCCTCGAAAAGCGCAAAAGTCTCCAAAAAGAGGCTTTCGTCGATTAAAAAGTCCCCGATAAGCGGCATTTACTTATATATATATATATATATATATATATATATATATATATATATATATATATATATATATATATATATATATATATATATATAGATAGATAGATGGATAGATAGAAAATAATGGACCGGTTTTGATTAAATTTGGTATGTGCATTCCTTTTCTAAGTGGCTTGCATAAGTTCGTTAGGTTCGTTAGGAAAATCGGGCTAGTTTTTCCGGGAAAATTTTATTTTTCCTTCGGAAATTTTTGTATCTCCTAAAATAACAGAGCTATGACAACCAAATTTGGCACATATGTTTCTACAATCACACTTACCCTACGTGCCGGAATTCAGACCTCTCAGTTGAAAGAAAAAAGGAGTTGTAGACATTTATATATATATATATATATATATATATATATATATATATATATATATATATATATATATATATATATATATATATATATATTGTGAATAGAGCAGAAGTTTAATTTTTGTTTATGTCTGTGAGCCAGCATTGTTTTTAAAAAGTCTGGACGCAGCAAGTGTGTTATGAAAGCGATTTTTCATAAAAGTTGTTTACTCACACTGACACGAATACACATTCAATTTCTTCACAAATATTTTCAAAAGTTTTTTTATTTTCCTTATTAAGGGTTAATCAACTCCTAACGATCATTATTTACTATATATTCAGCAAAATCATAACAGATAAAGACAATTATGCGGGTTTAGTTATAATTTATTCACGTCTATTATACACAATCTAATTTTAATTCTAAAAACGATCGTAGCCAGATTCACTTCCACCTTAATCAGAGGATGGTGGCCATTTCTAAAGCAAAAAGTGTTTTTTACTACTGCGCAATAGAAACGTGACGAACCTGATACGTACACCTATAGATTTCCCTTCCACGAAACCATCGTTATCGGAAATCATCTCAATATCGAAATCATCAAACTTCCAATTCGTCTTCTTCCTCCAGGTCCTAGAGAGCTTCCTCCAGGTCCTGGAGAGCTTCCTCATCCTCCATCTCTTAACCCTCCATCTCTTCATCCTCGATCTCTTCATTCTTCATATCTTCTTCCTCCAGGTCCTGGAGTAGAGCGCTGCCGACAGCTTCATCATCCAGAACGATGGTGGATGCATTCGCGACTTCGGCAGGAGGGGTTCACCCATAATGACGATCTAACAATGAATGCGTCGCAAATGAATAACTTTATTCCAACTTAGCAACCTTAAAAAAAAAGTTGACGACCTTGGACATTTAGGTGACCTTGGCCTTGAAAACGTATTTAGACTTGAAGTTGACCTTGAACTCGAATTCCTGGATAATTAGGAAGCCAGAGAGAAGGAGCGTCAGTTCAGTTCAATTCGTGACAAGTTTAAGTTAAGCAGTAGGTGTGAGTGTGTGAAAATGGCGCCCCCGTGTTTTTGTGCAGGACTACATAGGTGTAAATATTGTGCCCTGTTATAAAGTAATCGAACTATTTTGGAGAAAGTTTTAAATCCAAAAAAGCGTCAATTACCATTTTCATGTTTACACGAAAATTGTGCAGATTGTCAGGATCAGAAGAGGATCAAGATTCTCCAGAACGTGGTAGTTCGACAGGGAGATGGAGCAAGTACGAGCAGGGCTGAGATTGGAGAACTTCGTGAAGATGTCAGAGCAATTGTGAATGATGTCAGCGAAATTGTCATGGTTGACGCTACATCACAAGAGTTTTTAGCAGAATTCATTGCTGAAAACTATGGTGAGATTCAGCCTGATGCAGATGTGCCATCATTCAACACGCAATTGTTTTCAGCAGAAGACTCGAGGGTTCGCGACGGTTATGGTGAGGGAGGATCAATGATATGTGATGAAATGGACATTGGGGCCGGTGGGGAAGAGAATGACCATGTTGTGGAGGGTGATTTCCCCGCTGATTTTGGATGGTGAAATGTACATTGGGGTTGATGTTTTTGACAGTGAATGGAACATTCTGATGGGGCAATTCAGTGGCTTTTCATCCCGCATCACGGTAGTGACTGGCGTTTCATCTGGTGTTGGTAGTGAACAGTTAGTTGTGAACAAAGAGGTCCCCGCCGACGTTCGTTGCCAAGGACAGTTGGCTAACGTCAGTGGGGAATTGAGTGAAAGTGTCGAGAACGGTGATTATCCCGCTGAGATTGGTGTTGAGGGACAGTTAGTCAGCATCAGTGAGGAAGATAGTGCGAACAATGATCCCCAGGTTGGCGGTGACAGTGCGGGAGGTGATAGTGACATTTTTTCGAACGATGATTGCTTCAACGGGGTGGCATGGACACAAATCGAGGACACTTGTAGACAACATTCTTCGGATGAACGTTTATATGACGGGATAGGGAAAGAGTGTAGCTTTTACGAGAGTATATATTCTCTGGAACTGTTGGACGTTTATAGGACTCTGTCAGGTTAGAATCACGTGTGCGTGTGGACATTTTTTCTGAACTTGCTCCCTACATGCTTCTGGACTAAATATTCTGTGCTTCTAAACAAGAAATTTGTCCGAGAAGAACTTGCCAAGGTCTAATGGTGAGAGAAAGCACATATTTTTGTAGTCGACAGAACCTATATTAATTTTTTGTTTCAGAGTTGGCAAGTTCGAGTAAAAGGTGCGTACGGCCGTCACCTCCTCGTGGACCCACAAGTTTTGACAAAGAACGGCCGTCACCTTCAGTTATTTGCAGCCAAGGTGAGTGAAAATCGTCGAGATAGCATATATAGATGCGATATATCTCCTCAATGTTTCAGATTTCAAAAGAGCGCATCACCGATAGCAACGATAAGAAAAATTGTTCTTCATTGTCCGGGATGTTACATCACCTTCAAAATGAATGATAAGTTGAGAAGGCATATTCAAATTGGACATTGCGTTGGAGAGCCAATTGCTAAGCGAGCCCGATTCCACAATTCACCAAGCGGTAAGAATACCTGTAAAAATACTTGTACGAAATTTTTATTCTCTTTGTTGTTTTCAGACACGCTATCGACTAACAGACCATCCGCTTTACAACAGAATCACACCCCATCGACACCAACACCTGCTGATATGCCTCCACTGGTAATAATATCTTAGTAAGGAGGTTAATTAGGCCACATATCTAAATGTATGTGTGTAGCTTAAACTTTTAAACATGTCATTTGAAACCAAAGAATTATGCTCAAAAGATATTTACCTACATATAATTTAAAATAAGATATATTGAAAAACACTTGGTATACTATATAAGAAAGTGTATTTTTAAAACCCAAAAGACAAAAGTGATGTTTAAATAAAGATTCTAACATTTAAAAGTGTTTTCGTTTTAAATTTAGTATGATTGTTATATCTAGAATTAGTGAGGGTATGCAAATATCATTCTTATATTAGGCATTTAATTAATTTTTATAGGATTTTAACTTAGCGGGCTTTTAAAATATGCATATCTGTCAAAGGTAATTTCAAGAAGCTTGCCATGAGACAAAACAGGTAAAAGGGTTAAAGTTTAATTTTCGACGATATCCGCTTTCCGCTTGAATTAAGTTGTTGTTTGGTAGGACGCGAGAAGCGTCAAGAATGAATTTCAATATTTTAAACCATTTTTGTGTGTTAACAATAGCCATTTGTTCCTATAAGTAACAGAGGAAATAGATTATAAGATCCAGAATAACAAAATCGTCCAATGAATAATAATATAATGGTAAATCACGTCAAGACTTACATATAAAACCAGCCAAAGGAAACAAGGTATCGAAAATCCAGTTAATTTGTTTAAATCAAACCAGAAGGGAAGAATTTTTTATTAAAAAGATAGACAAACTGTCAACCGTTTTGTCTAGCTATAAATGTATTTATGGTAAAAGCAGAAAATTAACTTATGAACAGAAATGAAAATCATATTCCCACGATAGTTGAAAAGTGGAATCATAGCGGGCGCGAAGTGTCTCAAATGTGAAATCTAAAAACCATATTTATCAATTTTGTAAACTTTGATACGATAAAAATCCTGTCACATAATTTAGAGTAAAATTTGTTCTTAAATTAATATATTAGAGGATAAGAAAAATTTCTAAAATTTTCATAAAATAAAAAAAATTATATTTTGTTACTAATTCGAATATGACGTATTTCTTTGGGCAGCGTTCTTTTTTTTTAATATGTCATGTCCAATCATGCAATATTCACCTTTTTGCAAGCTTATATCCAACTCACCTGTTAGTCTGCAAGCAGTATGTTTGTTTGTTAATATATTTACGTACAATTTTGCAAGTCAGTGTTGAACCAGTTCCTTTTTGGATTGAGATGAAGCTTGGTAGGCGTGTATATATCAGGTGTCAACGCAACATATGAGGTTATCTGTCATCAGCATAAATTGAAAATGACAGACGCTTCAAGAAGGTGGATCAAGTTGACGAGTTTTACCAGTAAAAGACAATATAAACCAGGTAACGCATTTATTAAATCAAATAATGGTGGCCGATCCTAGGTGACGGGATATTTGTTTTACAGCAACCCCTTGGTGAGATATCAAAGAAAATGCTTCTTGTGTAAAATGCATGGAGCTTTCATAATATAAAAATGGGGGCCGAAGTAAGATAACAGAATATTTCTTTCCCAACAGCCTACTTGATATGGGTAACAAATAAAAGGTTTTCACGAGTGAAATAGAGTAGGCTAAGTCGCGCTTACATAAATTCAATATAACTGTTTTTTCGCTGTAGTACATTTAAATATTAAAAGCTATCTAAGAATTTTCAACTTCTAGCTTATATCAATTGAAAAATAAAGGTTGTTGTTAAAGTAAATGTATGTGATTTTTATTTAAATATTTATTCATTGATTGTTGTTGCCCTTACTTGGTGAAACTGGTCCACACTACGTACAGACTTGGAGGCTACTTCTCTGGCTTCACTGTTGGGTTTCGTTTCTGTAAATGAAGTACGTAGCGAGCGCGTAAGCTAACTGGAACAAGTGGCCGTTCTGAATTCTTCAATGTTTCTATAACCGGTTTCGCTGCCTGGCAGCAGCCTCAGACAGATAAAAATTAAATTAACTCGAAATCATGACAACTACAAATAAAGATTTGTTGCTATGTGATGATGTTTTGATCAAAAAATTCTTTAAAATTAAAATAAAATGAAACACACGTGACGGATACGGCCTTCAAAATGTCTACGTGATGTATATCAATATTTAACATAAAGATATGACTAACCTATAACGGTAAAAACTATAATAACAGTTACAACAATACAATAACTAAACAATAGGAATAAAGCAGACTCTATACAATGAAAATATTGACATACATCAATTCATTTTCTAAAGGCTATTCTGTTAAAATAGTAGATAAAATGATACAAATAGAATAAATTCATTATTATTAGACGATAAACTATATAACTAAAACTACTATGAAGTGAAGTGAAAATTGTTTTACAAACCCTTAAGTTTCAGCGACTAAAATGTTTTCATAATATTTTTTTTCAAATAGGCCCTTCCTTGGTAGTAGTTTTAGCTATAGAGTATATCGTTTTATAATAACAAATTTATTCTATTTATAACATTACATAGCACCAAAAGTATTTCTTCATAGAATAGCTTTCGAATAAACAGTACTCACTTTCACATAGGAGTATTCTTGTGTTGAGATAGAAAGTACATGTGTAAACTAAACAACTGTAATATATCACACTTCACAACGGTCACTTAACGGTTATTAGCTTAACCACGATAAAACAACTCTATACTCTATATATAATAAATTCTATAAAAAGTATCACAGAAAGTCAATATGTACTAACAAATCCGGACAAATGCACACTAAAATATTTCCCTACGCATATGTACTGGGTAATAGAACAGCAATCTTAAAAACGATCAAAATAAGCAAAAGCTTCTTAGAGCTAAAATAAAATCAAATAAACGTTAAGCAAACAGGATCCCAAACACTCAACAAGTCAGACAAATTTACAAACAATTAAGACAAACAAAACAAATTAAAACGACTTTGCAAAGACCAAATCAAGACGAAAGGAGTCGTCAAACTCAAGAAAGGATATCAACAACCAAAACAAGTCGTAAGACAGGCTACAATAATGTTGCTCTACAACACATTACTAAATTTTTCAGAATTATTTAAAATCCATTCTCTGAGTCGGTTTTTTAAAAGATTGATATTGTCAGACTGTTTAATTTTACTAGGCGCCAAATCACTTATCATTTTCAAAGGTAGATATAACACCTTTGTCCTATTGTGTTTCTACATTTCAGTGGCGCCTCTTTAATTCTGGTGTCATAAACATGCCTCAAAATCAACCCCTTCTTTTTAAAGCCCAAGATTCCCACCTGTACAAAATACAACTGGCGGAGATCCATAAGCTTTGCCTCCCTATACAGCTCCTTGGTTGGATATGTCCTATTTCTTCCATACATAAGTATGATGAATTATCTGTAAAGCACATCTAACTCCATCAAGATTCCGTCACTCGCTTCCCACACCCAATTATCCGGTAGTTAAACTGTGACTCGACAAGAACATAATATACTTTTTTCATGTCACTTATTTCCAACAGGTCTCTAAGAGACCTCATCTTGTAGAGCAGTGGTCTCAGTTTCTTCAGCAGATATTGGTTTTGTTCATCCCATCGCAAATGACTGTCAGTGTCATATGTCTAAGTGCTTGACTCTATTCGTTCCCACAATTTGAATATCAGAGTCAACGGTGAGCGGTCCCATATTTGGCAAGTTGTTCGCATATGATATTTAATGGTCTACATTTTTTTAGCGAATTTTCGTAGAAAATATTCGATAAAGTGGAGACCGCCACTTGTAAATTTGAAAAGATTTCTTCAAATGAGCGCAAGCTAGGCCCCCTAGAAGCCACGTCCGGGATTAGTTTTAGTTTTCATCAGTTTTGATATATACAGGGTTACGCATTTCTACTACAAAGCTCAATATATCCTTTATTATACAAGATACGAGAAAAAATTGTATACTTTAATTATAGGGTGTCTTAAGCTTCATCTTATACAATTATGTTTCAATCACAATGGCCTATAAGTCGTTGGTGATACAAATCGGACGTCTTATATTATTGCATGCTTGCATTTTCCACCGAAATATAATGCATGTTTGTAAGAAAAAAATTCGGAACGCAGCAAGTGCGTCATGGTAGCGAACTTTCATTAAATGCTTCAAATTCCAATAGCTGATTTACTATTAACCAACGGTTAGTTTATTTCCGGAAAATGTTTGTACATCTCCAAACAATAAAGTCACTTTGATTAAATATGGTACATTGTTTCTACTATATAGGATATACTGGTAGCTAAATTTAATGCCTGCTTTCTTTAAAAGAAAAGACATAATACTTGCTATTAAAAACATTTTAATGAAAATTCACTACCGTAACGGACTTGCTGCGTCCAGCCTTTTTTTTAATCACAAGTGTAACAGTTAACACACTATTCTTTAGCTGAAATATTTTGACTATGATAAATAAACAGAAAGGAAGGGACTCATCAATATATTTGGAGAAAATGATTTAAATATAGTTTAGCAAATAAATATGAATATCAAAATTTCTGTATTGACTGTACCAAATTACTGATAATTGTGTTTGAATGAAGATAAATAACCATGGCTGCAGCATAATCGTTGGTGAGTGTTGCAACTGCAGAAGTGAGATTTTGATTAATTTATAAAGTGACATAAAACGAAATAATATTTGACCGTTGGACGTTTTAGATAATGTTGGATGTTTATTGGATTATACCGATATAAGAACAAGCACAGCTTATTTGTTAAACATTGTGTATAATTTAAATTAACATTAAAAGTATTATTATTATTATTATTATCAGTAAATCTAGATGCATTCTCACAACAATTAGAAACGTAGACCGGTTTCGCTCTAATTAGAGCTCGTCAGGACAGCATATTAATTGCAGCGAAAATACACCTATAAAGTAATACGGCTATGGTAGCCAGCCTTCCAACACTAAGTGAGTGGTGAGACAAGAACTAACGTGTCGCCACCTAGTTGAAACTTTGTCCCTAGGGTAGAAATGTGCCAGGGCTGACAATTTACAAAATTGTTAGTTGGTTGTACAATTTTCAAGTCTTTTGATCAAATGAAAATAAAGTTATTCGAAATTAATATTAAAATAATCCTCGGCATCACTTCAGATTCTGTAATGCAATATCTACAATATTGGATAAAGACAGATGACGTTACCTGCACTGCTATGCCATTTAAATAAATAGTAGATAAAATATATACGATGGAAGTTACATACGTGAGAGCGAGGACCATTGTGAAATATAAGACAGAGACGCAATGTCGGTGCGCAACCGGTAGCATGTCGTCACGACTGCTCTAATTAATACAAAATGTTATATATGGAGACTGTGTATAATCAATACCGAGACAATGTTTGCCTTCAAAAGCGCTAGCATGCGACTACAAGCCTCTTGATAGGTGGTTGACGTTAGATGACACCGATGATTTTTAAAAGCAGCAAGTTGCTTGCAAGCTTGACAAGCGCACTATTTCTACGCTTCGTGGCCTGCGCTGATTATGTAGCATTTACAACTGACTTTTAACTAACCTAACGTATTTAAAATATGGATATAAATATTAAGTATAGAAAATATATATTGGACGCTAATTATACATTAAAATTGTGAGTTAATGACTTTTAACTAACCTAACATATTTAAAATATTGATATAAATATGAAGTATTGAAAATAAATATTGGACGTTGGTTATAAATGAAAATTATGAGATAATGACTTAAAACAATACAATTTTGCATAAAATATAAAATCAGTAAATAATATTCATTCTAAGAGCAGTGTCAGCACTCGGTTTTTAATGTTTCTTAATTAAGCCACGAAAGCAGGACCTCCTGGACATTATTATTATTGTATAACCGGGAGAATTAACTAATGTATTGTGTAGTAATAGTAACAGTATCAGCATTTTTGATAGTTTGTCTCCGTGCGGAAGACAATATTTGTTAAAATTAGACACACCTTCGTTTCTTAACCGTCCAAGCCTATCGAGGTTAATTTACAAGCTTCTTGCTTGCGTTCGACCAGCTTTCAGTGTAGTCTTGGACAAAAACTAGGTTCACACACTTGCGAATTGCGAAATCGGCGCGAAATGTATTCCTATTGGTTTATTTAAAATAATATCGTAAAACCGTTGTTTTTCATTAGATTTTATAAATGTATTTTACTAATTTTTGTGTGGATACAGCTAGAAGTATTTTTTTATTATCAGAATACTACTGTGACATGAAATCACAGTTATGGCTCTTAACACGACTAGAATGTCTTCTCTACTTTTAAGTTTGTGTGGCCTCAATGTTCATTAAGAGCCTTCTTTTCCATACTTACTTATCTTGTGCTTATCTAAAGAAATATGAGCGAAAATGCTAAAAAACACATTTAGTCGGCCTTTAAAAAGATGCCTTTTTCTCATTTTGCAGCAATACTTCCTTTAAACCTTATCTGCCCCGCGCAACACCTATATTCTCCCAGGTCCAGTAACTTCCTTGGGGGGTTGCTCCCAAGAAATCTTTCTTGTTCTTTATACTTTGAAGGTAGCGCTATGCGTGCAGAGGGGGAAGGAGAGCCCCCCGTGTTTTTGGGTGAGGGGGCAGAAAACCTGTTTGTCCTGGGGGTTCTTCTTCCCCTTCTACATGCATACAATCACCCTCAGTGCATGAACCGCAAGAATTTTTTATGTTGCGCTTTCTAGTGTATTTTTTGTTGAGTATATGTCCTTTGTATCCAAATTATTGTATAAATATTTATGTTAGAGGTCGTGTTTTTGCTTGTCCTTCTTTAACCTATTTTTTACCATTTCTAATTAAATAAAGTAATGTTTTATAACTTTTAATATAAGGCTAAACCACTATAATATATTATTCTTACGAAAAATCATTACAAAAACGCACTTGCTGCGTCTCGAATATTTTTTGGAGATAAAGTCAGTCTCGGGAACGCTAAAAGGTAGGTTATAATATGCAACTTTGGTCAGTATGTAATTAAATTGTATGTAGAATTCAAACTGGTAATAATATAACTAATAGTCTATTTAAAATTAAAAAAGCCTGGACCCAGCAAGTGCTTTATGGTAGTGAATTTTCATAGAAATGATCTGGCAAAAAATATTGTATTATAACTTTTTTTTTTCTTGTAATATAGAAATCTAAGTTTTGGCGTATAGTTTACATTTCATATCGTAAACCTACCTACCAAATTTGGTCACCATAGATTTTTTATTTTTTGAGATAAAAACTTTTTTCGAATGAACACTCAACATTTTCCCGGAAAACCTCGTCCAATTTTCCTGACTAACGAACTTATCCAAGCCATTTACAAAAGGAAGGCACATGCCAAATTTTTTGTCACAATATGCCCATTATTTTTTGGGCTATCGGTGTCATATATATATATATATATATATATATATATATATATATATATATATATATATATATATATATATATATATATATATATATATATATATATATATATATATATATATATATATATATATATATATACATATAAGAATTGAAACTGACCCCGAATATGGGTTCTAGGGGTCCTGGTTCGCGCTCATTTGCAAACATTTTTTCAAAATTCAAAAGTCGGGATCTCCCCATTAGTGAATTTTTTGTACGAAAATTCACCAAAAGTTGATTGCGTAATCGAAGATGTAAACCATAATATACATGCTATTATTATTATAAAACAAAATACGACAGAAATACAAACAACTTTTGAACTTAATGTTTTCATTCATTTCTCGCTGTTTTCCAGAAAAGGTGATAAGGCACGTTATCTTTAACATCTTGTATAACAGATATTTGTTTTAGGTAAAGTAACTTTTACTTAATACTTTTTTAAGAATAGATTTATAGTTTTCGTCTAATGTAAAAATCACAGAAACTAATTGGTTTTTGTCTTTATTTAATGAGCTTCTAATGTGTCTTGACTGGATTCATTACAGAATAATATTGCACAAATAGTTTTTTTTAAATATGATTAATTTGGTACGGATGGCTATTCGTTAGTTAAATTATTAGATAATTTAAGAAAAATGATATAAGTAAACATTAGCAGGATCATTTAACATAAAAATGGGAGTAGCGCTAATAATTTACATTAATCCAGGGGTAAAATTATTTAGTAGTTGTTGTAGCGCCTAGCACACCACACTAATGGCCGTAAAGAAAATCAGGTTTTCTGCTAGAAATGAAGCTTGTGAGTGGTAAATATTACACAATGTGTATCACAACAACCTTAGTCATATATATATATATATATATATATATATATATATATATATATATATATATATATATATATATATATATATATATATATAATCATAAGTTTATTCATCCAAAATTATACATACATAATTCTATTTACAATGGAAAAATTTACTTAAATAAGCACATCTTCTCAAGATTTTAGTTAACGACGAATAAACTACAAGTTTATTAAGAAGCTTTCAGCTTATATGCATCTAATATCGTCAATTTATTCTACATCTCTACATTTTTTATGAGTGGTATACATTCCTCATTCAACTAGTAATAGTTTTCTCAATTTTGTACCTGGGAAATTGAAATATCCCACACCACTAATATTTTGACAGAGTCAGGTAACGAGTTATATAGCTTTGGTCCATAATATCTATAATATTTTTTGCCTATGGTTTTATGAATTCTGTTAACCTCACACCTTTGCACTCTCGTGTTATATGCGTGTTCAACCTGCAGATAAGTATGTTTGTTGCTAAAAAACACAACACAGATCTAGCACACAGTTGCCGCAAATCTAGAATCCCTAACTCATCACAATGTTGAACACTGGGATACAATATATCTCTACCATACAAAACCTTGAGAATCCATTTCTGAATAACACTCAGCCTCCCAAAATACACAGCATCGACTTCGCCTCAGCTTAATATTCCATATATAAGTTGACTTTGTATCAATGAAATATACAATGTTCGCAAACAACTCAGATTAAGAATCCCTTTTAAGTGTTTGAAGAACACCCTCGTGGCGCGAGGTTGCTAGGTGTCGGCCTGCTAAGCGAGAGGTCCCGGGTTCGATTCCCGGGTGGACCAGCGAGAAGTTGACATTATCTAGAAAATTGGTAAAATCAATGAAGAATTGGGAATTATTGTGCTAATGGCCTGAGATGCCGCAGCCATTAAGAATGACATTAAAAAAAATAAGTTTTTGAACTTAGTAATAAATGAGCGCAACCGTTTAACGAGATGCTCCAGGTGGTGGTTCCACCTAAGATGACTGTCGAGAATAATACCAAGGTATGTGACACATTTTTGCGATTGTATCTCTAATTCTTCTATTGTTAGAGACTTGAAAGTCGGTATATATTTTTGGTAAGATGTGAAGGGAAGTTTACCCTGTGACTCATGCGTTAGTAAATCATTAATATAGATGGTAAATAATATCGGCTCCAAAACTGATCCTTGTGGAACCCCAGAGTTTATCATTCTCTCTTCACTGATTTCATCATCCACCCTAACACACTGTCGTCTGTCGGTCAAATATGACTGGATTAAGGCCCCTGCATGCCCTCTTATCCCATATGCTTCTAACTTTTGAATAAGTTTTGTATGATCTACAGTATCAAAGGCTTTAGAAAGATCGACAAAATGCATAGAGCTACTCTTTTTTCATCTAATGCCTTGTATATGTTACAAATAAAGCTGGCCGCCGCATCCTGTGGCGATCTATCTTTTCGAGAACCAAATTGAGAGTCAGATAGTACACTTTGCATCTCAAAAAATTTGACTAATTTCTTTTTTATCATCTCAAAATTTTTTGACAAACTTGAAAGCAATGTCATTGGCCTGTAATTAACGATATTTGTGGTCTCACCTTTCTTATATAAATGAATAATTATTCCCTTCTGAAATACCGTAGGAAATACCCCTTGTACAAGCGTAGCATTGAACAGTTCCGCCAAAATAATAGAAATTTCTGCAGCAATCTCTTTCAAAATTTCAGCCTTTATGTCGTCATCACCAGGTATTTTACCCAGACCTTACTTCGTTCTCCACTTCCTGCTGAGTAAACGGTTTAAGAAAAATTGTAGAATTAACCTTTTTTATTTTATTTCTAAGTAGTGATTTTCTTTGAGTTGGATCTTTTTTGATGATTTTCGATATATATATATATATATATATATATATATATATATATATATATATATATATATATATATATATATATATATATATATAGTATATATATATATATATATATATATATATATATATATATATATATATATATATATATATATATATATATACTGGGTGCCCCATAATTGATTGGACATTAGCTAAGTGGTGATAGCTGGTACAAAAATAAAGCGATTGAGCTCAGCATGCCTTAGTAAAATGTTACTTGTTTTCGTTTTACAGGGTGTTTGAATAATTTTTCTTGAAATTATTTTTTCAAATATCTTGAAAGTGGTTTAACATATTATTATGAAATGTGGCATGGTATTATCAGGCATGTCATACTACAATTAAAATTAAATAAAATCTACATTTAATTACGTTTATTACATTATCACATATTTTACTAAAATAAATTTTGTACACCCATATATTTAAATGTGCAATTATTTACTGTCACTTCCCACATCACCGTCACAATGATTTTCTCTTATTTGAACGCACACGCCTACTACCTTGTCTTCCACAAGCTCCAAACACTTCTTCACCTTATCAGCTTTGACTCTATTTTTACAATAAAAGCAATATGCAAGCACTTTCGAGTGAGCATGATATCTGCGTATATAGCTCTGATTAAACAAACAAAATGCTGCATATTTGGCTGGCGGTAAACATTCGGAGCAAAGAGTCGATGATCGATTTAAAACAACTAACACATTAATAATCTGACACTTTTCTCTACCTTATTCTATACCTCTCTTCAAGGATTCATAGAGCCCTGCGACTTCCAAAACTATTTTCCTTTGCACGGTATAGTTTTCACTCACATAATAAAGAAACCGTTGTAGATTACTTTCTTTCAATTTTTTCCATTATGTCATAGACTTTACATAAAACATATGACTGCTATTAATCTCAAAAACTTTTCCACTCACTTCACGCATACGACTATAATAAAACTTCAGAAATAAAATTTGATCACCTATATATTCAAAGTAAAATGACTTTGAAAGAAATGTTGACCTTGGCAGCAGGAGGGAGGTGTAGAGCTCACATATGCTATCTACATGATATATATATATATATATATATATATATATATATATATATATATATATATATATATATATATTTAGGAGTAAATATTTTCTACAAAAGTGTTTCTTGACTAGGTTACAGCTATTAAAAATTTTGGGCAAGGATGACTAGTGACTAAACCTGGTTTCGCTCTATGCCTGCAGTATCTCAATAAGGGTCCTTCTTCAAATTATTTTGACATACCTTACTCTGTTTTAAGTTTAAGTTTGCTTTAATTTAATAAAGTTGGCAACCTTTGTGGTGAAAACCCATAAATCTATGAATACACGTTAAGCCTATTTCTTTTAGGTACAGAAAATATTATGGATCAAGAAATGTTCTCGCAATGGTTTGGTCTAACAATCACTTACCTAAAATATCATATTCTCTGGCCTAAAAACAAAGAAGACCTTAATTCTTTCTTTTACCTAAAAGCAATTTTGGCACACATACCTCTATTTGTATTCTACTGCGGAACCTGGTATCACCTGCTGTACGGTTTATTTATAGGTAATCGGTCATATCATGTTACTAGTAAATTAATTTTTTACGCATGCCATCTTTAATTACATGTTGTTTGTTCCAGATACAAACATGAATAGTCAAGATCTTTTTGACGATTTTGTAGTTGTTTCAGCAGTTTCTTCTTGCTTATGTATTGTAATATTGTTTTTGGTGCAGCTAAAATTAAAAATCAATCTATTTCATAAATCTTGTACTTTTGTGCATCCAGACGAAACACCCGAGTTTATGTCTCCTGAATTGGAGAGACATCGAAAGTTTGTGAGGTGGCTATACATTATGTCTATCATCGCAACACAACTTTATGGCATCCATAAATATTTCCACAAAGAGTCGTACCTTGTTAGGTACGGAAGTCAAGAACATACAGTTGTAAAACTGTACGTAAACATGCTAGTACCATTTAATGTAAACAATGAACTAATGATGAATACAATTTTTGCTTTTCAAATGTATTCTGCTTTTAACCTAATGTGCGGAATTATGGCTGTGAGTCTTATTTTCGTTACGGTGCTCAAAGTAATCAATGCTAGAATTGGACGTCTTCAGAAAATATTAAGGCTGATTTCTACTTTAAATGAAAACAATCTGGCGGCACAGTTAAAATTATGGGTGTGGTATCACAACAGGCTTTTGAGGTATGGAATAATATTTTTTTATTAGCCAAGCAACATTTTATACATAAAATTTTGTTTTTTACATGTCATTATTATGAAACCATCATTGTTTATGTAGCTTGGTATCGCTACCATAAGTTTTTATTTCCAGTATCAATTCATTGTAGCTTCCGTATTTTTTTATTTGGTACAGATTTTCCTAAACTTACGCTCATAGTTTTATACTTCCCATTGTCCATGGACGCAGGCAAGGAGTCTTATTTTTGACACACCCCCATACACACACACCCACACACACACACACACTGTGTTGATTTCGGCACGCGATAAAGCACCGGCTATTATGTTTACATTGCCTCTCTTATACTTAATTTCGTAGTCGAACTCTTCTAATTTTAAACGCCATTTCACTAGACGTGAGTTTGGCTCTTTAATAGAAAATAACCATACTAGTGGCTTATAATAGAATTCTATCGTGAATTTATTGCCGAAAAGTAGGGTCTAAAGTGTTTAGTATATTCTACTATTGACAGAAGTTTCTTCGGAATTGTTGAGTAGGTAGTTTCCTTCTGCAGAATTTAGAGTACGACTATAATAAGCTATAGCCTTGTCATTTTGAGACAAAAGACCTCCCACGGCAATATTACTAGCGTCCGTGGTCAGATAAAAACTTTTTGTAAAATCTGGATATGTTAATATAGGTGAATTAATAATAAGTTCCTTTGCTTGTCAAAGGCGTTTATGTATTCTGTATTTCTAATATCAATTTTTGAATCTTTATTAAGGTATTTGGTTAAGGGAAATACGATTTTTTCGAACTTTTTTTATAAAGCGGCGGTAATAGCCTACTAAGCCGAGAAATGACTTTATTTCTTTTTGGGATTTTGGTATCGGGTAATTTTGTATGGCTTTAATTTTATTCGTGTTAGGTTGGATACCTCGGGTAGTGATCACGTGAGCGAGAAACTCTTTTTTTACGAAGAAATTAGGATTTGTCTTATTGTACCTTGAGGTTGACTTCTTATAATTTTGAAAAAAAAAATGTTTTAGGTGTACCAAGTGTTCCTGTAAAGATTTAGACAAAATGACAATGTCATCAATGTAAACAAAACATGATTATAGAGAATTTATCTAAAGAAATTATCCATTACCCGCTTGAAGGTACTGGGAGGATTAGGCAGGCCAAAGGGTATGCGCACATATTCGTACTGCCCGTTCTTACCACTAAAAGCAGTTTTCTCTATACTGTCAATTTAGTGAAAAGCTTTGGTCAAACCAAGTGTAGTAAGTACATGCATTTGCCTAAACTATCGAGTATCTCGTCCATTCGAGGTAAGGGGTATTTATCTTTAATGGTTTTTTTTTCGTTTAGGTTCCAATAATCGAGAACTAAACGCCATTTGCGTTTTTCTGAGTGGTCCATGCATTTAGGGTCGATCCATACAAGGGACGCATACGGTCATATCGACGATCTGATAATTTTATTATCTAATAGCTGTTTTATTTAGTTCTGAATCTCTATTTTGAGATTGTAGGGGTATCGATAAGATTTTACATATACTGGTTCATAATCTTTCGTTCTTATATCATGTTTAACCCAATTATAAGAATATGTTCTTGTATTTGTGGCATAGAAAAAATAATGTTGATTTTTCTTCGGCATTAAGATGTTTTAAACTCTTAGGTTGGTCTTGTATCATCTGTTCGTTCAGTTCATAATAGTTTTGTACAGAAATGATTTTGATCCGCTCGTTAAAGTAAGCTTCAACGTTATCAAGTGTATTTTTTGTAATAGAAATTGTGTAAATGACAGAATGAAAAGTAGCTATATCTTCGTCGTCGGTCGCAGTGTTGTCAGAAAATTGGGGAATCTGAACAGTTCCACTTTCAATGCTAACAGGAGATTTAATATTATTTACAGATTTTTGTTCAAAATAGAATGGGATCCCTATGTTGCCTAATGTTGTGGTCTGTGTTTCGTAATTGATACTTGCTTTAAGTCTTTGAAAATTTGCTGAACCAATCAATACGTCGAAAGAATCATGACATTGCATGACATGAAAATCGAAACGGTATTTAATACCATATTTTTGCAATATAGGGAACTGAAGGTTATGAATACCTTTGGAAATTTTGCCAACGGATTTCATGGCGAAGGGTTTTGGTAAATATATTCGTTGAAAAATTCATAAGCCGGACCTGTATTCATGATGCTATCAGAAGCACCACTGTCAATGAAAATATAGATGCCTAAAGAAGGAAGACATAAAAACGGTAATTTAGGTTGCAAAGCAATATTATAAAGGTCTATTTTTATTGTGTTCCCGAGGCCGTATCGTGAAAATCCTGATTTTCACCATACTACTCCTCTGATTAAGTAAGTTCCTCATTATAGGGGTTTAAGAATTACACTAAACGGTTAAATCTCTAAGCTATGATTTGTTTAAACATTTCCTTCAGTTTTTTTGATTACAGTAAATAGTGATACGAGTTTATTAGTGAAATTGCTGATTGTATTTTAATACGTCTATAAGGTTTTAATTAGTCATCAGTTTAACCTACCATGACTGCGTTTAACTGAGAAAGCGTTTAAGCTGTCGAATGCGGTAATTGTTTTATAGCAATCGGTTAATAGGTAACGTAATTATATATATATATATATATATATATATATATATATATATATATATATATATATATATATATATATATATATATATATATATATATTGTCACGCCCATCTATGAGATTTGGGTTTGTGAACTTTGTTACTTCTATGATCAGAGGCCGGTTGTAAAGTACCGGTGTTTGTAACAGCGATCACTCTGGTGTTATATTTCTATAAGGGACCAGAAGTGACAGCTGTAAAACAGTGTAGAAGGTCTAGAATCTCTATGGACAGTATAAATATACGAACGGCACATAGGGTGAGTTAGTTCAGTATTGAGTTAGTGTTGGTGCACAATAAGTGATCATAGCGTATTAAGCGAATCAGTGTAGAGGCGAGAATAAACTATAGACATTTAGTAATAGAGATTTTAGTTGAAGGTAGTGTTGGAAAATAGTTGGTTATAATAAATTAGTAGTTTGAAAAGCTGTGTTTTGTTAGGCAATTGTTATTTATTGTTAGTTATTGGAAATGATTTTAAAAATGGACAAAGAAGCTGAATTAGCATGCGACGAAGCTAGAAAAATAGACTAAGAGGCCAGAAGGAGAGACGAAGCAGCCAAAGAAGAAATAAGAAAAAGAGATGAAGAAGTCATAAAAAGAGATGAGTAAGCCAGAAGAAGAGATGAAGAAACAAAGAAAATTCTGCAAAAACGAGCCAACAGAATTGAGAATATTACTTTATGTGTGAACGAACGTATGAAGCAGGTTAAAGACGACACCTTCCAGCAAGTAGAAAGCCGAGTAAGGGGTATCAGCGACGATGTGCATGGCAAGCTGACGAGTATACAAGAAGAAGTTCAACAGAAAATGCAATCACTAGAAATGAAGTGTGATACCTTAGCCAAGGGAAACATCAGACTTGAAGATAACTCGGTCGTAAGAATGATTGTCTCCACATTTGATGGCTCAGTCCCATGGGGTATTTATCTGCGCCAGTTCGAAGCCGCTGCGTACAGCAAACGATAGAAGCTGCCAAGCAAGCCTCTGAAGGCAATGTGAGGGTGCGCAGTCTCCATGTCCCAGAAGAGAAAAATAAAATAGATTTATCCTAGTTTGTGCATTAATTGGAGAAACTAGTAGAACAGATGAAGTCCATGCCTCATAAGGAGCCAATGCAAGCTCATCGTGCAAGCGCCATACGCTGTTGGGTCTGTGGCAAGGTAGGTCGCATAAGAAGTGAATCCCGGGCTCCAAGATCATCATCAACCAACGTACAGGAAAACTAAATGTAGCTAACTTTATGGGGCGGGAGCTGGCAGCCCACCACAATGCCCCGAAGTCGATAACTATTTCACTGGTCAACGATTCTGGCAACACGCTCGTCGTAGACGGATACTTCACCGACAGGAAGGCTCAAATGGTTATAGACACCGGCGCATCCAGAACGATTATCCGTCGTGATATGGTACCAAGATAGCATGTAGGAGAGCCAGAAAGAGTCTACAAAGTGAATGGAGCTGGTGGCGAACAGATTCGTGTATTTGGGGAGACTGGCGTTAAGCTACAAATTGGAGTTTGGAAGATCAAACAGCGAGTTATTGTTGCCGCCATATCAGACCCTATTATCTAGATGTCTAGATGTTCTGCAAGGTCACGGCGTCAAGCTAGATCTCGAGAACAATGTTTTGCATATCCGTGAAGAGGAAGTAGTTATGTGGACTGTCAATAACCTTGCCATTCGAAAAGTCACGGCCAAAGAAGATGTCATTGTGAGAGCCCAGGGTAAGAGTATTGTCCCAGTGAAGATAGCTGGAGATATTTCGAGACAAGTGGTGGGCATTATAGAACCATAAAAACATGATATTTTGAAGAAAGCTCTATTAGTCTGTAAAACTCTTGTTTAAGCAAAAGAACTGGCAGCTGTCAGAATAGCCAACCTTAAGAACTTTGATCAGAAAATTTCCAAAGGTTCTGAAATCGGAACATTCTCGCCAGTAGCTATCATACGGCGTTGCCACTACCAAAAAGATCCAGCCTCGTCCATCCCGGATGAACCACTTCCTGAACATCTACGCGACGTCTTAGCAGAAGCTACTGGAAATGTTTCTTCACAACAGAAGCAAGCAGTGACTAAATTGCACTCAAAATATCGCAACGTTTTCGTTACCGACAATAACGATTTTGGAAGAACAGACCTAGTACGCCATCGCATTGAGACTACCATTGTTGCCATCATGCTAAGGGAGATGAAGCAGGCACGAGTTATAGAACCATCGCAAAGCCCCTGGGCCTCTCCAGTAGTGTTAGTTAGAAAGAAGGATGGCACCACCAGGTTTTGTGTAGATTACTGTCGGTTAAATGATGTCACTAAGAAAGACACCTATCCACTTCGCAGAATTGACGATACAATTGATACGCTGGCAGGTGCAAGATGGTTTTGAAAAGAGGCTACTGGCAAGTCGATATTGAGCCCAAAGACAAAGAAAAGACTGCGTTTACCACTGGTACTGGACTGTGACCGTTCAACGTGATGCCATTTGGTTTGTGTAATGCTCCAACCACGTTTGAGCTTCTAATGGAGACAATTTTATTCTACACTGGAAGACATGTTAAACTAGAGAGATAGAGATGGCTTTTAAATACCGTGAAAATAGAAAGCTTAATATTTATATGTATAATATACATATAATATAATAAAACGTAGTTCTAAATTGCTTTTAAACAAATTGAATCACTTTAATTAAAGTTTCTATTTATTTACATTTTTCTGATATCTACAGATTTAGATGAGAGTTGTCGTAAATGTCAACCCCGCAGATTGTGTATTGTGATATAATTTCGTAGCCTGTCCGTTTAAAACTTAATTTGGAAATTTTATTTTCAATGGCAGCGGAGCCCTGATTTACCTGTCTAACCTTGTCTAACACTATAGGCATCCATTTAGAAGTAATTTCAGGTCATATAGTGGATTCTTGATATTTTATTTAGTTATAACTCAAGATCTACTGAACCAGTTGAGTTCAAATTTGGAAGGTAGGACCACTTCTACAATGTGTACGTGCTTGGTAAGTTTTAGTTTAATATTTATTGTAATTTAAAAGATATTCCGTTTTCATACAGTTATTTTTATCTCGAGTGTCAAAACTGTCTACCGAGCTACCGAACACATCCAAGCTATTAACAAAACGAAGGGAATTGTCAAATTTGGTTTCCATTGGATACACACACACACACACACACACACATATATATATATATATATATATATATATATATATATATATATATATATATATATATATATATATATATATATATATAAACGTTTTAACTGACCTTGGATTTGGGTTCGAGAGGTCCTAATTCGCGCTTATTAGAAGAAATTTTCAAAAAATCTCACCATCGATACGTCTCTATTAGTGAATTTTCTTAACGAAAATTCACTAAAAAGTGACATTTAAAGAAAAAAAATTTGGGTATCACCGATGACCAGAAAGAGCATAGAATCAAAATATTTTGTGTGGATAATAAAATCTGTTGTATATTACAGACCAATATTAAGTTTTTGGCGCAAAACGGTCAAAAGTACCAGAAAAATTACTTTTAAAATTTTATACTTTTTCTTTCTTCTTAAAACGTCGCGGTTCTAAACATTAAAATTGGCAACATTTAGATAAAGAACCTGAAATGAATATGGGTTATGTAGAGAAAATGTCACAAGAAACGTGTTTTACAAAGCCTTAAGTTCCTCAGCTTCAACCCTCATTGTCCTTCATTTTACTCAAATATTTGCAAACAAGTCATTTCAAATAGACCCTTTCTCTAACACTTTGGCAGTAGTCTTAGTTATAGAGTGTATGGTTCAATAGTCTGTAATTTTCAGTAAATTTTCATAGAAAACATTTAAAATATCCGTTATTATAGAAGATACGAGAAAAAATTGTATACGTTAATTATAGGCTGCATCTTAAAAATTATTTTATTACTTACAGGATAGCTCATAAGTCGTTGGTGACATTTTTGGTGGAATTTTTCAACCGAACACCCCTTATGTTAATGCGTTTTTGCATTTTACATCGAATTATAATTGCGTGTATGTAAGGAAAAAAATATAGTGTTCATCGTTTTCGAGTTATTTCAATTGTTTTGCAACTCACATTTTTGGCGCATATCAAAAATTGTAATACAGCGTTTTTACCAATAGATTGTGGTAGATAAAGTTATTTTTACATAGGGTACATTGTTTGTACTATATAGGTTATACCGGATTATACTAGATTGATGCCTACTTTCGTTAAAAAAAAGACATATGTTATTACAAAGATTTTTATGAAAATTCACTACCATAACGCACTTGCTGCGTCCAGACGTTTTCCTTTATGGCCTTGCTTTTATTGCTTGTTCATGTTGTGTAGTGAGTATTTTCACTTTCTTATATCTTTATTATTACGTTTCAGATTTAAAGAGAACGTAAACGATGCATGTTTTTGGATATCCTTTGGAATATTTCTCTTTACCTCGTTAAATATTGCAGTAGCGGAGGCTGAAATAATAAAGGTAAGTTATGTATCAATAATATCTATTGTTGTAAAATAGAAAAGTTAGGTAAAAAAAGCTGTATTAATCTAAAGTAGAAAATCAATGTACCTGCGTGTGTGTGTTTTTTGTTTCTTTGACGTCGGCCTATTTCCGCGACTATGGCCAATCACCGACGCCAGGGAGCAGTTTCACCTCACTATCCTGGGAATTTTGACGAACCCCTGCCTTTCGGTAAGGAGGGTAGGAATCTTTAACGTGCCCAACAGCGAATGGACACGGGACCGACGGCTTCACGTCCCCTGCGAAGGGCGGAACGTACAGACATTCAACTTGCTCAAATACAATGCCAGAACCTCGGTTGATGTTAATGTTACAGTATGTACTGAAAAAGTGAAAGGAGTACGCTGGGATCGAACCCAGTACCCTTCGGTTCAGAGGCATACGTTCTTACCCCTGAACCACCGAGGTTCTGCAATGTACCTAATGCGTATACTCTCGCAGTCCCATTAATAATAAACAATCCTTCATTCTCTCTCTTTCTCTCTCTCTCTCTCTCTCTCTCTCTCTCTCTATATATATATATATATATATATATATATATATATATATATATATATATATATATATATATATATATATATATATATATATATAGTGTGAAACACACTTATGGAATAGAATTCATTATTTGGCAAGAAATAGTTTTTGTGGAAAACGCTGAGACACGTGAAGTTTAATTTGTCGAACATTATCTTATAATCATAGTTAAAAAAATTAAACTCCCACCATTTTACCCCCACCACTTTATCCTTTTTTTAATAGCAACCCTACATTTTTTCATCACAATTCAATGAATCATATTTTTCTAAATGCGGAGATACCCGATGGTCTTATATTACAGGTTTCAATACAGGGTGGAAATTTAATACCGGAATATTAAAACTAAACAGTTTACCCTGAAATTCAAATTTAGAAAATAAACTTAATAAAAACGTCCCTTTCTTATAATAAATGTTCAAAATATTCTCCATTCACTTGCACACAACGAAATAATCTGCTCTGGAATTCTTCCATAACTCTGTTCAACGCGTCAAGCGTTACGTTCTTAATTTGTGTTGTTATTTTCATTTTAAAATCATCTGAATCAGCAGGTTGCGTTTTATACACTCTGTTTTTAAGGTATCCCCATAAAAAGAAATCAAGAGGTGTAAGATATGGTGATCTAGCGGGCCATTCTACGAAACCTCTTTGTCCAATTCATCTTTGTGGAAGAGCAAAGTAGGGTGGTTCACCGTCTTGTTGAAACCATATCCTTTCATGGGAATATTAGGTTCCATTACATTTGGATACAATTCTGCTAACATTGGGACAACCTGTTTTCTTAGCATTTATAAATATAATGAACCGTTTAGATTTTCTATAAAACAGGTCCAACTACGTAATCACCAATGACACCAACCCAAACGTTTAACTTCTGAGGACACTGAGTGTGTGTTTGTCGCATCCAGTGGGGGGTTTTCGGCAGCTCAGTATCTGCAATTTTGCCTGTTTACATCTCCATTCAAAAGAAATGTTAATTCATCGGAAAACAGAACGTCAGCAGAACAAATAACATTTATATGTAACATATCCAGCAGTTGTCCACAAAATTGCAGTCTTCTATCAGAATCACCGTCAATCAACTCTTGAACGTGTTGTAGTTTGTAGGGATGGAATTTTTCATTTTTGAGAAACATTAAAACTGTGGATTGACAAACATCATTTTCACGTGCAACTTGAAGGGTAGAAGTTGTTGGTTCCTCTTGAAAAGCCAATAAAATATTGAGTTTTAGATCTTCTTCAACAAAATTGGGTCTCCTAGGCAGTGGTTTAACGTGTCAATGATCACGAAACTGTGAATGTATCTTAGAGACAGTTCCCTGGGTGAATGGGGGCAAATCTGGATGTTTTTCATTAAATAGGTTAACAACTTGTACATGTGTTCTACACATATCACCATACCCAATTATCATTAATATTTATGTTCGCATAGTTTCAGTTAAGTATCGCATTATTAGACCAAAAATTTACTGAAACTATCGGAACAAAATTACGACTAATTTATTAGGAGACCGTGCATTCAACACAATACACCACAAAATAAAACAAAACTGTTAAAGTTGACCTTTCACACTGCAAAAATTGGTAGTTAATAAGAAACTATTAATGATACCAAGTACGTTTTAGATAAAAGACAAGATAAGAAATTTAAGATAAGAGTCAGTGAAGTATTCTATAGCAGATTATTTCGTTATGTGCAAGTGAATGGAGAGCATTTTGAATATTTATTATAAGGAAGGGGCGTTTTATTCAGTTTACTTTCGAAATTTGAATTTCAGGGTAAACTGTTTAGTTTTAATATTCCGGTATTAAATTTCCACCCTGTATTGAAAACTGTAATATAAGACCACACATATTGGGTATTTCCGCATTCAGAAAAATGTGGTCCATCGAATTGTGATGAAAAAATGTAGGATTGCTATTTTTTTTAAATGGATAAAGTGGTGGGGGTAAAATGGTGGGAGTTTAATTTTTTTAATGTTCAACAAATTAAACTTCACGTGTCTCAGCGTTTTCCACAAAAACTATTTTTTGCTGAACAATGCATTTTATTCCATAAGTGTGTTTCACACTATATATATATATATATATATATATATATATATATATATATATATATATATATATATATATATATATATATATATATATATATATATATATATATATATATATATATATATATATGTGTATATATATATATATATATATATATATATATATATATATATATATATATATATATATATATATATATATATATATATATATATATATATATATATATATATATATATATATATATATATATATATACAGGGTGTACACTTGGAGAAACCCAAATCACCACAACACTTATTTCAGAGACCTTACGATCGTTTCGTTGACAAAGTCAACATCCTCAGAGGAAGAAATGTTTTTCTTCTTCTGAAGATGTTGACTTTGTCAACGAAACGCTCGTAAGGTCTCTGAAATAAGTGTTGTGGTGATTTGGGTTTCTCCAAGTGTACTTATTAGTGCTCATCACAGGTTCCAGTTTTTCACTTAGTGTATACAGGGTGTGCCAATTAAAACTTCCCACCTGGAATATATGGGATTTAAAAAAGAAAAGAAAACAAAACCAGAGACATGTCGACCTTGTTTTCAAGGAGGACATATGTGGCGTAAGTTTTGGTGTCAGGAGCGTAAAGTACCATTAAATTTTAAATGCCACCCTATGTTGAAGGCACCTCATTTTGAAGCTTTCTCAATTCTGCTCGCAACATACGATTTTTTAAATTTTGGTTTGGCTATGGCAATAAAATCATCAATTAAAGAATAAGACAAAATATCAATGAATACAAGAATGCTATTTACTTAAATTTTCAAATTGTTTTCCCTCCACTTCCATATTACAATAAAATCCTTGATTTACTTCGAGACGGACATGTCGAGGCGTTTCGGGCGTTATTTGACGACATTCTTCAACAATTCGGCGACGAAGAGTTTGATCGTGTTGCATACATTTACCACTGCAAGTTTCCCCATAGACAAAAGTGTGTTAAATCTGACGATCTGGGAGGCCACTCAATTGAACTCCTGTGTTCTATCTAGTGATTTGGAAAGTCGTGATTAAGAAATTAGCGCGCAGCTGTGGCATAATGTGGTGGAGCACCATCCTGCTGAAACCACACATCCTCTTCTGCCAAATCGTGTTATTTTCCAGTGCTTCCACAATCGTCGGGTAGACATGCGTTTCAGATACATGTTTCTATGCAGTTTCCGGTGGAAGGAATTTATTTAGGTGGTCCCCCAGGATGCCCGCCCAAACATTCAATTTCCTAGGAAGCTGCGCACGAGTTTTATGAAAAATTATTGGATTTTTATCACTCCAGTAGCGGCAATTATGGCGGTTGACTTGGCCATTTAGTTGGAATGTACATTTGTCGGAAAAACAGATTTACACAAAAATGTTTGATTCCTTGTGACACGATAACTCATTTCTTTACAGAACTGCATGCGGCGATCAGGATCGTCTCCATTAAATTCCTCTACCATACTAATTTTGTATGGGTGATACATATTACTTTTTAAGATTCGGCGGCAACTAGCTGACAACTGGCCTAAAGTACTTGCAAGTTTCCTCAGACTGAAATTTGTTTCTATTGCGGTGTAACCCAGAACAGCTACCTGATTACCCTCATTACGTAAAACCTACTCACGTTGATGGTTTTTGTTTGCAACCCATCCAGTTTCCCAAAATTTATGCATTAAATCCAGGACGTACCAAGCGAAATGTTTTTCTCAGCATAACGATGATTAAAAATCTATGCTGCCTGTCATGCACAGTTCTCATTTTTTATTTATTTATTTATTTATTTATTTAGTTATTTATTTATTTATTTATTTATTTATTTATTTATTTATTTATTTATTTATTTATTTATTTATTTATTTATTTATTTATTTATTTATTTATTTATTTATTTATTTATTTATTTATTTATTTATTTATTTATTTATTTATTTATTTATTTATTTATTTATTTATTTATTTATTGAGTACATGCCCAACAGGATAATCCCATTAATAGGGCACCAAACGAAAATAACAATATGTAACAATATGGACAAAAAATACTTCTAAAACAAAACTAAAAACCGTGCGAAACATCACAAGGCAGAAATTCCACAAAACAGTACATATAATGGTCCCAATAACTGAAAAAGTAAGATATAGCCACCCTACGAATAACCGCAGCCTTATCCGAATATAAGTCGCACAAGTTTTCAATGTCATTAAAGTCAGAGCTCATTGTATACACAGGTGATTTCATATACAAGTTAGTCCTTGGTATTGGAGGCTTAAACACTCTCATCACTCTAGATGCAGCCTGTGGAACTGAGAAATTTAATTGCATCAATAAGTCTGGACAATCACCTTTACCATGAAGCAAGTTATGCAGGAACATCACAGATGCAACTTTTCTACGCGAATACAAACTGGGTATGCCAGTTTGCATCATCAATTGGCCATGATTGCATCGCCTCTGTGGGTAGGTACCAGATGCCCTATATACAAAGTGTTTTAAAAACTTGCGCTGAACACCTTCCAGAGCACCAATATGAACACTATAAAAGGGATCAAAAACCAAGCTACAATATTCAAGCCTCGATCGAATATAGGCAAAATAGATAATTTTCAAGCTATCGAAATTGGAAAATGATCTGCTATTCCTCATAATGAAACCCATCGACTTCAAACAGGATGCTGTGATTGTTTGAATATGTCCAGTGAAACTTGAATGTTCATCATATAAAATGCCAAGATCCTTCTGCGTTTCAGTCCTAGCCAATGGTACACCACCCACTTTGTAGGGAAAAGCTATACTGCTGGTTTTTCTAGTGTATGTTATCACTTTGCACTTCGAGACATTTAATTCAAGTCTGTTCTCAACACATCACAGCTGCAAGTTGTCAAGGTCCCCCTGGAGTCTTGAACAGTCACCAATATCGTAAACACTGGAGTATAATTTGAGATCATCAGCAGTAGGTATAGATGGTTCCTTCTGGAACCTCCACTTCCTCCACTTGGTCACTGCACCGGCGCGAAGCGCCGGAGTGACGTCACAGTGACGTCATAAAGGGCGGGACCGGGGCGGGGCCCCGCCCCGCTTCCTTTTGGGTGAAACCCCGCCCCTTTGGGGGCGGAGCTTCCCCCCGTGGGGCGGAGCCAGGCCAACTTGGGCGGAGCCCCATACGCGTTTACACCACGACCACGCCCCGGTCATTCCCCGACCACGCCCCGACCCGACCACGCCCCGACACACCCCGACCCCGACCACGCCCCGACACGCCCCGACCACGCCCCGACCACACCCCTAACCGGTGCGAAGCGCCGGAGCGACGTCATAGTGACATAACTGGATGGCGAACCAATAGGGTGATAACCTGGGGTGACGTCATCGAAGATGGCGTCCAAGATAGCAGACCGGAAGCGAAAAACGCGGGAAATTTAAATTTTTAAACGACAGGTGGCACCACCTGTCAATGTAGGAGGATCCACCATTTTGATTTTTGGTGGTTTGGTGTACGCAAAGATGGCGGTTTGTGCATGCGCAAACCCAACTTTTTATTAAGCGGGGTAGAAGTATAGTGTTTGGTGTCATGTTACTCGCTCTAGCGAGTATAATACAAAAATTGTATCTACCGCCACCGGAGGCGGCGCAGATCACATTTTTTAGTTTTTAAGTTAACCCCCACGTGTTAGGTATCATTTTACTCGTCTTGATGAGTAGAAGCCAAATTGAGCCTGTCTTGTTAAAATAGAAGTAAACAAACACCGGATGTTTGCGGTTTTGCAAGTCTGAGCACGCTCGTAATAGAAAATGTCGAGAAACTCGACGTGATATCAAAAAAAGGCCAACCGTTTTATCGAAGTTGTGCTTATATCCCATAAGAAACCATGTAAAAAAGACAAATATAAGCAAAATAACACGTTTTAGGTACACATGTTAAAGAGTCATGCAATTACCGTGCTTTTCGATAACATATAAATACCCAACGCAGTGAAATTAGAGTTAAATTTGTATCTAACGTTGTGTTAAACTAGAAACATGTACAACAGTGACTTGTGGTATGGAGTTAAAATCAGAATATCCAACGAAGCAGGTAATCTAAAACAGTTGGTGTTGAAAATACAAGAGCAAGCATATATAGACGAACATGATTCAGAAGGCAAACACTTTCAAAGCAAACAGCTAGTTGAATTATGTTACGTATACTTGGCTGGCTACTGTTCTACACAATTATTTGCCTTGTCTTACGTTCAACACCGACCAGGAGATCCATTAAGCAAACCATTCTTTAAATATTTACCTGGAGAGGCCCAATACCAGTATAGAAGGTATTACCATGGAGAAACCACATCGCATATTTAGTTTACATAATGTATCCAGTGATCCAGATTTTTAAAGTTTACACAACATTCACTACGTATATGTTTTTATTTTATTAGAATTCCTATTTACAGCGAAGTAGTGTAATAAGTAGAAGAGATATACCAAACAGCATATATTAACTACAAAGTATAGAGGTCGTCGTCACAGGTCAATTTAACAATTGATAGTTGCATCTCATAAATGCAAAATTTAAAAACACAGGCTATTTTCGATATCTAATTTACTAAACACAATAGCCAGATATGCGTGTATTGAGAACTGCATTTCATTGATACGTATAAATGTTCAGCACATTTAATCATAATGACAGTTGAAACAGTATTATGGAGAAAATCATAAATGATAGCAATAGATTTTTAAAGTTTACACAGAAGCCAAACAGGAAAATACAACCAATGAGAGTACATGAAGAGGGGGAAGAGGGCATCGAAACGTATTTAACAACAAAGCATGCAGCAATAAGGTTAGTTCAAATCTAAATGTTGAAGATACTAGGTGTGCGTAATTATAGTTGTATCAACATGTTGTACGATGACAGTAATGATTCTGGAGTCACAGATCCAGAACATGGGAGAAAACGGTATAATATAGACGAAAATGACAGTCCTGAGATCATCAAACCTGCTACTAACGATGTGTGTGAAGATTGTTATTGGGATGAAAGTGATGCAGCTCTGCGACAGAATATTTGTGAGATTAAACAAGAAAGTATAATGCTGCCAGAAACAAGGTATACCATTACTTCAGCCCTAAGTCTTGCAATTGGTTTATCAAAAGCGGCCGGAGTGATTCCAATAATTAAAATTGTAAATACAAGCCTATATCCACAAAGTCCAAATATAGCAATCTCATCAAACTCATGGGAATGGGATTATTTTATTTCAACATTGACAAAAGCAGCTGAAGAGTACTTTACCAAAGGTAATAAGATCGAACCTGAAAATATTGGAGTATGTATCATCAAACCAATTAAAATACTAAGCAGTAAGGTATATCAATCTCAGATGACTCTGTTACTTTTTATTTAACCGAAGATGCAGTTCAACAGCTACTAGATCTAGTTGAAATCATCAACGAAAAGGTTAGATGATGAAGTGCAGCGTATGCGAGAAACAAATGCCAAAGTCACAGAACATCTCGAAGATATATCCCCAAAACCAAGAAACCGAAAAAAATATGTGTATTTGGTTTACTTTTAAGAAATCCGAAAGACGCTACATACCCATATCATGCAGTGAGAGCGCAGAAGAAAAGTTTTCAATGAGCTGTTAGGAATTTAAAAAATAAAAATCCCGATTCCGAAGTGTTTCTAAACACGTTGTATGATCCAAATTCTATAAATCTCTTTAATAGACTAAAGACCGAAGTAAAATACCTTAAGACGAATAGAAACGATCTACAGATAGCAGATGTACCACAGGAGAATGTTATTCAGGATATTATTGATTTACGTCATAATTTTTAATTGTTTACTGAGTTAAATTGTAATATATGTCATATGGAAAAAATATAAAAAAACATTAAGTTTAACAAAGACTTGTTTAATAGTCACGTCATTTGTCTTACTAACATCTTAATGTTTTACACCAGTTGTGCGATGAACAGTAGCGTTGTATGTAGCCGTAACATCGGTAGCCAAAAGCAGACCAATCTTCCCAAGGTACAACCAACGACAGACAACTATCTAGCAGGATAGACAGCTGTCTAACAGGATAGACAGCTGTCTAGCAGGATAGACAGCTGTCTAGCAGGACAGGCAGCTGTCTAGCAGGACAGACAGCTGTATTACAGGACAGACAGGTGTTGGACAAGTGTCGAACACGACAGACAGTTATCCATGCTAACGAATTTTATAAAATTATTCAACGAACGTTCCTCAGACCAATCATCTCACCAGCATCTCAGGTTAGTTGCACACCTCTGACTTGCCAGCAAGCATTCCTTAAACCAATCATCTCACCAGCCAGGTTAGACCCCTCCACCCTGTGACGTCACCAACTGTAACAGCACTGCGCGCATACGCAGTGCTGGCGGTGTGACGATGACCTCATCTCAGGTTACACCTCTCCATCCTGTTGATGTCATCTCAGGTGAGACCTCTCCACCCTGTGACGGCAACGTCAGGTCGGAACAGCCACGCGCCGCGGGGGGTGGCTGTTCAGACTTTATATATATATATATATATATATATATATATATATATATATATATATATATATATATATATATATATATATATATATATATATAAGTGTGTGTGTGTGTATAAACATAAAGATGGAAACTGACTCCATATATGTGTTGTAAAAGGTCCTAGTTTGAGCTCATTTGAAGAAGTTTCAAGATTGAAAAGTCGCGATCTGTTTAACGAGTTTTTTCGCGAAAATTTGTCAAAAAAATACCTTAATATAATCAGACCTCATCACCAATGTAACAGTATCTAACGTTAATAAATCAAACAATTTTTTAACGAACAGTGTGGGCCATTTTTATGAATTTTATTTCATACTTTAAGATATATGTAAACCCTGATAGGTTAGAATTATTATTATTAATTATCTGAATTGTATTTTTTCACAGTGTCACTCTTTGCCCGCTTTTGTCTTCTTAATGGGATGGTTGGTTGGAGTTGGAATACTACATATTTTTTGCCAACAAATAATAAACTCGGTATGTATTAACTTTTTTAGCGCTACACACGCAATTAGTATTTCAGCTCCTCGAGAAAGGAGATCAAAAGCTAATAGATACACAAAAGAGACCCATTTCGAAGTTGGAAAATCTAATAGTAGAGACTGAAATACCTCGGTTCAGGCTATTCAGACGACTAACTCCATACACCGGCAGATTATTCGTATCTCAGAGACACATAGAGCTGAGAAGTAGCTGAAAGGATTAAAAATGTACTGACTTTCAAAAAAATCCGAACACCCAGTTGTTGATCAATTTTTTTTGTTCCCTCAGGGCTCGTCCGCGGCCTTGCCGCCCCGATAGCACAGCTACCCTTGGTTGATTGTGCATACCCTTAGTCTTACTCCACCCATTCCAAGATCACTGTGCCTTGAACTAGTCTGCACAGCGATTGGTAGGGTGAAGTTTTATATTGCTCTGTCTCCGGTCTAGAGTGACCGTAGATCAGTTGTCTTTTCCGGTCCAGAGCTATACACTCACACAAGATGTGCTGGGCTGATTCCTCCCCCTCGCCGCAGAGTCTGCATGCGAGGTCCCTTTCGAACCGCCCCATTTTATGCAGGTGTTTCTTGACGGCCATGTGTCCCGTCAAGAGACCTGTTGTGTTTCTAAGCTGTCCTCTGCTAAGGTTTAGCAGCTCCACAGCTCTCTTTGAACTGGGTCCGTCAATTATTGACTTCCCATGTCTGAGCCCTGGACAGTCCGCCCAGTACACCTTGTGTTGGTTTCTGACCCAGGACTTAATGGCTCCCCTGGCAGTGCTCTTTGACACGCCCAGAGCCGGTTCTGGTCCCATAAATGGTTCTGCTGACCCTCTCTTCGCGAGACTGTCAGCTTCTTCATTGCCTTTAACCCCCGAGTGACCCGGCACCCAGATGAGGGTCACCTCATTCTGCCCAGCCAGGTCGCTCGTCTCGTCTCGGCACTCACTCACCAGCCAGGAATTTACCCGTGGGCTACTTAGTGCATTAAGGGCTGCCTGGCTGTCTGTGGCTATGAGGATCCGCTTGCTGGTGTAGCCCCTCCTCTTGTTCTCCCGCACACAGTGCAGGATGGCGTACATCTCGGCCTGAAACACCGTTGCATGGGCTCCGAGGGAAATACTATGACTTACCCTCGGTCCTTCCGAGTAAACACCTGCCCCCGTCCCACGCTCCCCGCCAGATCCGTCCGTGAACCAGACGAGCGCGTCCCGTGGCATGCCCGGCGTCTCCTCCCGCCATGCCTCGCGATCAGGGATTTCCACTGTAAAGTTGTTTTCCCTGCACATTCGCGGGCTCGCGAAGTCTGACCTCATTTCAAGCATGGGCTCCTTCACGATCTCCTGAATTTTGCTTATGTTCCTTTGTTGCTTGATAACGGTCGTCATGCGCGTTATTACTTCTTTCATTTTTCTCAGCTTTTCGTGATCTTTATCGTCTACAGCCTGGATCTCACACCAATTTTTCTCGCCTGTGCTTTCGACTTCCGTCATTTTTTTAATTTGCATTCATCTTGTTCCCACGAGTAGCTAGGGAAAAAACGTCGGTCACCCGTGGCGGAGCCCCGCATGTCACGGGAGGGCTGTTGAATGCCGGAGTACGCCAAGTGCTCCGGAGTTCGCACAGTAGTGGCTAAGCTACCGCTTAACCACGCAGTCCTCGGTCTGTGCTGTTCAACCTTGACTTGGGGGGATTTTTATTGTGGTTCCCTTCCACTCAGTCGGCCGGTTAAGGCAAGCCCCACGCCCAGCAACTTCTTCCTCTGCAGCCACCGAGTTGCTAAGCACGGTCTATACCAGGCAGGTTTCCACAGAGAGCCGCTGCCCCGCCGCACCCAAGAACTCCGGCAAAGGCTGCCGGTCGCTCCCGGCCGCAGCAGAACAACGGTCTCTCCTCCACGCTGTGCTTCCTGGTATCTCTAGTTAGTCGCCTCTTACGACAGATGGAGTTACCTTGGGCCTATTCTTTTGTTTCGTCCCCGGACCCACGGGGGACAATAATAACAATAATAATATTATTAATAATAATAACAATAACCTCCACCAGTCTACGATGACGACCAGGCCAAGATTTACTGGAACCGGAAAATCATTACTGACCGACCAATAAAGAACAATATTCCAGATATTGTACTGAATCTAAAAGGCTCAAAAAGTGTTTTTATAATTGACATCGCATTTCCTTTAGCGCCAAACACAAAAAGGACATATGCAGAAAAAATCAATAAATACTTATCACTGGCAGACGAAATTAAGCTTGTGTGGAACATGGACAAGGTAATCATAGTACCAATGGTTCTGGGTACGAACTGCGAGATTCCAAAAAGCTGCATACTGCTCTACAAACGTTACAACTTGGAAGCGACCTTTATTTACCTATGCAAAAGGTGGTCCTCCTGGATACATGCAGCATAGTCCGGCGTTTTATGGGTGGGCAAATAGATCGTTAATCAACACTGTTGCTTACTGAAAGGCCGCAACAATGAAGACAAGTTGCCGGCAAAAACAAAGCCGTGAAATTTGAATAATAATAATAAGAAGAAGAAGAAGATTAATTCCATTAGCGTTTATGACCGGGACAGGTAAATATTGTCAGCAAATGTTGAGTAAGTGCATAAGACTATTGAGAATCAAAATAGTAATAATAGTCGCCTTTATTCACAACCCTACTTTCACGTCCACTGGTTCAATTTTCTTCTTTTTCTTTTCAAATCCAATTACAGATTACAAAGGGTTTTTTTTCAGCAAATGTTGGTATTAAAAGTTATTGTAAAAAAATCATTGCGAATTCACCTGGAAATATTTTTTAGAATTTTCGTGAAAGAAATTTTTTTAGCAATTTTGCGTGTATTTTTTAGAAATTCCCGCAAAAGATTTTTATGCATCTTTTGTGTTAGGTTACTGAGCCAATCTTTGTTAAAAAAAGGTGTAATGTACCTGTTTTAATATTTGCAGATTTCCTTAACTGTGAGTTCTACGAATCGAGGAAAGAAATGACACGTACCCAGTATTAAATTTTTAAGAATATATTACTTACGCTAGTTTAAAAAAAATGATACGCATTTGTTCTTATCGGTGTTTCTAAAAACACGTCCTTGTATTCACAAATAAGATGAAAAAGTTTACCTTATTTGTTTCACATGGAGTTTCAGCTTCATTAACTTCCTTGATTTCCTCTTCTGTGTAGCAGTGTCTTTCTTTACTTTCCCTTACAAGATTGAGAGACAACAACTCTTCTATATGACTTTCTAAAGCAAACTTTATTTGTTTCACTTCTCCGCGCATGGGAATAATCATCGTAAGCTGCTTAAAATTAAGCCTGATTTTATTTGTTAATAAAAAGTCACAACCAAACATTACTTCTTTGTTCAGTTTCGGAATAACAACACACACAACCTCAAAGTTAAGACCACACATATTTACTGCCAGAATAATCTGTTCTTTAACTTGTTTGTTTGAGCCGACTGCAACGGCTATACTAGTGTCGCTTATAGGCAAAGCATCTATATTAACATTGAGAGATCTAAGGATGTCTACAAACTGTTCGGATACGGCCGAAATTTGGGTGCCCGAATCTATAAACACACTTGTTCTCCGAATATTAATGCGTTTACTATCGGCGAAGAGAACCTGCCTTCTGCGTTCCCATTTTCTTCTTCTTCGTCAGATAATAAGCTATTTGTTTCGAAATCAAATTTCGTCAGAAAGCGCACCTCTCTTTTCTTTCCATTGGTTCCTTGCTCCGTGGGTTTCTCATTTCCGGTGCGACCTGGAACTTTCTCCCTCGCATTTCTCTTACTCGTCTCCTCGTCCATACCGCGTTTTTCTTCGGTCCTTCTCCGCCAGGTTCTATTGTCATCCCTTGTTTCCATTGAGTATGTTACGACTATCTTTCCTAAATACATTTCAAAATCTTCAATCCTTCGAATACCTCTTAAATTAAATTCATTCTCCTTTGTATTTCTGGAGGGACGTGTTTGGACATCATTTCAACTAAATCCATTTCATCAATTGGTTCAGAGAGATAGGACGCTTCACCCACTAATCTAAGTATATAATCTGCCCTATTTCCCGTTCGATATTGCCCATATTTTATTTTATAGAATAAGTCACGTTCCTGCTCCACCCCCCAGTATCTAGAGTTGAATGCATTTTCAAATTGCTCAAATGATTGGAAAGTGTGCTCTCCAGCCACGACCCAGTCCGCCGCTGACCCACGTAAACAATTTTACGCCAAATGTAAATGCGCTGGCGGCTAGACGCCTGCTTCTACAAGAATTTTTATAACTTTTTTTAAAGTTACTTGGATGTAAATCACCTCCCGGTGTGAACATTATGGAATTACCCCCAAATCTCTGAAAAGAGAGATATATTGTTTGCTTTCTCCACCACTCGTTTCATATTTATTTGAAGGTTCATTTTGGGACGACAATAACGTTTTATTAATATTAACAGAACATTCTCTAACAGAAATTGTTAAACATAACATTCTTTCTTGCACTCTTGTCATTCCATTAGCGAGACTAATATCTGAAGACCTAATATCCTTATCAGCTACTGATTTATCTTACACCTGTTCTACTTGGACATCGGTATTTTATCTTTCTTCAGCGCCATTATTTTACAAGAATTTTAAAATATTACCAAAGAATATTGAATGCTATATACCTTAAGTAGCTCAATCAATCCGTAAATCATTTTCAAGAAGATACTGAATGCCTTATAACTTGAACTATAACTGGTATTAAAGATGTTTACTATTTTCAGTTGCTTCTAAAAACTACACAGAGCAATAATAGCTATCACCTACCTCATAAATAATGGTTTGCCCTTAAACAGTGCTACTGTATCATATCTTGTCTCTCGACTCGTCCCACGTTGGGCGCCAATATGTAATGTATATGTTTTAATATTTTGCAGATATCCTTAAATGTGAGTTCCGCGAATCGAAGAAATGAATGACACTTACACAGTATTAAATTTGTAAGAATATATCACTTAGGCTAGTTTGAATTTTTTTTTAAACGTATATAAGTTTAATCAAATACAATCAAAATTCTTGTAATTAATTGTATTTATCCATAATAGTTCTAAACGTAAGAATAATACATGAAAAAATAAACCTGATATCTCCTGCTGCGGGAGATCCTGCGGTGTAAGTTATGACCGGCGGTGTCGACACCTGGCTGGGATATTCGCAGAGCTCTCTGAATAACCTTAGCCGTGGAGTACACTGACTCTAATATCAACGCTGCACTACACTATTGTGCTCTAGACAACTTCTTGTCTCAAATTTATTATCTCCAAATTGTAATCTGCTGTGCTAAACAAAATGATGGCGGTGCACGTAACAGTGCCTAGTAACGTCTTACTCGAAATTTATCCACCTAATGCCTCCAGGGCCTCACCAGCGTCGAAACATCTAGGGAGCATCAGGCTCACTACATCGGCGTATTTTCATGAAACAAATTGTTTGCAAATCTTCATATGTGAACATTTTTTTACTTCACTTAGGTAGTTTTGTGTAAATTGCTTGGATAGGTTCGTTGACCAGGAAAGTCAGGCCATTTGGGGGGGGGGGGGGTAATAAAAATTATAAATTCATGTTCGAGAAATGTTTGTTCTTTTTCAAACAAAAAGTTAGTTTGATGAAATAAATTGTCTCCGCTATAAAGGTTACACTATCTACTAAATTGCATGTATTTTTTAAAAAACATTTAACACTAAAACAGTTCCATGAAAATTCGCCACCATAACGCACTTGCTGAGTCTAGACTTTTTATATGTAAAGAAGCAACGTTGTAGTAAAACAGCATATTGTATGGATAACGTAGGTTCATTCCGTTATTTTGTTAGTATTTGCTTACTACTACATATATATATATATATATATATATATATATATATATATATATATATATATATATATATATATATATATATATATATATATATATATATATGTATGTATGTATGTATGATATTTTATTGTTTCAGAATGATGAACTGCTCAAGACACTTTACGACATTAAATGGTATACATTTAATCCAAAAGTACGCATGATGTTGGTAATTATTTTGTTGAGGAGTCAAAAGCCATTCGAAATAGCTAATGGCCCACTGACAACTTATTCATGTCATTCTATAATGCTGGTAATTTAAATCTTTTATGATACTTTTTCATTAAACTTTTTTTTTCTTTGTTTCAGGAAGTACGAGTTGCATTTACCTACTTGAATTTTCTAATGAATTTCTTTTAGTTTTTAAAAAACATGTCATGTCCAATCATGTAATATTCACATTTTACAAGCTTATATTCAACTCACCTGTTAGTCTGCAAGCAGTATGTTTGTTTGTTAGTATATTTACGTCCAATTTTGCAAGTCAGTGTTGAATCAGTTTCTTTTTGGATTGAGATGAAACTTGGTAGGCGTGTATATATCAGGTCTCAACGCAACATATTAGGTTATGTATCATCAGCATAAATTGAAAATGACAGACGCTTCAAGATGGTGGATCAAGTTGAAGGGTTTTACCAGTAAAAGACAATAAAGACCAGGTAACGCATTTATTAAATCAAAAAATGGTGGCCAATGCAAGGTGGCGGGATATTTGTTTTACAGCAACCACTTGGTGGGTATCAAAGAAAATGCTTCTTGTGTAAAATGCATGGAGCTTTCATAATATAAAAATGGGGGCCGAAGTAAGATAACAGAATATTTCTTTCCCAACAGCCTACTTGATATGGGTAACAAATAAAAGGTTTTCACGAGTGAAATACAGTAGACTAAGTGGCGCTTACATAAATTCAATATACTGTTTTTTCGCTGTAGTACACTTAAATGTTCAAAGCTAGTTTTTAAAAGAATTTTCTACTTCTAACTTATATCAATTGAAAAATAAAGGTTGTTGTTAAAGTAAATGTATGTGATTTTTATTAAAATATTTATTCATTGATTGTTGTTGCCCTTACTTGGTGAAACTGGTCCACACTACATACAGACTTGGAGGCTACTTCCCTGGCTTCACTGGTGGGTTTCGTTTCTGTAAGTGAAGAACGTAGCCAGCGCGTAAGCTAACTGGAACAAGTGGCCCTTCCGAATTCTTCAATGTTTCTACAAGCGGTTTCGCTGCTTGACAGCGTCCTCAGATAGATAAAAATTGAATTAACACGAAATGATGACAACTACAAATAAAGATATTTGCTATGTGATGATGTTTTGATCAAAAAATTCTTTAAATTAAAAATAAAATGAAACACACGTGACAGATGAGGCCATCAAAATGTCTATGTGATGTATATCAATATTTAACATAAAAATATGACTACCCACTGAGCATGGTAATATTGCATTAACATTGCAGAATCTTTTCCAAAGCAAGTGTAAGTTTGATAGATAACTTGCAGAAAGTCTCCTGCAAGTTTGTTGCAAATGGCAAATCTTCCCCCCAGTGACTTTACATATGCAAGTGTTTCTTTTGCAACCTTACTGCAAGTTTACTGTAGTGAGCTGTTACAAACTTTCTTCATACTTACACATGTTGCCTTACAGCAAGCTTCAATTTTAGAAGGACCTAGCAAAGTTGTAAAATTTAAATTTACATTTGCAAGTTATCTGCAATTGTATATATTATATATACAGTGCAAGTTTGGAACTTGAGATAATTCCAATTCATCTACTTCAGCTTTTTTTGAAAAATGCTCGGAGTCAGATAATATTCTCAGTTACAATCTTTTCAAAAATGTATTATACAATTTGTGTCAAATACCATTGATAATTTTTGTAAATGACAGCCTTAGCTTTTTGTTGACTATTTTTAAAGTACAAATCAAACGATACAAAACCACCAAATTTCAAATTTTTATTATAAATCTTGAGTTGATAGCACGAAAAAAAAAAGTGTAGTTATCAACAAATAAAAATTTTATAGCTGCTGGTTTTATACAACTTCACATGTTAGAACTTTAAAAAAGCCAACAAAAACGTAAGGGTTGATTTAAAGAAATTATCGATGAAATCATTTTTCAAATATGGTACATACTGTATAGATTTTTAAAAGACTGCAACTTGAAATACTAGCCAATGTGTCCAAGCATTTTTGAAAAAAGGAAACTATTTGATTAACTGAATTTATTTCAAGTTACAAACTGATACTGAATATAGGTATAGGTGTATTTATACATAATATATATTTCTTGTGTAAACTGTAAAAAATGACTTAAGACAATGTTAATTAGAATAAAATCTTTATTACATAAAAAAATTAAAGACTTACAACACATTTTATTTCTGCTGATAGATAGATATATAGACTTTATTGACCATCAAATGTACATGGTAAGTCACTGTCTTTATAAGCACTGACTACTCGATAGAAATAGTTAAGACATATAGCAAGTGTCCATGTTTAGCCTAAACTGCAGTTCTAGTCAAAACTTAGCGACAAAATAGATAACTTGAACTCGTGATATCGTTATTGATTGAACGATTTCAAAAATTCTTGTTTATAAATGAATACCAATTAATTGTTTTTGATATAGTTTTACTAAATAACTCTTAGTCGTCTAGAAAAACGTGTGAAACACCAATAACAAAAACAAACTCTTCTGCAGCATTACTTGTTTTGAGAGGCGAGAATTTTTTTAGCTTCTAAAATATGTGGTAACATGTTACATAAAATAAAGTCAACATATCAAATACTATTGTGAAAAAGAAATATCTAAAATGGTGCGTTCTTTCGATTTCAGAAAAAGTTTAATTAAGCAAACGTAAGATATGCAATGGATAAATCAAGCGCAGGGAAATGAATACAACTTTACTGCGAAAATAGCTAGTGGCTAGTGGAACTTGCCTTCCAAAGCTTTTGCCTAGCGCACTCACACACACAGACACTATACACATTAGTTTGAGCACAAATAAATTCCTTCACCTTGGTTTTTGTTTTATAACATCCACTAGTGCCTACTATAATCTTGTTAGTGGGAGCATCTTAATAACATTAGGTAGAAAACTGAGGAATTTGATTCCCAAGTAATCAAACATGTGCTTTGTTTTCTCCTTTTTGTGGAACTGTATTTTTAATTCATGCCTGCACCTGGTATTGTTGCGAGCTTCATCATTCACTGGATATTTTGAATACATAAACTGAAGAAGGATATAGCCTCGAACACATTTGGGCAGCTTTCTTGTTGCAGTCCTTATTGCTCTTTTTTGCATGATAAACACATGTTCTGCTGCTGACTAGTTAACCCATATGAATGTTCCATAGCATAGGATACTGTTCCACTGTTCTTATGATGTCGATTGCTATGGATAAGCCACATGCTTCCATAGGTCAATCATATTTAACGTTTTAAAATGAATTGGTCTGACCAGGTAAGACATCTCGAGGCTGCTGCTAAGGACATAACAAAATTCGTATTTAGCAAGGTTAGGTTTTCTTTTTTGTACAGTATATTTCATAATAATTCACCAATAGCCACATACCAAAATAATTATGCAACAGAAAAGTAACTAATTTTATTGCTGTTTTAGGGATTCTTACCTGAAATGTTTGTGGATATACTTCATGTTTCATTATCTACACTCCAGACAACGAATTACTTAATTACCCAAAATTCAAACAGTTCAGGCTACAATAAGATTGTTCAATCTTTAAAACTTCCAGGGAAATAAATAGACATAGATCAAATAACAACTTATGATGACGCAATTATAAAAAATATAAACAACAAACCGCCATTAATTAATGCCGGGCGCTTTGTCAGAGTCAGTTCGCTTTCGCTGTTGGCGTCGGTGTTGCTATTGGACGACGACGACATACGATCGAGAATACACGATCAAAACGGAGGGAATTCAAATAAATTTTGTTTACAAATTAAAACAAACTTTCAGAAACATTACAATTGTAACTTTACGTGAGCTTACAAATGGAGAAAAACAACAAGCCGGCAAACGAGATATTATATTTGAAAGTTACGTTAAAGTTTCATTTGTAAGTTTCCATTGGTTTTTTGCCTGCAAACATTTAGAAATGTTGCAAACTTAACTTACTTAATGGTAGATTATTTAACGTTGCGGTAAGCATTTGTAAGTTACCATGCTTAGTGGGTAACCTATAACAGTAATAACTATCATAACAGTTACAACGATAAAATAACTTAACAATAGGAATAAAGTAGACTCTTTACAATGAAAATATCGACATACATCAATTCATTTTCTAATCGCTATTCTGTTAAAATAGTAGATAAAATGATACAAATAGAGTAAATTCATTATTATTAAACTCTATAACTAAAACTACTACCAAGTGAAGTGAAGTGTGTTTTACAAACCCTTAAGTTTCAGCTTCAACCGTCATTGTCCTTCATTTGAATAAAATGTTTTCAGAAAATGTATTCCAAATAGGCCCTTTCCTTGATGCTTTGGTAGTAGTTTTAGCTATAGAGTCTATTCTTTAATAATAACAAATTTATTCTATTTATAACATTACATAGCACAAAAAATCATGTCTTATATAATAGCGTTAGAATAAACAGTACTTACTAATTAGGTCACGAAGAATATTTCACTAGGAGTATTCTTGTGTGTGATCCTATACAGAAAATACACACGTAAACTAAACAACAGCAATAAATCACACTTCACAGCGGTCACTTAACAGTTATTAGTAACTAGCTTAACCACGATAAAACCACTCTATAGTCTATATATAATAAAAAGCCTGGACGCAGCAAGTGCGTTATGGTAGTGAATTTTCATATAAATGATCTGGCACAAAATATTTTATTATAACATTTTTTTCTTGTAACATATAAATCTAAATTTTAGGGTGTAGTTTACTTTTTATATCGTAAATCTACCTACCAAGTTTGGTTATCATAGGTTTTTTATTTTTTGAGATAAATTTTTTTTTGAATGAAAACTCAAAATTTTCTCGGAAAACCTCGTCCGATTTTTCTGACTAACGAACTTGGAAAGGTACGTGACAAATTTTATTAAAATCAGCTCATTATTTTTTGAGTTATTGGTGTGATACATACATACACATATATATATATATATATATATATATATATATATATATATATATATATATATATATATATATATATATATTCATATTTAAACATATAAAAATTGAAACTGACCCCGGGTATGGGTTCTAGGGGTCCTAGTTTGCGCTCATTTGCAAAAATTTTCTCAAAATTCAAAAGTCGGGATCTCCCCATTAGTGAACTTTTTCTACGAAAATTCACAAAAATCTATAAAATGTATCACAGGAAGTCAATATGTACTAACAAATCTGGACAAATACACACTGAAATATTTCTCTACGCATATGTACTGGGTAATACAACAGCAATCTTAAAAACGATCTAAATAAGCAAAAGCTTCTTAGACTTAAAATAATATAAAATAAACGTTAAGCAAAAGGATCCCAAACACTTAACAAGTCAGACAAATTTACAAACAAAATCACAATTAAGGCAAACAAACAAGTTAAAATGACTTTGCAAAGACCAAATGAAGACGAAAGGAGTCATCAAACTCAAGAAAGGATATGAACAGCCAAAACAAGTCCTAAAATAGGTAACAAAAATGTTGCTCTACAACACATTACTAAATTTTTCAAAATTATTTAAAATCCATTTTCTGAGTCAGTTTTTAAAAAGATTGATATCGTCAGACTGTTTAATTTTACTAGGCGGCAACCTACCACCTGGCAGGTGGTAGTGGACTTTTCCTTTACGTGATAGTAAAGGATTTTGTCACGCCCGAGGAGGTACCACCGCTTAGATCAAGGTGAAGTCCCAACGGTAGTTTCCGGCTCTGGTGTATGATTCGGTTTCCCTTATAAACAAAAATGATAATGGCTCCTCCTTGTACAGAAGATTCCAGAGATAAAATACCCCTCAATTCGAATCTCCGGGAGAGGGGTGCGCAGGGGGTGCCCGCATCAAGATTTAACATATCCTTCTCGAATATATGTGGCCTAAATTCTAATCTAAACTCCGTACACCGTTCCTCCGCGCTAATAGGCCCCAAGTCCTCTTCCTCACTGAAACCCAAATCAGTGCCAAAACAGCCACTAATTACCTTAATTTCCCGGGGTATGAGCTGCGCACTTCCTTTAGATTGCATGGGGGCGTGTACGCATACGTCCCTAGCAATCTACCCTGCACCAGACCCCTAATTTAGAATCTGGAAGAAAAGACAAACTATGGATAAACCTCACTCTCTGGGCTGCAACTAAATTAATCTGTTGCATTTACCGGTCACATTCTGACAACAACTTTGTCCAGCTCTTCGACTACCTTTCTGAAAAAAACCGACCATCTGACTTCAATGTTCATAATAAGGAATGGCTAGGATTTTCAAAAACCCATCCACAAGGGAAAGCAGCTGAGGCCTTTGCAGTCAGAAATTCTTTAGCCAATATGGTCCAGCAACCTACTTACTTTCCTCGCGTCCCAACACACAGCTCAAATCCCTTGGATCTCCTTCTTGCTGCAAAACGTGAATGCTATAAGATATCAGTCACCGCGGCATGGTCAGTTCTTACTGCTCAATGCAACCCGAGGTCACACAGTCATCACACCCACGTATCGTTTGGCACAACAACTCCGCGAACTGGGACGAAATGCGGTGTTACTTTTCCTCATTTCCATGGGCGCCTGTCTGCTTTTCTCATCCTGACCCCTCTGATATCTCACAAAACGTCACCGAAATTATCCAAGCTGGCATGGAATTATTTATTTCACGTACACAGAAAACCTCTTCAGCCACTCAAAAGCCATGGTTCTCTAAATCCTGTGACTTGGAAAGGTCAAAACTCACAAAACGCTTCTACAAAATCCCAGTCAAGAAACCCGTCAAGCATTTAACGACGCTAAAAACCGCTATGTCCGCATTCTTTCTAGTACTCTCTAGTACATCCAACCCAGTTCACAGTTACGCAGACGACAGCACCCTCCACTCAAATATACAATATTATAGGCTTGTTTCTTTAGCCCATTTAGATGAGGATCGCAGATTCATGGAGGGTTCTGTCTCCGTGGATCTCCAAAAAAATATTAGACAGGGGCAGTATAAATCTTGACCTCAGTCTTGCTTTCTTTCTCATAAGAGATACACCAGCCCTAGACCCATCACAATGAACAACCAAAAGTAATGAGACATTTTCACTTGTTGTCATTTCTGTGGATCGAAATCTCAATTGGCAACAACATGTCACGTCAATTGCAGAAGCGGCTGCTAAGAAATTAGGTTTCCTTTTCCGGGCTCGCAAATACTTTTCACCAGCTAATCTTTATACCTTATATGCTTCACAAATAAGGCCAAACCTCGAATACTGCTCCCACATCTGGGGTGTCGCTGCCGCTTCTACACTTGCTATCCTGGACTCCATTCAGAAGAGAGCTATACGTCTCATCGGTGACCCTACCCTCACTTAAAGGCTGCCATCCTTTACCCACCGACGTGCCGTTGGTAACCTCTCTCTCTCTTTTATAGATATCTGCACGGGCACTGCTCAGAGGAGCTTTCTTCCATAGTTCCTCCATCTGCTGCCCCCAACAGATCTACCAGGGGAACAGAGCGAATGCACCCTTTTACTGTCCAGGTCACCAGACATAGAACATCTTGTTATGCCCGCTCTTTTGTCCCGAGGACTTCCACGTTGTGGAATTCCTTGCCGGCACATGTTTTTCCTTCTCCTCCGAACCTCCAAACCTTCAACTCCAGAATTGTTGCCTCTTTCCTCCTTGTCGACACCAACGGTACGATAGTATTTAGGCTGTAAGCCCTCGTAGTGTGTTGTTGGAATATAAAAAAAATAGGAAAGTGGTTATGTGCATCAGATTCAGGTTCTTAATCAATGCATGTAGGTATTGTATTACTAAAGTGAAAATTATTTCAAGAAGAAATATACTTACCGCAAACTAATGTAAGTATAGTACCTAGGGTACCTAGGTCCTTATTGTCTTCTTTACTCTTAGCTTTTACTCTTTATGGAACATTTGATGTAAAGGAAACCAGATTATATATATATATATATATATATATATATATATATATATATATATATATATATATATATATATATATATGTGTGTGTGTGTGTGTGTGTGTGTGTGTGTGTGTGTGTGTGTGTGTGTGTGTGTACTCAGATGTACAATGTAGATTATTAAAATTTTAAATTCAAAATTTTGTATTGTTTATATTTATTTCATTTTTAAAAGGTATGGATACAGTAATAGTAAATAAGTGTTGAAAAGAGTTTAGGTGCAGCAAGTGCGTTATGGTAGCGAATTGTAAAAATATTTCAGATAGTGATAACTCAATTTCCCATCAAACTAGAATTTTCAGTTTTAATATATAGTAACACCGATATAAAGACAGGGTGGGTACTAGACTTGAAAAATAACTACAAATTTCATTTAAAAAACATTATTGGTTATTTTTATTTGCAGAAACTGGTGCGATTGAGTTGACTAGAATGGCTCATCCAAACAATTAATAAGAAAAAATACCTGCCACGTTTATAATTTGGTAGGTACATTCCTTTTGGAAATAAAAATTAAATTTTCTGTAAATTTGCAGTTTAGCACACAGGAGACTTTTAGAAAAAAAAGTTTCTATTGGGTTGACTAAAACAAAACCATCCAAGCAGTTAGTAAGGAAAAATACCAGCCATATTTATAATTTGGCAAGTACATTCCGTTTGTAAGTAATTAATTTTTTTCTGGAAAACTTTTGTAACTTTAATAAAACTCGTACCACAATTTTGTTAAAGCGACTTGCTGTATTTACATATATGTACCAGATTTTAATTTTCTAGCTCCGTAGAAAATAGAAATTTCTTCTAGTAATCTCTTGGGAATCACTGGGACATCTAAAACCAATATCCAAGATCCATTTAACATTAAAGAATTAGTTTTAATAATAGGGGAAACTGGGGAGGCTTGATACTATGGAGGTTTGATACGCGACTTAAATTTCCCGCCACAGTGGTCTAATAATCCTACAGCTGGTAGTGAAGCGGCAAGACGCTAAACTAGTCCCACTATTCATTCAAACGTGACAGAATATACGTGGTACTTCTAAATAAGCCCGAAAGTAATTCTCGGAACTAAAGTGTGTAAAATTTAAATCACGATTCATAAGGTGTCTACGAAAATCAAGGTAAGTTGTATCAAATATCACCCCAGTAGCATAATTTATATTGTTTCGGCGATGTATTCAGCCACATGCAGTGCTCTAATAATGTTTGGTTATACCGAACACGTGATAATTGTTTTGTCATGTGATTTTGGGTGGCTTGATACATGACTGTTGGGGAGGCTTGATACATGTCTCATCCCTCCCGCACATTGCAAGATTGGATTTTTTAAAAATTATATAGTCATTCAAATCAAGTTTATTATTTCAAAATGAAATTCTGATGCCACGTTTTCGATTATTATAGATGCCTTTCAAATGGATTACAAAAGGACGCCCTGTTAATGCGCCGGATGTGATGGAGAGAACTGTGAGAGAGGTATGCGAAGAGAAAACATCCATAAGATCATCAGCAAATAAATACAAGATTGATAAAATGACACTCTTGAGGTATGTGAGGAAATATAAACAAAATCAGGAAACTGGCATAAAAACTGATTTCAAGCCAAATTTTAATACAAATCAAATCTTCATCAATGATGAAGAAAATTCACTGGTGGATTATCTCCTCAACTGTGCGAATTTAGAAAAAATTTAGAAAATTTGTTTACATTTTTGCGAGAGAAAATGAAAAGAAAATTTCTAAAACCTTAGATGAGAAACAAGTAGCTTTATACGATTGGTTAAGGGGTTTTTTGTCACGACACAGGAATATTTCTCTCCGTACGCCAGAAGCTACAAGCTTGGGGAGAGCAACTGCCTTCAACAAACACACTGTTTTTGAATTCTTTGAAAATCTAAGAAATGTTATGGAACGATATAATTTTGAGCCTCATTTAATTTTCAACGTGGACGAAACAGGGGTAACAACTGTTCATAAGCCCCATAAAATTCCAGCCCAAAAGGGTCAGAAGCAAATATCCAAAGCCACATCTGCAGAACGAGGAGTTTTAGTCACTGTTTGTTGTACTGTCAATGCAAAGGAAATACAATTCCCCCATTCATGGTTTTTCCCCGTATAAGACAACAGGACTATATGGTAAAAGATGCACCACCTGGAACTGAAGCAGTTACACACCAGTCTGGCTGTATGACACATGAAAATTTTGTGAAGTATCTGCTCCACTTCATAAAATATTCTAAATGTAATGTTGATAATAAATGTTTATTAATTTTGGATAACCATGAGAGTCACATCTCACCAGCTGGGCTTGATATCTGCAAGAAAAATGGAGTTGTTATGCTGACGTTGCCACCGCATACCAGTCACAAGCTCCAGCCATTAGATGTGAGTGTATATGGGCCCTTTAAACAATACTACAATAAGGCAGCGGATGCATGGATGATTAATAACCCTGGACAGACTATTACAATCAAAGAAATTCCTCAACTTGTATCAACCGCCTATTTACGAGCCTTTACACCAAGCAATATTACAAAAGCGTTTATGCAGACGGGAATATGCCCCTTTAACCCAAATAATTTCAATGATAGTGACTTTGGTGGTTCTGAAATTACAAACAGACCAGATCCTGGAAACGGCTTTTCTACGGTTACTAATGATCTTGCAGTGGCAACTACTTCAGAAGAAGCAACTACTTCAGAAGAAGCAACTACCAATGGCGTTGTGACACCAAGAACAACAGCAAGTGCGTTCAAAAGTCCTCAAGACTTACGTCCATATCCAAGGGCACCTCCACTAAAAACCAAGCGTAGAAGAAGACTAGGAAAAACTAGAATTCTTACTGATACCCCTGAAAAAGAAACAATTGTGGAAGAACACAGATTACGAGTTTTTAAGAAACAAGGAACTAATAGAATTAAAAAAAAAGGTTTTTGAAAATAAAGCTTGCAAGTCTAGTGCGGATGAATTACGAATAACAGGAGAAAAGGGAAAGCAAAGTTGTGAAAGAAGACAAGCAGCAGACAAAGAAAATTCTGAGAATGTGGATATTGAAACAAGTGAGAATGAAGGGGAACGAGATTTCTTAGATTTTGTTCAGAGTGATGAAAACAGCATAGCAGATATCACTGATATTGAAGATCAAATGGAGAATGAATTTCATGAAGAAAACTTCATAAATCAGCAAATATTAGTAGACGACTTTGTTATGGTGCGTTTTTCAACAACAAAAAACCTTACGTCATTATGTAGCACAAGTGCTAGCATTGATTCCGATGAATATCACTTGAAATGCATGCGTATCAAGCCAGGATACAATTTCGTCTTTCCCGATGTAGACGACTTTTGCAGTGTTCCCCGGGAAGATTTAATTAAACTACCAAATCCGCATTACGGAGGAGGCACTGCAAGGGCGAATCGGACAATAAGCTTTCCGGTGGATTTGTCAAAATTTGATAATCTTTTTTGAAAGTGTACTTCTATTTTACTGAATAATAAATTTTCTGAATGATTATATGCCTATTTTTTTTTATTTTTGTGATCTCTTTCAAATATGTATCAATCCTCCCTATGTTGTGTATCAAGCCTCCCATATGCAGGGAGGTCTGATACACATTTCATGAAGACAAATAAGACTCCACAGAGTAAATATTCGTGACAATAGATCAATACTATATGCTGTATTTCTGAGATGTATTATTAATCTGAGTTGACACACCTAAAAATAACCGATTTATACAAAAACATGGAAAATAAATATAAAAACTCGAAAAGTGTCTCAAGCCTCCCCAGTTTCCCCTATACCTTACTAATAGTGTACAATTCTCGTGAAAATTCACTACAATAATGCACATGCTGCGTCCTGAACTTTTTTAGTTTTTCTGGATATACAAATTCTATAATTGCATTTGTATATGTGCCTTATTTAATGGGTTATTAATGTTCCTCGGTTGAATTCATTATAATAAGCTATTACGCAAATATTCACCCTAAAGATAATTAATTTGGTATTAGTGGCTATTGATAAATATTTAGATAACTTAAAATGTATATATATATGAGTGGATGAACATTACCGAGATAATTTAACATCAGAAAAACCGCCAATGACTTGTATAAATCCAGTAGCGCTAAAGTATTTTAGTGGTTTTAAAGTTTTTTTAGTTTCTAGCACAGCAAACTGATAAATGTAAAGTAAATCATCTCATTTAGATCTACAAATTAAGTTTATAAATGGTAAATATTACATACTTACAACTGCGAGTTTGCGTGTGTGTGTATGTGTGTGTGTGTGTGTGTGTGTGTTTTACTTATTTAAGTTCGGTCTTTATTTTTTCTATATTTTAGTTAAACAATCAGCATTTCGGCAATTCCGCCAAACAATTTCTAAACTCTCTGCACTTAAGTATTATGCTTACCGCACCAGTGTCGGCTTCTTAACCGTCGAATATTTGTCCCGCATTAAAATATCGTTATCACACTACTAAGTGAAGATTCGAACCTGTGATGAGCAATGATAAAAACTCTTGGAGAACCCAAATCACCACAACAGACTTTAAAAAACATGACGATTTTCAGTAACCAAGTTAGCGTCATCTTGGTTACTGAAACGATCGTCAGGTTTTTAGTGAATTTTCTTAAAAAAATTCACTAATGAGGAGATCCCGACTTTTGAATTTTGAAAATTTTCTTCAAATGAGCGGTAATTAGGCCCCCCAGAACACATATCCGGGGCCAGTTTCAATTTTTATATGTATATATATATATATATATATATATATATATATATATATATATATATATATATATATATATATATATCTATATATATATATATATATATATATATATATATATATATATATATATATATATATATATATATATATATATATATATATATGACACACCGATAACTCAAAAAATAATGGGCCGATTTTGATTAAATTCGGTGAATGCCTTCCTTTTGCAAATGGCTTGGATAAGTTCGTTAGTCAGGAAAATCGGCACAGATTTTGCCGGAAAATTTTGTGTTTTCTTTTGAAAAAATTTATATCTCCGGAATTAACAAAGTAAGGGCAACCAAATTTGGTACCTACCAAAATTTAGCTCTGTAGGTCAAAAGACAAAAAAGTTATAGGCATTTAAAGAAAAATAAATTGGGGTTTTCCTCAAAACATCAAAGTTGGGAATTAAAACGTCAAAATTTGCAACATTTAGGCAAATAACTTGAATCTAATACGGACTATGGAAATAAAATGTCTCAAGAAGAATGTTTTACAAACCCTGAAGTCTTAGTTTCAACCGTCACTGTCCTTCATTTCACTAAAATATTTCCAGAAAATTCATTTCAAATAGACCATTTCTCTGATGCTGGGCAGTAGCCTTAGCTATAGAGTTTATTCTTTAATGGTATATAATTTTTGTCGAATTTTCGTATAAAATCAATAAAGCTCAATATATCCGTTATAATACAAGATATGAAAAAATATTGTATACATTAATTATAGGGTGTCTTGAGCTACATCTTAAAAAATTATTTCTACAATCACAGGTTGGCCCAAAAGTCGTTGGTGATACAAAATTTCTTTTTTTTTTTAATCAAACACGCCTTATGTTATTGCATTTTTGCATTTTCCATCGAAATATAATGCATGTTTGTAAGAAAAGAAATTCTGGACGCAGCAAGTGCGTTATGGTAGCGAATTTTGATCAATGGCTTCATATTTGAATAGCTCAATTTGCTATTAACATATAAGGTTGACCAAGAAACGATTTTTTTCGGGAACACATTAAGTTTACTTTCGGAAATTTTTGTACATTTTCAAACAATAAAGTTATTTTGATGAAACATGGCACATTGTTTTTACTATATATTTTTAAATCGAACATCTCATGCATTTTTGCATTTTTCATCTAAATATAATACATGTTTGTGAGAAAAGAAATTCGGAACGCGGCAAGTGCGTTTTGGTAGCGAATTTTGTGTGTTGTCTTGTTTCATGACTGCGGTCGTCACACCATTCGCACATTTTTGGTAGTGAATTTTTATTAAATGCTTTAAATTTCAACAACTTAATTTGCTATTAACTTAAGATTCTTTGGCTAGGAAACCAGTTTTTTCAGGAACATTTTAAATTTATTTTCGGAAACTTTTTGTACATTTTCAAGTTATTTTGATGAGATATGGTGCATTGTTTCTACTATAATATGGGTGATACTGGTAACCAAATTTGATATCTGCTTTCATTAAAAAAATACGTATTTGCTATTAAAAACATTTTATGAAAATTCACTTCCATAACGAATTGGCTGCGTCCAGAGTTTTTTAAAATGTGTTATGGTGATTTGGGTTCTTCAAGTGTGGTTATCGCACTACACAAAGTTTCTAGGTTGCGTTTATCATTTCCCAATGATAATCTATGCAACGAATTTTTTGAATACCTATCTTGTAAAATCGACCATTTGGTACGACACTACCCGAATTCTGAAATTGTACTGCTTGGTAGTTTCACTGTACCTAATACTACATGTCTCAACTTTTAAAATTCTGTAAATATCGCAGGACAAACTGCTGAAGTATTTGCCATCAGTCAAGATGTGGTGCAGCTAGTAGAGGTTCGTACTCGAATTCCAGAATTAAGTGAGCATACAGCCTATACTCCCGCTCTTCTGACCTCTAACTTCTAAAACTACAAAGTACTAACATCGACTTCATTGGCCAAGTGTGATCATTACCTTATATCCCCTGCAAACAGATAACATTTCACAAGGATACACTCGACAAATATGTCATTATAAATATGCTAAATCGGACAGATTAATGAATTTTTACTCCTTGTTACCTTGGATAAATATCAGTTTTCGAAATAATAGTCACAAAATGCGCCATCAAAATGTCTTATTAGGCATAGAAGCTTATATTTCTCAGTCATCCAAACATTTCCATTCCAAATCAAAGCCCTGGTGTAGGTAATAAAGATAAGGCTTGCCGAAAACCAGCACTTACTAAAAATTATGCATACAGTCTTTGGCGCAAAGATCCGAGTAGCGAGTCTCACGGCGCCTTTGTATCAGCAATAAGGGGTAAGGTTCTCTTGTTCAAACAATACCCGACGTTTATGGTATATACCAAAAAGTATAGGTAGAAATTTCACCACCAGCTCCTTTCCTCCGCTGGCTTCAAATCATTTGCTGTATTGTCAAAGTTATAGCTGATCTGTTCGCCTATGTATTTGTTTTCAGTTACACGCTTGCTGTGCGGGAAAGGAGGCCACCAACTATTTTAGCTGTAAATCTATAAAAGTCTCGACGTAGCAAGTTTGTTATGATAGTGAATTTTTTTAGAAATGATCTGGCACCAAACATTTGTTGTAATTAAATACTTATAACGTTTTTTCAGGAAACGTAGAGATTTTTTTTCCTCAGCTCGTCCGCGACTTCGCCGCCCCGAAAGCACTGCAGCCTTTGGCTTATTGTGCATTTCCTTAGTCTTCACCCAGTCCACAATCAGTGTGCCTTAAACTAGTCTCCACAGCGATTGGTAGGGTGAAGTTTTATATTGCTCTGTCTCCTGTCTAGACTGACCGTAGATCAGTTGTCTTTTGCGGTCCAGAACTTCACACTCGCACAAGATGTGCTGGGATAATTCCTCCCCCTCGCCGCAGAGTCTGCATGCAAGGTCCCTCTCGAACCGCCCCATTTTATGCGGGTGTTTCTTGACGGCCATGTGTCCCGCCAAGAGACCTGATATGTTTTTGAGCTGTCCTCTGCTAAGATTTAGCAGTTCCACAGCTCTCTTTGAACTTGGTTCGTCAATTACTGACTTTCCATGTCTGAGCCCTGGACAGTCTGCCCAGTACACATTGTGTTTGTTTCTGACCCAGGACATAATGGCTCCCCTGGCCGTGCTCTTTGTCACGCCCAGAACCGGTTCTGGTTCTATAAATGGTTCTGCTGACCCTCTCTTCGTGAGACTGTCAGCCTCTTCATTGCCTTTGACCTCCAAGTGAACCGGCACCCAGATGAGGGTGACCTCATTCTGCACAGCCAGGCCGCTCGTCTCGTCTCGGCACTCACTTACCAGCCAGGAATTTACCCGTTGGCTACTTAGTGCCTTAAGGGCAGCCTGTCTGTCTGTGGCTATGAGGATCCGCTGGTGTAGCCCCTCCTCTTGTTCTTCCGCACACAGTGCAGGATGGCGTACATTTCGGCCTGAAAGACCGTTGCATGGGCTGCGAAGGAAATACTATGGCTTACCCTCGGTCCTTTCGAATAAACACCTGCCTCCGTCCCACGCTCCCTGCCGGATCCGTCCGTGAACCAGACGAGCGCGTCCCATGGTATGCCTGGCGTCTTCTCCCGCCATGCCTCGCGATCGGGGATTTCCACTGTAAAGTTGTTTTCCCTACAGATTCGCGGGCTCGCGAAATCTGACTTCTTTCAAGCATGGGCTCCTTCACGATCTCTTAAATTTTGCAGTGGCCCCAGAATCCTGGGTTGATCTTCAGTCTACCATTGCAGGCTAGTCTGTATAGTCCTAGCCTAGCCTCCTCTATAATAACTAAGTGTAGGGGGGGGGAGGTCAGATCCAGCAACACCTCCATGGCGGCTGTTGGGGTTGAAGACATGGCCCCTCTGATGCCTAGGCAAGCCATCCTTTAGATATTGCCTAGTTTTTGTTTGGCACTGGATTGTGTCACCTTAGGCCACCAAACCAGTGCCGCGTATGTTAACGATGATCTGACCACCCTTGTGTACAGCCAGTGGGCCATACTAGGTGTTAGTCCCCACATTTTTCCATATAGCCGCCTAGTGACGGCTAGGTTCATGACTGCCTTACGCAATATTTTTTCATCGTGACCATTCCAGGTTAGCTTAGAGTCCAATACGACCCCAAGATATTTTACCTCCCTGGCCATTGGAATGTTCCTACCGTATAGAGTAAGAGTTCTGTGGCGCTCCCACTTCCTGCTCCTAGTAAAAGGTATGATGGTTGCTTTCTCGGGGCTCACCCATTGTGAGCACATTTCGCTGCCGCTTTCAGGATCGACGTGTCTGATTCTTTGATTTCTCTGTGTAAGGTAGTATTTAAGCGTCAAAGGTCTTTCTCTTACACCCAGCTGCTCTAATTTGCATTATATTGGAGACTTTCGACATCAAAAATCATCAGGACCTGATGCAAACTCGGCAATTGTTTTGAAAATGTATCTTCTTAAATTAGGTCGAATTTCAGGTAGCGTCTTTTCTATGTTCTATAGAATGGGGATATTTCCCTCTTTCTGTCAACAAGCTATAACTAAGCCTGTCCATGAATAGGAAGACAAAGCTGACGTGAGGAACTATCGTCCAGATTTTCCATCAGTTTTGTCAAAAGTTATTAAAAAGTTATCGATATAGAGCTTTAAAATACTTCGAGAGTACTAAGTAATCGCACATACGGCTTTCATGAAAACCGATGGTGTTCTGACATACGTCACTCAGCTTTGGAGTTCTGCTCTCAAAAATTTTGGAAAAGATCATGCCATTCTACTGGACATTTTTTAAACATTCAATGAGGTATGGCATGCGGCACTCCTTAGTATACTTCCATCGTAGGGATTCTCGTTATAACTATGCCCATGGATGTAGAGTTTCCTAAGGAAACCCTTTTTTCGTGTTGTCGAAGGTCTTTCATCGGATGAATTGAAAATTAATGCCAGTGTTCCACACGATTCCGCTTTAGCTTTCACACATTTTCTTGGGCATATAAGGGACCTTCTCTTAACAACCAGCAATCCGATCCACAGCTTCGCTGGTGATAGTGCTCTTCACAGCGTGTTATCATCGACTCGCCCAATATCTGCTTTTAACTCCTTATCAATAAGGGTCGAAGTAACCCACTACTTAGATGAGCACCTGTCTAAGATTGTCAAGTGAGGCTCTGCAAATCTAGTTATGTTTAATGACTCGAAAATAAATAATCGCCTCTTCTCTATGAGTCACCTACAGAACCCAGATGTCTGGCCAAATAGAATATCTACATTGGATATAACTGCTGCAGCTGACTTTTGCTGCCAATTAGATGTTTCCACTATTGCACAAATGCAGCAAAGAAGCTTGGGTTTCTGTTTCTGTTTCGCGTCCAAAGTTTGTTTTTATCATTGCAGCTTTTGACGCTGTATAAAGTAGAGATACAACCACGAGTTGGAGTGTTCTCTTTAGAACATTATTATAATATTAGCATTCGCGTTATAGAAGATTTATCTTTCACAATTAATCTTACTTCTCTCGACCACAGGAGAAAGGTTGGGAATCTATTCATTTATATCGATACTCCCATTGACATTGTTTCTTAGAAAGTGCTTCGTTAGTACCTCCGCTTAAAACCTTTAATCGGCAAACCTGTTTTATTTGAGAAGCGTTTGCTTTTAGTGTCAAATCACAAACTGGTCGAACGGATCGTTACACTAGCTTTTTATCAAATGAAAAATGATGCTGGTAGCGTCCTCTACAAATTAACATAAACTTAACAACAAATTCAAGTCCAGCACCGCAATGGCTTTCTACTTGTTGATTTTCAAGTCATTATTTTGAAAAATAAAGACTTAAAAGAAATATGCCCAGTTTCACAAGGCTCGATTAAATATTGAACGGCCGTTTAGTGAATCAAGGCTTCTTACAACCAGTCACAGCTTCAAAATATTTGGGTGCCATTGCAAAAACCCGAATCAAAGTATGTGATTGGTCATCTAAAGCCTTGATTAAATAACCGCCCGTTAAATATTTAATCGAGCTTTGTGAAACTGGGCATTAATAAAAAAAATGTTAAAATAAAATTAACACCCTCCATCCACTTTTGGATAAAGGGTACGTCTATTAAATAATTTTCTTAATGCCAGTAGTCTTAGTCTTGCTCTATGGCGCATTACTTATGGACGAGCCTGTATGTAGGTGTATATATCAGGCGACCACAAATTCAGGGCTACGCCTATAATTTCGTACGCCTTTAACTTTAATTTCGACGAAATTTTAGACAGTGTGAAGAATATTTAGCACACCGACATCAAGATACAAAATGACCGACTTCCGGTTTAGCCGAAAACGACTTGAACTCTCATTTTTGAAGTAGAACATCCTGTATATTATTTCATTTTCTAAAACAACATTACATTTTAAACAGGTGAAAGTTTCGTTGGAAACTTTCTGGTCGTTGATAAACGACAATTTATATAGAAAAAATATATAATATACAAATTCGAAAATTTTTCATTCAGTCTTAATAATTGTTCATGATTACTCTAAAAGTGTTTATTCGGAAAAGAAGACGCTATTTAAAAAGTGCAGTGACTTGATATACTCTCATTGGGAAAACATGCGTTTCCGCTAGAAAACGATTTCCAGTATCAGAGAAATTATACTCGAAAAGAACTGCGTGCGTAGACTAGCTCAACGCACCGGAAAGCCCACCGACAAACGAGACGCAAACAAACTCATCAAACAAGTACGATCGGCCCTATAAGAACTCCGCAACAACCGTTGGGCGGAGCGCCTGCAAACCCTGTCTACCCAAGATAATTCCATCTGACAAATGGCAAAAGCCCAAAAACTGCCGATATTCCCACTTCACGGCCGTAACGGTGTCATATACACGTATGCGGAGAAAGCAAATGCATTCGCAGATCATCTGGAGTTGCAATTCAGACCGAATTATAACAACGTTGATCTGTCGCACGTAGCAAGAACGCACCGATATGTCAGGAGTGCGCTACGCGCCAACCCAGGCACAACTATCGAGCCCGAAACTTTCGAAGAAATTTCCCAAATAATCAAATCATTAAAAAATAGGAAAGCTCTGGGATACGAAGGAATCTCCAACGTAGCTCTAAAAAACCTCCCCCGCAAAGCCGTGGTATTCCTAGTTACGATTATGAACGCCATGCTGCGATTTCATCGTTTTCCTTCCATGTGGAAACTTGCCGATATTATCAACATCCTGAACCCCAGCAAAGATCCGCTGTTCCCTCAGAACTACAGGCCCATTAGCCTACTACCAGTCATCGGCAAAATCGCCGAAAAACTGATTCAGAAAAGGCTAGCTTCATTCACCCCTGAAAATCATATCCTCCCAGACGAGAAATTCGGTTTCAGACACCAGCACTCCACCACAAGTCAGACCAAGTCCTTCAAGTGGTGGAAAAGATCACTGAAGGATTTAATAAAAACAAGTCAACTGGTGCAATATTTCTTAACATTGCTCAAGCCTTCGATAGAGTTTGGTATGCGGGCCTCCTAAATAAACTTCTATCATTTAATTATCATCTCCCTCTGATTCTGCTAATCAGGTCATACCCGTAACAGAGGAAGTTCCAGGTCAAACATCTGGGACTCAGATCTAGAACGTACTCAGCCACTGCTGGTCTCCCGCAGGGTTCTGCTATATTCCCTTTGTTGTATAATATATTTGTCGCAAACATTCCGGCAGCGCCCCTAAACGTAACATACGCACTGTACGCAGAGACACTACCATCCTCAGCAGCTCCACTCAGCCGAGGATAATAACCGAACGACTTCAGATCGCCGTAGTCGAGCTGCAAGGCTGGTATAGGAAATCCTGTCTAGCCATAAACTCCGATAAATGTTCAGCAGTACTATATTCCAAGAGGAGACACACACTTCACGAACACGTATCATTAGACAACCGTCTAATTTCCTGGCAAGATTCCGCCAAATACCTCGGGATTTTCCTCGACAAACACTTAACATGGCGCCCCCATATCCAACACGCCCGACAAAAAGCCTCGATGTTCATCTCGAAGCTGTTCCCACTTCTAAATATAAATTCCAAATTGTCCATGAACAATAAAATCCATATGTACAAAGTCATCATCTAGCCAGCCATGAACTGTACATCCCCTGCATGGGCCACCGCGGCCGCTACTCACATCAAAACCTTCAAATTATCCAGAATAAAATTCTGAGAATGGTTACCGAAGCGCCATGGTTTGTCAGAAACAGTCAGATTCACTCTGATTTGAAAATGCCTTCGATACTTGAGTTTATAACTCAACTATCCACAACTCAGTTCAGAAAAGCCGCTTTTCACCCAAAAGCTCTTCTCCGTAGTGCCACCGCCTACGATGAGCAACTTCCACATAAGCATAAGCGTCCAAAGCTACTTACCCGCTAACGCCCCTGCGGCAAAAATAGAATGAAAACATTCAAACCCAAACGTCATTGTGTGAAATCTTTCCGACGAAGGTATGGACTAAGGTCCGGTACTCCTTGGGAGGGAGTTTTAGTGAGTATGAGTCTCACAGTACCTCGATATCCCACGTACTACGGTGTCGTGAATGAGATCTGCATGATGCATTTCTCCCTCCTGTATCCTAAAAAAACTGCATAAAAATCGCCCTGATTCGATTATTTGTGGTGAAATCAATTTGATATTATTTGGTGAGTTATCACTAGATGTTATTCAATACTTATTAGTGAATTTTCCTACAAAATGCACTTATGAGATCTCGACTTGAATTTTCAAAAAATGTTTGGAAATGAATTCCAACGAGGCCCCCTAGAACACATATCCAGTATCAGTTTCAATTATTATATGTTATATATATATATATATATATATATATATATATATATATATATATATATATATATATATATATATATATATATATATATATATATATATGTGTGTGTGTGTGTGTGTGTGTGTGTGTGTGTGTGTGTGTGTGTGTGTGTGTGTGTGTGTTGGTTAGAAACTTTCAAACTTGTAATAGGAATTTTGATCTGAAATTTTCAGCATAGACCAAGTCAATGTCTATCTTTGAAATGAAAATACTTTAAAGATGGCGGCACTTCCGGTTATACCGGCTCATTTATTTTAAATAGATCACCCTATATATTTTTATATATTTGGATTCGTCGTTAAATTTTATGTCAAGTTTAGCCCAACCATCATGTTCTAATTTTTAACCATTTCTGATATATTAGTGATATTCCGTTATTTTTGACGTATTAACAACTTCATAGACCACGGAATCTACCAAACGATAAATGCTATAAATATAAAACTTGCTGACATTATTAGAAAAACATCAAATTATCTACCCTAATGGCAATTTTTGCGAGGATATATAGGTGTTCATAAATTGACCTTGAATTTGGTATTAGAAAATCTCGAAAACCTCACAATTCTCAAACACCCTGAATTTTATAACATTATTTGGTGGTAAAACTAAATGTCTGTTGAACTATATTAGTTTTCCTTGTATTTATCTAGCATAGTTTTTAAATGAATCATGGTTTGATAAGTTTCAACGAAATAATTAAGTACTTCACTTGAGTCTCCTAAAGTTTTTCTATAAATACAATTTGTGTAAATTTCACCACTTATTCCTTTACTCCTTTACTATGCGTGTTTCTCACAGAAAGCAAATTATCGAACGGACCTCCCTTAAATTATATTCCTACTACCTATACCTACCTAATTGAGTTTTTGAATAAATGACTTTATCATCTTGAATAAAGACATTCAATAAGATTGCTGTGGAAAAATTATGACTAAACTGTCTACATTTCTATATTAAATTCTGATTGTCCAGCGACTATACAGTTACATACCTAGTTATACAAATTCAGTAATTTTAGATTGATTTTAGATTCATGGAGAATGTGGTAAAATTATATGCAGAACTTGACGCACTTTTATATCCAGCCATGAACGAGATTGAAGCAAAATTTCTATTAGTGAATTTTCTTTAAAAAATTCACTAATTAGGAGATCCCGAATTTTGAAAAAATTTCTTCAAATGAGCGCTAATTAGGCCCCCCAGAACACATATCCGGGGTCAGTTTAAATTTATATATGTTTATATATATATATATATATATATATATATATATATATATATATATATATATATATATATATATATATATATATATGTATCACACCGATAACTCAAAAAATTATGGACCGATTTTGATTAAATTTGGTGGGTACGTTTCTTTTGCAAATGGCTTGCATATGTTGTTAGCCAGAAAAATCGGCCCAGGTTTTCCCGGAAAATTTTGTGTTTTCTTTCGAAAAAAAATTATATCTCCGGAATTAACAAAATAAGGGCAACCAAAGTACGCGGGTTTATATCCTTATAGGTATAGGTATTGCATTTTTGCATTTTCCATCGAAATATAATGCATGTTTGTATGAAAAGAAATTCTGGATGCAGACAGTGCGTTATGGTAGCGAATTTTGATCAAATGCTTCATATTTGGATGGCTCAATTTGCTATTAACCTATAAGGCTGACCAAGAAACGAGTTTTTTCGGGAGCACTTTAAGTTTACTGTCGGAAATTTTTGTATATTTTCAAACAATAAAGTTATTTTGATAAAACATGGCACATTGTTTTTACTATATAGGTTATACTAGTAACCCAATTTGATGCCTGCTTTCTTAAAAAAAAACACACATATTTGCTATTAAAAACATTTTTTATGAAAATTCACTACCATAACGCATCTTCTGCGTCCAGAATTTTTATTGAATCTCACTACCGATAAAAAGGTGCCACATCCAGTGTCCGAAGGTGGGACCAGTGTAGTCAATGTTCTAGCTTATTTTGAGGCTCATCCACCATCACTAATACGAGCAGCCTGCGCGGAAAAAGCTGTTCGTCAAAACAGAGGATCGTAGTAAGTAGGCTTAAATATTATCCATACGCGTACATACCTTTTTTTTATTATTTAATATTATTGGCTGCGGCATCTCAGGTCATTAGCACATTCTTTCCCATCATTTAATATTATTTACAAATTTTCCAGACAAAGTCAACTTGGCTCGCCCGGGAATCGAACCCGGGACCTCTCGCTTTGCAGGCTGGCACCTAACCACCTGCGCCACGAGGGCGTCGCGTACATACCTGAACAAGAACTTAATGCAGGCGATAAAGAGAAGCTTATGGAGTTTTTCGAGTTCGTAGTCACTCAAATCCAAGAAGACCGGACTTTCCTTCTTAAAATTACATAGACAGATGCGTCAAAATTCAAGCGCTATAGAGTTTATAACCGAAGGAATATGTACCACTGGGCAGAAATCCTTATATCACAAGAAATTCACATTTACATGTGAATTTTGGATTCAATGTCTTCGTAATGATAATATCTGATATAGTCGCATTTGAAACATGTAAACTGAATTTAAACAGTGAAGGCTGCACATACTGAGAGGAACTATAACGACTTTTTTGGAAAGTTTGCTACTCAGCGCTTTCAGAGATTGCTGGTATTAAATGGATGGAGCTCCTTTGCATTCAAATACTTTAGTATATGAAGAACCGTTACGTATGTTTGAGGATCGTGGGTTGGGAATAATAGTACTTGAAGATGACCACCAAGATCGCCTGATCTGACTCCAATAAATTTTAAACTGTTGGGCTGCATAAAAAATAAAGTATATGCTGGTCCAGTTGATACCGAAGATGATTTACTTAACAGAGTAGTGGCATGTGTAAATATATTTCCCGTCAATCAGTTGAAGAAAATGACGAATGACATGGTTCATTGCAGAATTCTAGTGTTTAGAACAGAATGGCGATCACATTGAACACCTTATTGAAGCTGGCATGTTTGTTTTCACATTTATATTACGAATTCGACGGATAGAGGTATGAACTCCAATTGTTTGGCAAAATTATCTCCAAACATCTCAATTGCACCTCGCAGAGTAAGCTCTTCACCAATGATGTGAGGCTTTTTACATCTGACTATTTAATATGAAACTTTGTAAGAGGCAAGTAAAGCTTTTTTATTCACAGACAAAGCTTTAAAAAATTATTTTTCTTTTCATATGATTTTAATTGTAATTGGGAGAATTCTCGGGGTTTACTAACGTACTCACTATGAAGTGTTTCCAAATGTCGTTTAAGTTTATTAGGTTTCACGCTGTCTGCTCCCCAAAATTTTGAGCAAGTGAAGCACAGGGGCCTTTCTTCTTCATTTACTTCAGTGCTGATAAATCCAAACTTTACATATTCTTAAGAATATTTTCTTGTTATTTGTTTCAGAACCGCTCTTGTCTGTGCACTTGTTGATGATTGACTATCGTCAAATGCTCGCTTACGCACACTTAAAAATCCATTCATGATTCTGTATACACTGTATAAATCTGCTACTAGTCGAATATCGTGAATTGCAGTTAACACGCAAATTACGCATACACATTCACTGTAGAAGGATCGACTCCACTGAGACTAGCTGGAACTGAACAAAACGCAGCATGTATATACGCCGCGCAGGCGTTCTAGAATATTCGAATCAAATCGGAACTTCGTGGGAAGTCGCGAGAATCCGGCTATGGTGGACGTAAGACAGGATGTAACGGTTTATTTTTCAACCACCGTTACAAACTTGCACTTTTGATTAAATCCATGGATTTTGAGGAAAATTGTTCTGCCCTTGCATTCTCGCTAGTAGAACACACTTATATACAACCATAAACACTCTTAGTAGTATAGCGGGTTATCTATCTCCGCAGATTCAGTCTTTCTCCGAACATGTGTTGTGTGGCTTGATTTCAGCTATCTACTTCTGGTTGCCAATGGCGTTCCCTGTCCTAGGGTCTTGTTTTGTGCTTATAGGCGCGTGTGATTTACGTTGGTAGATGCAGCCTCATGATCGACGCGCCTATAGCGAATTTATAATTCGGAAAGAAGAATTTTTCATCGATTTTATTTTTGAAAACTTGAGCAAACTTCTGCCTGTTGCTACGCAAATTATCCTTGTATGGGTGCTCTCTGAGGAATCGGATCACCATAAAAAAGTGTCACTTTTTGGTTTGATAGTAGGAAAAATTCAGAATAAGTGAGGGGAGAAATGAACGAACTTTCGGCCAGAGCACATCTTGTTTAAGAAATTTTTTGTAAGAAAATTTATTAGCAGCTCCTCAACCAGAGAAAGATTGCATGGGTAATTATTTATTTGAGAAGATTCTATTAGTAAGGTTTTGTCGATGCTAGTCAACAAGCTGTATAGAAAAGTTGTACATATTATTTGGGAAATTTTAATGGTAACCTTGTTGAGATGGCTCTGGAATTTTAGTTGTCTGTGATACCCGTAGAAGCCTTCATACTGTTGTCGTAGAAGATTGTTAAGCCGTTTCAACAAGGCGGATGTTGAATTAGGTTCACTGAGACACATAGGTGTCCCGAATGATGGTAGTTCGAATGGAAATTGGTCACTAGTAAAATTGGTATAATTTTAACAGTGTTATATGGTATGCAGGTATATGAATATTTGGTTGCATATTGCAGTAAGGGATTTGTGATCTATGGCATTATAAACATATGCCTTATGGGAAGATCTAGTTCTTTTGTTCCAAGCATAATCCACTTCAATGAATGAAGGTGAGAAGTTTTCTTTTAACATCTAGTCAGCTTTTGTTGTAGCATACACCGTTGGGAATTATTTATTCCTCCATTTAATTGGGATTAAGTGTGTGTCTGCAACCAACTTGTGTTAGACACATTTTGGTGTTGCTGTGTAGCAGTTTGGTCCGTGTCGAACCCCGAATCTACATCAGTAGGAGTTGTGTAGCTGTACTACCGTAATAAATTGGAGCAAATCGATTAATTATTTCTTGTCTAAACCAATCCTTATAACATCATCCGAAGAAAATCAGCAATCGCAGGTTTGCCATATCATTTTAACTTATGTGCGTCCCTTAAGGACTTACACCAGCAACCTTAAAACGTAATACTTGATGCACCAATATCGGCTTTTAAATTAGTTTACAATGTTTGAAATTTAGTTAATTTAATTGTGAACGAGTCATCCCTTCAGGTTATATTTTGATCTGATACATTAAATTCCCTTCAGGACAGATAAATTAGTTGGTTGGTCATTTTTGGCTTGGCATCTTACAGTGAATTAGATGTTTTATAAATCGAAGTAATATTAGAACATTTTTTGTTGAGACTTATTGGAATCACTCATATTATTTATTTTTTTGAGTACCAGGTTAGTGGACATTTAAATTTGTACTTGCCACTATTAAGCTTACGAGCTCTCGCATGGCCTAATAAACCTTGTTGGTTAATAATATCTTAGTCAATATTGGTTGAGATCTTAGAAATATTTTCAGCTAATAGCTAGAACGTTTGTGATATATGCATTAGCAACCAGCATCTGATCTGTGATTAATGTTGTACAGATTTTTGGTTGTTGTTAATAAAGGTACCAATTGTTTGTTTTAACTATTATTTACCTTCGCTCGGTTTTTTTTAATTTTGTTTTTTTTCAACCCACAGCACAAGGGCTTACAGCCTAAATACTATCGTACCGTGGGTGTCGACAAGGAGGAAAGAGGCAACTTGTTAATTCTTAAAGGTTTGGAGGTTCCGAAGAGAAGGAAAAACATGTGCCGGCAATTAATTCCACAACTTTAAAGTCCTCGGGACAAAAGAGCGGGCATAACAAGATGTTCTATGTCTGGTGACCTGGACAGTAAAAGGGTGCATTCGCTCTGTTCCCCTGGTAGATCTGTTGGGGGCAGCAGGTGGAGGAACTATGGAAGAAAGCTCCTCTGAGCACTGCCCGTGCAGATATCTATAAAAGAGAGAGAGGTCACCAACAGCACATCGGTGGGCAAGGGATGGAAGACTTTGGGTGAGGGTAGGGTCACCAATGAGACGTATAGCTCTCTTCTGAATGGAGTCCAGGATAGCGAGTGTAGAAGCGGCAGCAGCACCCCAGATGTGGGAGCCGTATTCGAGGTTTGGTCTTATTTGTGAAGTATATAATGTATAGAGATTAGCGAGCCCGGAAGAGAAAACCTAATTTTTTAGCAGCCGCTTCTGCAATTGATGTTACATGTTGATGCCAATTCAAATTCCGATCCACAGAAATGCCAACAAGTGAAAAGGACTCATTACTTTGAATAACTTGGTTCTTCATTGTGATGGGTCTAGGGCTGGTGTATCTCTTATGAGAAAGAAAGCAAGACTGAGATTTGGTAGGGTTGAATTGTACAAGATTTCTACTTCTTCAGTATAATATTTTTTGGAGATTCACGGAGATAGAACACTCCATGAGTCAAGCTTAGAATATTGTATATTTGAGTGGAGGGTGCCGTCGTAACTGTGAACTGGGTTGGATGTGCTAGAGAGGAGGTCAGAGAAGAAACAAAGTAGGGGCTAAAGCTGAACCTTGAGGAACTCCTGCATTAATTGGATGTAGTTTAGAGGAATGGCTATCCACGACAACAGAAATGCTCCGGTTGGAGAGGAAATTTGCTGTCCAGATACAGAGTTTTGGTAGTAGGCCATAGGCCGAGAGTTTATTAAGCAGCTCTGCGTGCCAGACCTGGTCGAATGCTTTGGATATGTCTAGAGCGACAATCTGGGATTCACCGTGTAGTTCCATAGACTTGTTCCAGAAATGGGTGACAAAGAAAAGGAGGTCGGCAGTTACTCTGCGCTGACGGCATTCATACTGCCTGTCGTGGATTAGACTGTGTTTTTCAAGAAATTTTAGTAATTCGGTGTTTATATACTTTTCCATCACTTTAGAGACGACTAAAAGGAGAGAAATAGGCCTGTAGTTGCTAGGAAGCGCTTTGTATCCTTTCTTGGGGACGGGTTTTACTCGAGCAGTTTTCCAGTTACTAGGGAATATGCCTCTATTGTAAGATGTCTGAAACAGACGAGTCAGGACAGGAGCAAGTCCTGGTATGCATTTTTTGAGAACAATTGCTGGGATCTCGTCAAGGCCAGAGGCTTTCCTGGTATTAAGAGAAGAGAGCATCTTTCGTACCTTTTTAGTTTTGAAAATGATATCCGTCATTTTATGCGCGACATTGGGGACTGTTGGTGGTTGAACATTTGGAGGTGGGTTGAGAGTAGAATTTCCAGCGAACAGCGACGCAAAAATTCAGCCTTGCCCAGGGCTGTAGAAACAATTTCATCCCCTGAGACAAGAGGTGGAACGTGCTCTTGCATAAATTATTCCCAATAGATTTAGCAAGAGTCCAGAAGGGTTTGCTGCCGTTGGAGCTTGAGAGGACTTTGTTTTTGATGTGGTTATTAAACGAGTTTTTGTCTCAGAAAGAATGCGGACATACTGGTTTCATGCGTTGTTAAATGCTTGACGGTTTTCTTGACTGGGATTATGTAGAAGCGTTTTGTGAACTTTGACCTTTTCAAGTCTGGCCTTGTCACAGGATTTAGAGAACCAGGGCTTTTGAGTGGTTGAAGAGGTTTTCTGTGTACGTGGAATAAATAATTCCATGCCAGCTTAGATAATTTCGGTGACGTTTTGTGAGATATCAGAGGGATCAGGATGAGACAAGCAGACAGACGCCCCTGGAAATGAGGAAAAGTAATCTCGCATTTCGTCCCAGTTCGCGGAGTTGTAGTGCCAAACGATACGTGGGTGTGATGACTGGGTTACCTCGGGTTGCATTGCGCAGGAAGCAGTGACCATGCCGTGGTCTGAGCAACCAAGGAGGCGGTGACTGATATCTTATAGCAGTCAGGATTTGTAGTAAGAAGGGGATCCAAGGGATTTGAGCTGTGAGCTGGGATGCGAGGAAAGTAAGTAGGTTGCTGAACCATATTGGCTAAACAATTGCTGACTGCAAAGGCCTCCGCTGCTCTTCCTTGTGGATCGGTTTTTGAGGATCCTAGCCATTCCTTATTATGGACATTGAAGTCACCAAAAATAGTGACCTCGGAGGAAGGATATTTAGAAATCAGATGGTCGGTTTTTTCAGAAAGGTAGTCAAAGAGCTGGACAAAGTTATTGTCAGAAGGTGACCGGTAAATGCAACAGATGAATTTAGTTGCAGCCCTGACAGAAAGTTTTATCCATAGTATGTCTTTTCTTCCAGCTTCTAAATTGGGGAGTCTGGTGCAGGGTAGATTGCTACAGACGTATGCGCACACGCGTCCATGCAATCTAAAGGAAGTAAGGAGCTCATACCCCGGGAAATTAAGGTGATTAGTAGCTGTTTTGGCACTGATTTGAGTTTCGGTGAGGAAGAGGAGTTGGGGGCCTATTAGCCTGGAGGAAATGGTGGACGGAGTTCAGGTTAGAATTTGGGCCACATATATTCGAGAAGGATATGGTAAATCTTGATGTTGGCGTCCCCTGTACACCCCTCTCCCGGAGATCCTAATTGAGGGGTATTTTACCTCCGGAATATTTTGTACAAGGAGGAGCCTTCATCATTTTTGCTTATAAGGTAAACCGACTCATACATTGTTATCGGTAGATAATTTTATGTCTGCAAGCGTGTTACCATTAGGTAAAGGTGATTTGTCTTAACAAACGCAACACTATAAATCAACCCAGATCTTAATCTGGGTTGATTTGTAGTGTTGTGCTCCGATATTGTAGTTATGTCTGCGTGTGTACCTCCGTACCACCTGGAACCTCCTGGACAGGGTGCTTTGGACAGTGGCGCAAATTAGTTGAGATTGGTGGTTGACCGCTAGGTTATTTTTTATAATTATTTTCAGATCTTTATTTATCTTCCAGCTGGCGTTGTATCATAATTATTTGTTGCATGTGAAAAGAATGTGACAAGAAGGGGGGGGGGGAATATTTTAGGGTATGACAGTAGACCAGTTTGGAATAAAAATATAGAGGGTGATTCACGGAACCCATTAATAAAAGTTCAGACTAGTACACTTACTTCATTATCTTCTGTATCTGTACTTGGTTTATTGTAGATTTTTACAGTGCTTGTCTTGTTGTCCATAGTCTATAAAATTATATGCTACTCTTTTAAATTTTGTTATCTTCATTTATGGCAAATTGGGATATCTCTCATTGAATAATCAACAAGTTTTTTTTGCTATCTTATTACATTCTCCATGCAAATAAAACTAGTTCAAAATGTCGGTGTTTGAAGAGTTACCATACTTTTTCATGAAGCTCAGAAATCAAGGGTGCTAGGTATGTTCCTATTTCGCCTTACTATTTAACCGCCAAAAATAATGAAGACACATAGTTTGTTAGCTATTATAACAACTGTAGTGGACAATAATGTGTTAGCCGTAATTTCCGTAGGTTATTATGTAAAACGCTAAAAATATTTACTTGAAACAAATTTTAGCTAGAATCCAAAATACCATCAAAACTAAATGAGATAGGTAAAGGGAACTTAAAGGTGAACTAGAATGGTAATCTAAGGCAATGAAGTCATAACATACAGGGTGTTTCATTTAATGTAATCTCAAGGTTTGAAAAACAGTGTACAAATTGCGAGCGCCTGTGTTAGCAAACCAAATTCTGATTTGATATCTAAAAAAAACACTTTGTATGTATAAATTCGTGTCATGGTTTGTTTCTAAATGGCCGAGATACTGATTTTACTTTAATTGATTCATCCCCCTGATGACGCTAACTTTGTTACGCTAACTTTGTTAGCGAAACGATCGTCAGGTCGGAAAAGCTGTATTGTGATTAATTGGGTTCTCAAATTGTACTTATCAGTGCTTATCACAGGTTCCATACTTCAGTCATTGGCTTAATCTCTCAAATTTTTTGAAGAAGCTTGCGTAACTCAAAAACTGGTGTTTTTAGTGAATTTTCGTAGAAAAAATTCACTAATGGGGAGATCCCGACTTCTGAATTTTGAAAAAATTTTGGAAATGAGCGCGAACTAGGACCCCTAGAACCCATATGCGGTGTCAGTTTCAATTTTTATATGTTTATATATATATATATATATATATATATATATATATATATATATATATATATATATATATATATATATATATATATATATATATATATATATATATATATATATATATATATATATGTATATCACACCGATAACTCAAAAAATAATGGGCCGATTTTGATACAATTTGGCATGTACGTTTCTTTTGTAAATAGCTTGGATAAGTTTGTTAGTCAGGAAAATCGGCCGAAGTTTTCCGGGAAAATTTTGAGTTTTCATTCGAAAAAAATTCTTATCTCAAAAAGTAATAAGCCGATTTTAATAAAATTTGGCATGTACCTTCCTTTTGTAAATGGCTTTGAAAGGTTTGTTAGTCAAAAAAATCGGACGAGGTTTTTCGGGAAAATTTTGAGTTTTCATTCGAAAAAAATGTTATCTCAAAGAATAATAAGCCGATTTTTATGAAATTTGGTACGTACCTTCCTTTTGTAAATGGCTTTGATAAGTTCGTTAATCAAAAAAATCAGACGAGGTTTTCCGGAAAATTTTTGAGTTTTCATTTGAAAAAAATTTTTATCTTAAAAACTAAAAAATCTATGATAACCAAATTTGGTAGGTAGGTTTACGATACAAAAGTTAAACTATACACCAAAATTTAGATTTCTATGTTACAAGAAAAAAAAGTTGTAATAAAATATTTTGTGCCAGATCATTTCTATGAAAATTCACTACCATAACGCACTTACTGCGTCCAGGCTTTTTACCTATGATGTCTTACATGAATCTAGACTAGAATTTTAGGTATGATTGAAAAATTTAATAGAATAGGGGGTGTTTTATTTAAAATAACATACTTGATGGCACCTTCCGTTATAATCGAAAGACTAGCCATTTTGAAACCATTTCACATGGACATGTCTCCAGTCTTAACTGCCAAATACTTATTTTCAGAACAAAAAAAAATGTTAGAAGTACGAAAACTTTTAACAAAAGAGTTCCGTAAATCATCCTGTATAAATTTATGTATTAAATTATGTTCATTTTATCTTGTTTCAGGTAGGCACACAAAATATAATGGACCAACAAATGTACTCTCAATTCTTTGGACTAATAACGACTTACTTAAGATATCATATTCTATGGCCTAGGAACAAAGAAGACCTTAAAACCTTTTTTTACTTGAAGGTTTTTTTAACTTACACGCCTGCGGTTTTGTTTTACTGCGGAACCTGGTATCATCTGCGGTACTGCTTATTCATCGGTAATCGCTCAAGAAAATGTTACATATTTGTTCTTTTTATAGACGTATCTTCTTTTGTTCATCTGTGTTTCGTTTCAGATGCAAACATGAATAGTCAAGATTTTCTGGATGATTTAATAATTGTTTCGGGAGTTTCTTCTTTTTTGTTCATTTTATTCGTCTATATGGTACAACTAAAACCAGGAATAGATCTAATACATGAATCTTGCACTTTTGTGCATCCAGAAGAAAAACCGAGATTTCAGTCTCTTGATGGCGATAGACATCAGAAATTTGTTAAATGGCTATATATTTTGACCCACATAGCAATAATACTTTATGGTATTAATAAATATTTCTGCAAACAGACGTACCTTGTCAAGTACGGAAATCGAGAAAATACGATCATGAAACTTTACGTTAACATACTGGTTCCATTTAATGTAAAAAGTGAATTAATGACAAATATATTTTTTGCTTTTCAGATGTATTCTGCTTTTAACGTGGTTGGCGGAGTGGCTTCTTTGAGTGTTACTTTGGTTACGTTGCTCAAAGTAATGAACGCTAGAATTGAACGTCTTCAGGAAATATTAAGAAGGACTTGTGATTTCAATCAACACAACCTGGAAGCACATTTGCAACTGTGGGTGTCTTATCACAACAGACTTATAAGGTATGAAATTTCAGTGTTATTACCTAAACGAAACGAAAAGCACAAACACCCCAAAAACCACAAACAATTAAAGGCTGGACAAGGCCAGTGCGTTATAGTAGTGAATTTTCATTTAAATGTTTTAATAGCAAATATTTTTAAAAAAATTCGAAAATAAACTTAATATATTCCCCAAAAAACTGCCCTGATTGTTCCGGCCAACCAACCTGTTCAAGCTAGTAACCTACCTAGCAAGATACAATTATTCACATAAAGCTTTCCCACAGAACTCACAAAAAATATTTACATGAAAATTTACAAACAATCATTTCACGAAAATCCGAAAATACTTTTTTTATAAAAAGTTATTAAACATTTATTACCAAAATGCCACAAAAATCTTACACGGAAACACAAAGAATTGCTGAGAAAATTGACTAATTGTCTAAAGAATACATAAAATTCAAATTATATACCTAACCTGTAACTAAGTTTAAAAATAGGAAAATACAAAAAACATCTCCAAAACTAGAGTCTGTAGTTATAGGGAGTTGTTCAATTTGAAAAAATTGAGTTACGACAGTTCGAATTTTTCTATATTGAGTCACTATTTGACAACGCTCTGTATACGGCATCTCGATTTTTTCGACAAACAATATTAAACGAAAACCTCTCTGAACGCGTGACTTTCATGAGACTCTCCTATCTATTGGAAAATATAATTGAAAACCTGTCTAAATGCGTCATTTTCAAGGGACTTCGATTTCCATAGCTAAAAACGCCCTATCACAATTATTGATATGTTCCAAAGTGTAAAAAGTTGAAAGACAATTAATTGAAATAACTCGAAAACGATGGGCGATATAAATCTTTTCTGCTTACAAGCATGCATTAAAATTGGATGGAAATGCAATATTGCTACAATAAATGGGCTGCTCCATTAAAAGAAAAAGAAAACTTGTAGCACCAACAACTTATGGGCCAGCCTGTGATTGTCAGCATAATTTTAGATGCAGCTCAAAACACCCTGTAAATAACTTTTATAATATTTTCCTGTATCTTGTATAATAACCAATATATTGAGCTTTACAGTAAAAATGCACCATCCTGTATATATATATATATATATATATATATATATATATATATATATATATATATATATAAACATGTAACAACTGAAATTGACCCCGGAGGCGCCTAGTTCGCACTCCTTTGAAGAAATATTTTACAAATTTTAAATCGCGGTATTCTCAATAACGATTTTTTTCTACGAAAATTCGCGAAAAAGTGTAGACTATTCCCATACAGCACAATATATTCTCAGAATGTTCTCACAATGTGAGAACATTCTTTTTTCAGAATATTTGTTTCGGAATGTTCTAATAACATTTATGGAATTTCAAACTTCAGTCTTGAATATTCTGAGTACATTAATTCAATCACATCCTAAGAAAATTTTTCATCAATATACTGAGAATATTTGAATAGATTACTATACCGAATATTCGCTCAAAATGTCCTTATAATATTATATAACTTTAAAATTTAATGAAAAAGATAGATGATGATTACGGTATAGTGGTGAGAATTATAATAGTAACTATTTTGCATGTTTGATTCTGTTACCTGTCTATGGTAAATACATCCGAAATTGTATATTTAGGCAAACCATTCTTTAGGCATAGGGCGCATGTCCATGCCGTCGGGAAGGAAGATGGCAAGATGGCTGCTATACGTAAATAAAAATTATTGTCAAAATGAATGGTCTGTGGTCAACGTTTTACAAGGTTATATTCTAACATAATTAACTAAAAATAATAATGTGATGTGAACTCGGAGAACTGTGCAATTGCAAACAACATAGATTCAGAGTACAGAAGCAACTAAAACATGGTGTAAGGTTATCAAGAACTAAGACGCACCTAGTAAAGAAACAAGTTTTAAAGCATCTTCTGTAGTTCACACTCATGATGGGTTTATTAATTTTGCTTGACACTGGATCATCTTACCAATTAGGTACACCTACATTGTATAATATATAATTTAAAACTTGTGTTATGTTCAGTAGTGCCTAGGTCATGCAATATAAACCACCACAGTTTTATGTGAATGGACTGGAAAAGTGCAAGAATAATTGTCTAAGCCAACATATCAGGCTTTTTACTCCTGTGGAAGAAGTTAATGCTGTAAGAAGTATCACTATACAGTACAGAAAATGTGGACCTGGACATATGGTAGGAAGATAAATGTACAATAAAACTTGCAATTTATCAGATACTGAATTACTTTGCCAAAGTATGCCTTTACAACCAGAATATCCATGCTGTTGGTGACAAACATTGGGCATTGGGATATAGAAATAGCTATACGCGGAAGCAGAGCAGAAAGCAATCATACAAGGGAATGGTCAAAAGGTCTGATCGATGACAGTTGTAGTTTTGTGTAAGTGCAAGTTAGTGTAATTTTGTGGCATGTTCTGTCCAATTTAGTTGTATTCTATAAAGGTGTAAGTACTATTGTGTAATGCGATTCCTTTAATGCAACACTGAAAGCCTGTAGAATCAATAGTCTAACCAAATTTCAAGTTATTTCAGTGGGGGTAACCGTGATTATTCATCTCGGAAACTTTGAATTTGGCTATTACATTTTTTGGTAACTACAAGAACTGTATCTTTATTTGATTTCTATATTTTTGAAATTTTAATTGTCTTATTAATGTTTTATTCAGACATTTCTTTGGATTTGTTATAAGTACATAATTAATCTGAATAAACGTGCAATACTCGAATTGTTGACTTATTATGTATCTGAACTTGAGTTTACAGGTGTGTGTAGCCACTGGAACAATATGGTAACCTAAACAAGAGTGAGTGATTGAAGTTCACATTCTAGCCTCTCGGGTTTGCTTATACGAAAATATATAAAAGGCCAGTTAAATGGTGAAAAATCGATCAATTTTGAAGAGAAATCCAATATTTCATATCTTTGCATTTTCTCAATTTCTGTATCATTCAAAAAATGTATACAGGGTGTTTCGCATAAGAACCGACACAGGGCAGGGGCATGTAGGTAAACGTAAAATATGGTGATTTAACGCAACTTACCCCTATATTCAGTTGGACCCCTGAGAAGTTATATGCCTTCAGTGGGGTTTCAAATTTCGAAAAAAATCAATATCTCTGTAATACTTTAACTTAGAAAAACCAAGTTTAGTACCCGTTTTGAGTGTACCAAGAGCATTAATCAATGGTAAGTAGAGTTTAATTAGGGCATTTGAAATGGTTTATTAGGGGTGACCACCCTTAAAATGTCACAATTTTTTAACAGATTGGTGAATTTAAGAACATATTTCATTTGATGAGGAATTTTACTCTAAAACTTTATTACTCCTGTTATTTTCAAACAACTTTGTTGTTTTCAAGAAAAAACACGAATAAGTAAAGAAACATATTTTATCAATCTTACTAAAAATCATAGAAAATTAAATATTTGCCAATAAACTTATGTGTACTGGGCGGACTGTCCAGGGCTCAGACATGGGAAGTCAATAATTGACGGACCCAGTTCAAAGAGAGCTGTGGAGCTGCTAAACCTTAGCAGAGGACAGCTCAGAAACACAACAGGTCTCTTGACGGGACACATGGCCGTCAAGAAACACCTACATAAAATGGGGCGGTTCGAAGGGGACCTCGCATGCAGACTCTGCGGCGAGGGGGAGGAATCAGCCCAGCACATCTTGTGCGAGTGTATAGCTCTGGACCGGAAAAGACAACTGATCTACGGTCACTCTAGACCGGAGACAGAGCAATATAAAACTTCACCCTACCAATCGCTGTGCAGACTAGTTCAAGGCACAGTGATTTTGGAATGGGTGGAGTAAGACTAGGGGTATGCACAATCAACCAAGGGTTGCGGAGCTATCGGGGCGGCAAGGCCGCGGACGAGCCCTGAGGGAACAAAAAAAAAAAGGTCAAATTTGACAATCAGGAAAAAGTGTGAATAAGTATAATTTATTAGAAAACAGACAACTCAAACAACAGAAATAAAAAAATTGCTATCGATAAGTTATAGAAATTCTTCAACATGATAATTTCACAGGCATCTATTGAATTTTTGATGATTTAAAGTAACATTAATAATATATGTGGCTTTAGTTATTCGGGTTTTTCTTGAAAACGAAAAACGTTTTTTGAAAAATAACATGAATAAAAAAGTTTTATAATTTACTTCCCCATAAAATGAAATAATAATTTTAAGATCCGCCAATAGGTTAAGAAATTCTGTCACATTTTATTCAACCCTTTGAAATGCTTCGATTGAACTCTACTCTCCAACGAAAAATGCTTTTGGTACACCCAAAACGTGTACCAAATTTGTTTTTTCTAAGTTGAAGTATTAATGAGATATTGATTTTTTTTTCGAAATTTAAAATGGGGGATGCACCTTAGTATATGAGTAAGTTGCGTGGAATCACCATATTTTAGGTTCCCCTACATGCCCCTGCTCTGTGTCGTTTCTTATGCGAAACACCCTGTAGATCTTTTTTAAAAACACAATGTTCCCATGAGTATATGTATAAACATTTTGAGAAGATTCATTGAATGTTCGTGGAAAATTTTTAGAAGATACTGGGAGCTCCTAAGAATATTAAAAATGACATTCTAAGAACCTTATTAGTATGACAGAATCTGTCCAATTCTCATGTTCATAGAATGTTCTATGAATATATATTGTACCTTGTGAGAATGTTCTGGGGATGTTTGAGTATTATTTCCAAACATTCCTGGTATATTCTCAGAATGTGTCTGTGCTGTCTGGGTTAAATTACAAACTTTATAACTGAAACTACTGCAAAATCATCAGAGAACGGGTCTATTCGAAGTTAATTTTCTGCAAATATTTTAATAAAATGAAGGACAATGATGGTTGAAGCTGTAACTTAAGGCTTTGGAAAACACACTTATTATGACATTTTTTTTACACAGCCCGTATTTGTTTCAGGTTCTCCGTCTAAAAATTGCCAATTTTGACGTGTCAAATCGCGACTTTGACATTTTAAGAAGAAAAACTATTAAATTTTCCAAGTTTTTTTTCTTTTATTTCTCAACCTTTTTGCGTCAAGAAAACCTAATCTGTGTCTGTAATATACAATAGATCTTGTTAGCCACACAACATATTTTGGTTTTCTGCATTTCTCTGGTCATCAGTGGCACCCAATTTTTTTAATGTCTATAATTTTTTTCCCTTTCAACTTATAGATGTGAATTTTGGCACGTACGGTAAGTTTAATAGTGTAAACCTAAGTACCAAATTCGGATGCCATAGCTTTGTTATTTTCGGAGATACAACAATTTTCCCAGAGGTAACTAAAAATTTTCCAGGATAAACCGGTTTGTTTTTCCTGCCTGACGAACTTATCCAAGACACTTGCAAAATAAAGACACCTACCAAATTTGATCAAAAACGGTCACTTATTTTTTGAGTTATCGGTATATATATATATATATATATATATATATATATATATATATATATATATATATATATATATATATATATATATATATATATATATATATATATATATATATATATATATATATACAGGGTGATTCATAAGTGGTGACCAAAAATTCAACCCCATGTTCTTTGAACAATTTTAGAGAGGGTATGTCCTATAAAAAATTTTCCTATAATGCTTCATTAAAAAGATACAGGGTGTTAAAGTTGAATTTCAAAAAATAAAATTTCCCAATTTTTTAAAAAGGATCACATATATTTTGCTGAAACTTCGCATGTGTAGGCTGCTATGTAAGGCGCGTATTCTACCATATCAATTGAATCGGCTAATCCAGCAGTGGCGCGCGTACCCACATGTCATTGGTTATCCCTCAACAAAAAAAACGGGTAAGCCAATGATATATTTTTTTATTTTTCATTTTTTGAATCTTACTTTCATTCGTGAACAAAATGACTCTTTTGATAATTTTCTGTACGACGCTTATTTTACGAGTAAGCAATGAATCAGGTAAGTGTTTTAGAGCACAGTTCATGATTTTTAACCAGTCGTTGTTTGGTAGAAAATCGCAATGATACACTTTTATGCCTCCATTGGCCTGAATACACACACTACATCTTTTTAATATGGAAAATTTAATGTCTTGATAATTTTTTGTACGACGATTATCTTTGTTGTATTTTAGTAAGTAGTAGTCTGGTTTGCCAAAGTTGTCATTAAGTGTCACTTGACGTTTAGGTTAACAAGTTATTATTCTGAATATGTGTAAGTGGTAAACTTTATAAAACTGCAAAATTTTCTACTCTTTTACTTATTATAATGGAGTACAGCTCAGAAGAGTATGCATATATAATTTTTATCTACGGATATGCTGATGGAAATGCTCTAGCTGCTTGTCGGGAATATCAACGTAGGTTTCCCACTCGCCGTCAACCTACACCAAGGGTTTTTTCTCGATCGTTTTCAAGATTTCGGCAGTGCGGTATTGGACAACGTCCTGACGCTAGAGCTAATGGTAGAAGACAACATCAACTTGAAGACGAAGAGAGAGTGTTGGATGCAGTGATGGATCAACCTTCTACAAGTACTCCGAGGATTGCCACGCAGTTACAATATTCTCAAAGCTTTGTTTGGAGAACTTTACATCGAGAAGCCTTACATCCATATCATCGACAAAATGTTCATTGCCTTCTACCTGGAGATAATGTGCATCGACGAGTCTTTTGTGAATAGATGTTGGAAATGAACAATCGAAATATCTTATTCCCTAATCTAATCTTCTGGTCTGACCAAACAACATTTACAAGAAATGGTATTTATAATTCTCATAATGAGCATCTTTGGTCTTTGGAAAATCCACATGCAACAAGGACTCGCACATTTCATGATAGATTTTCCATTAATTTATGATGTGGTATTTTTAACGGCTCACTGTTCATGGAAGTCCTGCCACAACATTTAAATGGATCTTCGTACTTAGCGCTCCTAGAAAACCGCGTAGAAAATATTCTACATGACATTCCACTAGCAACAAGAGGTATAATCTGGTACCAGCATGACGGTGCACCAGCGCATCATAGTCGAAACGTTGTTACATGGCTACATGAACATTATAATGAAAGATGGATTGGCAGAACTGGACCAATACATTGGCCTGCAAGAGCACCGGACTTAAACCCACTTGACTTCTATCTTTGGGGTGATTTTAAGCGACTGGTCTACAGTGAACAAATAAATACACCAGAGCAGCTACAACAACTGATAAATAATGCTTTTCCTACTATTCAAGCAACAATGAATCCTCAAGACATTAAATTTTCCATATTAAAAAGATGTCGTGCGTGTATTCAGGCCAATGGAGGCAGTTTTGAACATTTATTGTAATAAATAAATTACTATAAGCCTGGTAAAAGTGTATCATTGCGATTTTCTACCAAACAACGACTGGTTAAAAATCATGAACTGTGCTCTAAAACACTTACCTGATTCATTGCTTACTCGTAAAATAAGCGTCGTACAGAAAATTATCAATAGAGTCATTTTGTTCACGAATGAAAGTAAGATTCAAAAAAACTCGGGACGCAGCAAGTGCGTTATGGTAGTGAATTTTTATTAAATGCTTCAAATTTAAATAACTCAATTTTCTATAAACTTAGAGAGTTTAATTTCAATACGTAGTAAGGTTTTTCCTAAGGCAAGATATCCACAAAATTTCATTAAAATAACTTTGTAATTTTCGGAGAAAAAAATTTTTTTCGAAAGAAAATTTAAAATTTGAGTAACTCAATTTTCTCTAAACTTAGAAAGTTGAATTTTGGTACGTAGTAAGGTTGAGGCAACATATATGGTAAATTTCATTGAAACAGCTTTGTTACTTTCGGAGAAAAAAAATTTTTTCGAAAGAAAACTCAAAATTTTTCCGGAAAACCCCGTCTGATTTTTTTGGATAACGAACTCATCCAAGCCATTAATAAAAGACAGGCACTTGCCAAGTTTCATCGAAATCGGTTAATTATTTTTTGAGTTATCATATATATATATATATATATATATATATATATATATATATATATATATATATATATATATATATATATATATATATATATATATATATATATAAACATATAAAAATTAAACCTATTTACAAATGAACTTTAATAAGATATTATGCTGTGACAACCTCTCTCAAGCACCCTAAAATATAATCAAAATGTGCACAGTTATATATGTTTTATTTCTTTTTCCCTTGTCTTAATACACTACATATTTTATGACAATCGATTTAATTTACTTATTTGATTTCATAAATAGTCGGTTAATAGTGACTTGAAATGAAGTAGACACCACATCTTCAAACATATTAAGAGAATAATAAAAATTCACTAATATGAGTAAATCAACAGCAACTGGGAATGAATTCGGTCAGTCGCCCAGCCACGTGGTTAAAAAACACTGTTTGTATGAGTCTATGAATGGTTAAAACTCTAGATCTAAATAAAAGGACTGTAACAGCGGCAGAAGCAGAAGTCAATGGAAGGTTGATGAATGAATCTCATGAGTCAATAAGAAAAGCATTGACTAACCAACAGCAACCATATACTTATGATTTAAACATGTTTCAAATTTGAATAGCTCAATTTTCTGTAACCCTAGAAAGCTGAATTTTGGCACATAGTTAGGTATTTTCCAAAGCAATATGTAGACCAAATTTTATCGAAATTTTCGGGAAAAAATATTTGTTGAAAGAAAACTCAAAATTTTCCCGGAAAACCCCGTCCGATTTTCCTGGCCAACGAACTCATCCAAGCCATTAATAAAAGAAAGGCACTTGCCGAGTTTCATCTAAATCGGTTAATTATTTTTTGAGTTATCAGACGGATACATATATATATATATATATATATATATATATATATATATATATATATATATATATATATATATATATATATATATATATATAAGCATATAAAAATTCAAACTGACCCCGGATATGGGTTCTAGGGGTCCTATTTCGCGCTCATTTGAAAGAATTTTTGCAAAGTCTCACCATCGATACCTCTCTATTAGTGAATTTTTTTAATAAAAATTCACTAAAATGAAAAATAAAAAATATATATCATTGGCTTACCCGTTTTTTCTTGAGGGATAACCAATGACATGTGGGTACGCGCGCCACTGCTGGATTAGCCGATTCCATTGCTATGGTAGAATACGCGCCTTACATAGCAGCCTACACATGTGAAGTTTCAGCAAAATATATGTGCTACTTTTTAAAAAATTGGGAAATTTTATTTTTTGAAATTCAACTTCAACACCCCGTATCTTTTTAATGAAGCATTATAGGAAAAATTGTATAGGACATACCCTCTCTAAAATTGTTCAAAGAACATGGCGTTTCATTTTTGGTCACCACTTATGAATCACCCTGTATATATATATATATATATATATATATATATATATATATATATATATATATATATATATATATATATATATATATATATATATATATATATATATATATATATATATATACAAACACAGATTTCCTCATCACTGAATTTTTTTAAGAAAGTTCACTTATAACAGAGAATTATGCACTTGATACATATTTCGACAACAATTTTGTCTTCATCAGTATATGTTGCTAAACTAACTGTATAAGCAACATTAACCTGTTTATATACCTAAACTATATACACTAAAATTATGTAATACTGGTGATGCAATACCAGATGATTCAATACCAAGCGATGCCCTACCTGATGATGTAAAGTGACACGATCCAATAAATATTGTTTGATTTGACCCGCCTAATCTGTTTTATTTATGTTTAAAGCAACCACCAAAAAGTATTGAATTAGCTGAACATATAAACGAATTGATTAAATTTGTGCATTCGCTTTGCGCATTTCTAAACTTTTCAAAGCACCCAACTTGCGATAATGAATGTAAGGCTAGATGCATTCTCGCAACAATTAGAACCGTAGACCGGTTTCGCTCTCATTAGAGCTCTTCAGTACCGCATACTAATTGCAGGAAAAATGCACCAAAAGTAATACGGCTATAGTATAGCCAGCCTTTCAACACTAAGTGAGTGGTGGACGTGCCACCACCTAGTTGCGGAACCAAGTAGTGTGTTGTCACGCCAGCTCCAAATAACACAAAGTGTTAAAAAAATAGAGACTGTATACAACTAACTAACAATTTAGAAAATTGTCAGCCCTGGCCCATTTCTACCGTAGCTATATTACATTAGGTGCATTTTTACTGCAATTAGTATGCCGCACTGAAGAGCTCTAATGAGAGCGAAACCGGTCTACGGTTCTAATTGTTGCGAGAATACATCTAGCCTTACATACTTTGTCCCTATATTGGGGTACAAATGGGCCAGGGCTGACAATTTTCTAAATTGTTAGTTAGTTGTATACAGTCTGTATTTTTTAACACCTTGTGTTATTTCGAGCTGGCGTGACAACATACTACTTGGTTCCGCAACTAGGTGGCGGCACATCCACCACTCACTTAGTGTTGCGATAATGAGTAATACTTTCAATAACTTTAAGATTACTATTGTCTAACTTATGTCGCGATTCAATCATATGCTGGAAAATGCTAGCTTCTGAATCTTAAATTAATGATGTGCTTCTTAAATCTTCTTGCTATTGATCTCTGCGTTTGCCCAATATATAGGATGGGCCAAACTCGATGGCGTATTAAAAATATATATTAAACAAGAAAATATTCATAACTGGTCATGGTCTTTATTTTGAAAATATCTTTTACACTGCGGCTCTGCCACATCTATTTTTACCAACTTTCTTTTTTTGAAATGAAACCGCCTATACATTGTGACACTTTGTTACCTCCTTGAAACAAAAACTTATAAACCAGAACCGTGGTATATGTGATTGACCTTAGGTAGATATAGATATGCTCAATAGTGAGGTCACGATTGCCTGTAACACCCTACCCTAAAGTAGCTATATATCAGACTATCATATTTATTAAGATTATCAATACTTTTAGGAGGTTGACTGATCTGGATGTTGTTGGATACTCACGTTCTTTCTTTGTTTGTTTCGCACTGCTTGGACTCCTATATTTATGGGCGCCTCAGACTAGTGCCTAGTAATATGGAAATTTAGATATATAGGTAATCGTCAGTAGGAATGAATTGTTTGCGCCGACGCCAGAAGAAAGGAGAGGTTGGGGAGGAAATTATCTTCAATTAATTAGATATTTCAGTATAACAAAATATATAAATTTATTCATAAAAATTAAATTTGAAATAGAAAACAAAGTGAAATTAAAATATATATATAAATGGTTGGTTAATTTCAGATAAACATTAATTGCACACAAATAACAATTAGATAAACAGCAAGAATTTGAAGAGCAAAAAATTATTAAGTTACATACATGTGTCAAAATAATAAGATAAAGATAGTTGCATATTACAAAAAGTCCGGGACGCAGCAAGTGCGTTATGGTAGTGAATTTTCATTAAAATGTTTGTAATAGCAAATATGTGCGTTTTTTTAAGAAAGCAGGCATCAAATTTGGTTACCAGTATAACCTATATAATAAAAACAATGTGCTATGTTTCATCAAAATAACTTTATAGTTAGAAAATGTAAAAAAAGTTCCGAAAGTAAACTTAAAGTGTTCCGGAAACAACTCATTTATTGCTCAACCTTACAGGTTAATAGCAAATTGAGCTATTTAAATATGAAGCATTTGATCAAAATTCACTACCATAACGCACTTGCTGCGTCCAGAATTTCTTTTCTTACAAACATGCATTATATTTCGATGGAAAATGCTAAAATGCAATAACATACGGCGTGTTTGATTTAAAAAAAAAGAAAATTTGTATCACTAACGACTTATCGGCCACCTTGTGATTGTAGAAATAATTTTTAAGATGTAGCTCAACACACCCTATAATTAATGTATACAATATTTTTTCATATCTTGTATAATAACGGATATATTAAACTTTATTGATTTTTTACGAAAATTCGACAAAAATTTTATACCATTAAACGATAAACCCTATAGCTAAGGCTACTGCCAAGCATCAGAGAAAGGGTCTATTTGAAATGAATTTTCTGGAAATATTTTAGTAAAATGAAGGACAATGGTGGTTGAAACTAAGACATCAGGGTTTGTAAAACATTCTTCTTAAGACATTTTTTTTCCATAGCCCGTATTATATCCAAGTTCTTTGCATAAATGTTGCCAATTTTGACGTTTAAAATCGCAACTTTGACGTTTTGAGGAAAACCCCAATTTATTAGTGAATTTTCTTTAAAAAAATTCACTAATGAGATCTCGACTTTTGAATTTTGAAAAAATTTCTTCAAATGAGCGCTTTTTAGGACCCCTGGAACCCAAATCCGAGGTCGGTTTCAGACTTTATATGTTTATATATATATATATATATATATATATATATATATATATATATATATATATATATATATATATATATATATATATATATATATATATATATATATATATATATATATATGTTTATATATTTATGTGTCACACCTATAACTAAAAAAATAATGGACCGATTTTGATAAAATTAGGTGAGTACCTTCCTTTCGCGAGTGGATTGGATAAGTTTGTTAGCCAGGAAAATCCGCCGAGGTTTTCCCGGAAAATTTTGTGGTTTTTTTCGAAAATTTTATCTCCGGAATTAACAAAGTAAGGGCAACGAAAATTGGTACACTGGTTTATATCATTATAGGTAAGCTACCTACCAAAACTTAGCGCTGTAGATTAAAGGACAAAAAAGTTACAGGCATTTAACGAAAAATAAATTTGGGTTTTCTTCAAAACGTCAAAGTCGCAATTTTAAACGTCAAAATTGTTAATATTTAGGCAATGAACCTGAAATTAATATGATCTCTGGAAGGAAAATGTCTCAAGAATAATGTTTTACAAAGCCTGAACTCTTAGTTTCAATCGTCACTGTCCTTCATTTTACTAAAATAGTCACAGAAAATTCATTTCAAATAGACCTTTTCTCTGATGCTTTAGCAGTAGTGTTGGCTATAGAGTTTATCGTTTATTGGTATATCATTTTTGTCGAATTTTCGTATAAAATCATTAAAGCGCAATATATCCGTTATTATGCAAGTTACGAAAAAAAGTTGTATACATTAATTGTAGGGTGTCTTAAGCTACATCTTAAAAAATATTTCCACAATTACACGGTGGCCCATAAGTCGTTGGTGATTCAAATGTTCTTTTTTTTAGTGATTTTTTTAATCGAACACGCCCTATGTTATTGCATTTTTGTATTTTCTATCGAAATATAATACATCTTTGTAAAAAAGAAATTCGGGACGCAGCAAGTGCGTTATGGTAGCGAATTTTTATTAAATGCTTCAAATTTTGAATCAATTTGCTATTAACCTATAAGGTTGACCAGAAAACCAGTTTTTTCGGGAACAATTTAAGTTTACTTTCGGAAATTTTTGTACATTTTCAAACAATAAAGTTATTTTGATGAAACATGGCACATTGTTTCTAATATATAGATTATACTGGTAACCAAATTTTGTGCTTGCTTTCTTAAAAAAACATATTTGCTATTAAACACATTTTTATGAAAATTCACTACCATAACTCACTTGCTGCGTCCAGAGTTTTTTTTATTTAAATGCCTATAACTTTTTTGTCTTTTGACCTACAGAGCTAAATTTTGGTAGGTAGCTCACCTATAACGATATAAACCCGCGTACCAAATTGGTTGCCCTTACTTTGTTAATTCTGGAGATATAAAAATTTTTGAAAGGAAACTCAAAATTTTCCGGGAAAACCTGGGCCGATTTTCCTGGCTAACGAACTTGTCCAAGCCATTTTCAAAAGGAAGGTATTCACCAAATTTAATCAAAATCGGCCCATTATGTTTTGAGTTATCGGTGTGATACCTATATATATATATATATATATATATATATATATATATATATATATATATATATATATATATATATATATATATATATATATATATATATATATATATGTATATATATATATATATATATATAATTAGCGTTCATTTGAAGAAATTTTCTCCTCATTAGTGAATTTTTGTAAGAAAATTCACTAAAAATGTCACTGTTGATTACTTAGGGTATTGCTCAAAATAAACACAAATGATTAGGTAAATTACTTGACGTTTGTCAATCAATTACTAGGTATTCTAGTGGATTTGCTGGACAGTTCCTGAGTGAAGCTCCAAAGAAAGAAAATTTATTAGTATATCCCTACGTGAAATTTTTATATTAATTATTGAAAACTAAAATATATTAAAGAGAATGTATAGGTTAGATATTTTACAGACAAAATTTGCTTATTACAACTTAAAGGAAATTACTAAAAACTGTGTGTTTAAACAATTAGATAGGTATGTTTTTGAGCGGCAACAGATTTATATTTTATTTTTTCTCTCGAAACTATTTAAAAGTTTGTTTTGTAATGACTGAAATGTGTCACTTTACGTTTAGGTGAAGTAGAATTAGCTGTTTTGTTAGGTACTGGAATTAAGTCCCGGAAACTGCATGGAGTGCTATTCTCAACAAAGCCTGTTGTAGTGGAAGCTAACTTTTCTGGCTCTACGTTGTCTGCAAAAAGTTTTATAGTTATCTCTCATTTGCGTGTGTTAGAGTGTAAAAGTTCTTTTTGCTTTTAATAAGCACACTTGGAGAACCCAAATCACCACAACACATTTTAAAAACCGGACGAAAGTTTCATTAACCAAGTTAGCGTCATCAGAGGATGAATAATTATAAATATCTAATATCCACAAATCTATTAGTGAAATTTCATTAAGAAAATTCACTAATAGAGAGGTATCGATGGTGACGAAAATTTCTTCAAATGAGCGCGAATTAGGGCCACTGGAACCTATTTCCATGGTCAGTTAAAATGGTTATATATATATATATATATATATATATATATATATATATATATATATATATATATATATATATATGTATATATATATATATATATATATATATATATATATATATATATATATATATATATATATATATATATATATATCTTAATATATATAAATCTCGTGTCACAATGTTTGTCCTCAATGGACTCCTAAACCACTTAACCGATTATAATAAAATTCGCACACCATGTGCAGTTCGATCCAACTTGAGAGATAGGATAGTTTAAATCTCAAATTATAGTCGCAATTTTAATTTATTGCTAATTATTTGTCTGTTATTATTTGACAGTCGCAATTATCTGTTAACTCCAAATGATTCTAACAGATGTCGATACCTTTCGACTGGGTTGAGTAAGTAATCAATAGATGGCGCTGCTATGGTAAATCTACGAACGTGTCATATAAGCTACATTTTAACAGCATAATTACCACGTGTTGTTGACGCTATAAAATTAATTAAATTTATTTTGTAGTGAACGAAATACCGTATAATTCAATTATTTCCACTTTTTAAATTTTTGGTGTTAGCATAGCCGGCCACGTGTTACTTAGACTGAAGTGTAAATTGCATTTGTTAGATACTAGATAGATAGATAGATGATACTGGGACTTTGGGTATTCAATGCTAATTATAAATGTAAAACACTCATTCGCTGGTATAAGTTCATAATTTATTATCACGAGTTGAGTATTAAGTATATCACAGTCACGTTTTTACAGTATATATAGATATAAGGTTATCCAGGAAAAACCATGCGGTCCTTGGGTCCGATGGAGAAAAACTGGATTGCGGGGACTGGTTCACTGAAACAGATCACTGAAACACACTGATATTTATAGAGAGATGCGATAAGATTCGATAAGATAAGATGATTAATATATTAATTCATCGATGTGTTAATTAATAGGCGATTAGATATTGTTGTCTATACACAAGCCCATGTGCACAATATGGCGGGCAGATACGTAGGCTTGAGTGAGAGGTGAGGAGTGAGAGAGAGCGATGATTAAGTCCACTGACCCGCCGCCTAGATTATAGGTTGGAAGCTGCGGTCGGTAATGGAGCGTCAGGCGGGAGATTTGAACAGCATTCATATTATAATGAAGATAATACAGTGAAATTAATCCTGTTTTTTACTTATTTGTGCTTCATTGATCAAAACTTTATAATTTAATTTAAATATATGTATGTAAGTATTATCACATAATTATAAAATTTAATTAAAATGTCAATGCAAAAATGATACACAATTTGCAATGTAACGGTACGCGTTTGGTCATCAAAAAGATCACCGGAAACATTCTTGAAGCAACCATTTTGGCTGGGAAGTTTAAAGGAAAAGTGGTCCTGCTGCCACGTATTCCGATGAGACCATCAGATTCTACCATACCCTTCAAAAGGCTACAGTTTCCAATTCGTTTAGCTTTCGCCATGTCTATAAATAAATCTCAAGGTCAAACAATGTCCATTTGTGGTTTAGATTTGGAAAATCCATGTTTCTCTCATGGGCAACTATATGTTGCGTGTTCACGTGTTGGGAAACCGTCGAATCTATTTGTGTTAGCTAAAGACAGGTTAACCAAAAACATTGTGCACCGATTGGTGTTAAATTAAATTGAAATTGAAAGTATTTATAATTCAAAAAAATAGATATTAATGTTTAAAAGTTTAAGACTGTCTGCCTTGCCTACCTCATTCATGAGTTTAAGCGTCACATGTTATTTACTGTATTATACTGTAATACACTTATATTTGTTATAAAATTAAATGGAAATAATAAATCTGATAAATTTTTATTTTGTACCTATTGATTTCTGCTTAATATCAAGTGTAAGAACATTTTAATTAATTGTGTTCAACGTACTTCCCCTTCAAATCTCAATCCAGTGAATTTGTATACCAACATAAACATTTTCGTCTTTGTTCGTAAATAATTTCATTGTACTAAAGGGTTATAGTAGTAGAAAGTCAAATAAGGAGATCACCTTATTTTTTTACAAATACCATCTGTGTGAAAAAGCATAGTGGACTCTGTGACTGATGTTCTCTTATTGTTCCTCTTAGATTGTTTACTATAATGTAATATAACAAAAACTTTAGCCACAGCAACGCGTGGCCGGGTCAGCTAGTATATATATATATATATATATATATATATATATATATATATATATATATATATATATATATATATATTAGTTCTGTAAAATCAATATGTTGTCAACTAACTTGTAAAGCCAAAATACAACTCAACAAGGTAGGTAGTTATTTATTATAAATGAGTACAGAACTTAACTAATAGCTAGTGGAAAACTAAAACACAAAAACAAATTCAAAAACAAATGTGGAACTTATAACAAATGCTCAAAATTACTCCCACTAACATGGAGGCATTTTGTTATTCGTCTCATAATGTTATGGTTCATAGCCTTTCTGATTTGTCTCAAATTCAGTGAGTTGAAGGAACGTAAAACTCTACCTACCATGTCTCCTTTTGTGGTGGCAGATTCGTGGTAAACTTTATTTTTGATGTAGCTCCAGATGCTTCTTGCATCCAGAGGCGTTAAGTCAGGTGACCGTGGTCGCCATCAATGTGAGCCGTTATTGGCAATCCAGCTGTCTTCAAAATGTTGGTGCAAAAAATCATGAGCTAAATGGAAACTGTGGGGTGGTGCTTCGTCTGGCTGATACCAGCTTGTTCTAGCTTCTTCTAAACTTAATGTGTTGAGAGAAACTAGAATCACTTCGTGCAAAATATCATTATACACACCAGTGAGATTTTCATCGTATAATTTAATCCCAAAAATCTCATCGTTCTTAATTGCACAAAACACATTGAATGACCACCTGTCTTGGAAACAGAACGGTAGTTCTTACACTCCTTAGTGATCGTCAGGTCCTTATTAATTTCCTAATTCTGAGCAATGATTTTATCTGGCTTGCTCACTAGTATGTAGCCCCTTTTGTCCACGTTTGTCCCCATGTTTGCTGATGATATTTTCAGTGCTTCGTTATCATAGAAAAGGCTTTTTTAAACTTGTTGTAATTATTAAACCCAATCGCTCGTTGCTTTTGAAAAAGCTAAAATTGCATCAAGTTTACTGATGGATAATTTGTAAACCAATCTCGTCCCGCTTAACTTTTTTCAGATTTAATATATTAGTTATTTCATTTTTTCCGTAGTTTTGAAAACGAGTTTTAACATCATTTACACCTGTTCTAAACAATACCTTTTTATGTCCAGGAGAACTGTTCCTTCTCTTACTACTTTGTAAGTAATTTTTTGTACCCAACCTCTCTTTCAGTGAAAACTATGTCTCCTAATGTACTTTTTCTAAGCTTTTTCCAGATCGACCTGATTATAAAAGTAATTTGATGGCTTATTCAATATGTGGTTAGTCCGCATAACCCTCGCAGGATTTTCACATTTTTTGCGCACTTTCTGATTCAAGTTAAATTTCTTTTAAAAAAATTACTACCTAAATATTTGACCTGCAAATGTAACAAAGCCTAGACGCAGCAAGTGCGTTAGGTTAGTGAATTTTCATAGAAATGATCTGGCACAAAATATTTTATTATAACTTTTTTTCTTGTAACATAGGAATCTAAATTTCGGTGTGTAGTTTACTTTTTATATCGTTAACCTACCTACCCAATTTGGTTATCATAGCTTTTTATTTTTCGATATAAAAAAATTTTTCAAATGAAAACTCAAAATTTTCTCGGGAAACCTCGTCCGATTTTTCTGACTAACGAACTTATCCAAGCCATTTACAAAAGGAAGGTACATGCCAAATTTTATCCATTACATTTTTTGAGTTAGCGGAGTAATACATACACACACACATACATATATATATATATATATATATATATATATATATATATATATATATATATATATATATATATATATATATATTTATATAATAAACATATAAAAATTGAAACTGGCCCCAGATATGGGTTCTAGGGGTCATGCTCATTTGCAAAATTTTTTTCAAAATTCAAAAGTCGGTATCTCCCCAATAATTAATTTTTTTTCTACGAAAATTCACTAAAAGTTTGTTCGCAAGCTTGAACATTCAGGAAATAGGAAATATGACCAGCCATATGCTCGTGTTGCCCTCTAATGAAAACTTTACAAAAAATTAGGTTACGAAATAAGTAGCAACGATTACACTTTCTTGCATTGATCGAATGAAGCCTTAAGGTCCCTTTTAACTTTAGTTAAAAAATTGCTTCAGGATCACCAATTTAGAAGAAGCTAGAGTTTTAGAAATAAAGTAAAATAAGACAAGCAAACAACGTGACATTGCACTACCATAAACAGCTAGGACTAATAAGTACACTTGGAGAACACCCAAATCACCACAACACATATTTCAGAGACCTTACGATCGTTTCGTTGACAAAGTCAACATCTTCAGAGGAAGAAAAATTCTAACCCCGTTAGTAAGGTCTCTGAAATATGTGTTGTGGTGATTTGGGTGTTCTCCAAGTGTACTTATTAGTGCTCATCACAGGTTCCAGTTTTTCACATAGCTAGGACTAACTTCTAGCCTGCCCGGTGCGCATTTAAACATTCCGGTATATGATTCGGCACCAGTGCTAATTTTATTGGTCAATTCGCATCTGCCTCGCCAATTACCGCGGAGTGAATTACCCGGTGCGCTCTCGTAAAGCTGCCAATTGAACATAATGTTCAATATGGGTACTAATGCGTTATTTAGTGTATAGATGACACTACTAATACATTTTGTAATATTAATTTTGAGCAATGCTAATATTGCCTGCTCTGCTTATATTATTCCACTTTACCTATAATCTCCTTTACATTTGGATATCTCGTAGTGACAAAGTTATTCCTAAATTTCCATCTGTATCTTCTATGACTATATTTTTTTCTGTTTTTTACTCCGCTTTTTTTAGTAACTTGTAAGCTTTAGTCGTTTTTATTACATTTTAGGTTCAAGGACAACATAAACGATAAAGGGTTTTGGATTTGCTTTAAAATATATCTGTTTACGTCAGTAAATATTGCAGTAGCAGAAGCTGAAATAATAAAGGTAAGTAATACATAAAATAAAATTTTGGTTGCCGTAAAATATATAGTCAGGATGCAGCAAATCGCTGTTGTAGTCAATTTTTATAGGCATAGATTTCTGTTAATAATAATAATAATAATAATAATAATCCCACTAAGCATGGTAACTTGCAAATGCTTACGACAACGTTATATAATTTACCATTAGACAAGTTAAGTTTGCAACATTTCTAAATATTTGCAGCCAAAAAAACCAATGCACGTGTAACGAGGCCTGACTTGCGGGGTGAATTATGCAGTGGGATGGATTAACGGATTCACGGGAACGGTCACGGGCGCCAGATTTTGAAAGGGTTTACTCCCTACGATGATGTCTGTGACCTCGTCACAAGGCTCTGGCCACGGTTGTGGTCAGAGTGCCTGGATAGCTCTGTGGAGAGGGTCCGGTAGCCTATGATGTAACGGGCCGTACAGATACCTCCGAGGTTGCGGGCTTTAATCTCTCCCCCGGTATTTCCCTGACCTTCCGAAAGTATGTATGGGTGTAGCAGATTTGCTTGTGGTTATAATATAGACTGAATATAATTTTCACACTATTTATTACATTATAAAGCGTTACAGTCCACTGGTATGCTTACAATATGCAAGGTACTTATCACGCTAATTTATCTTAGCACAAGGTATGTTACCGGTGACGGGCCAACGAAATTAATTATTCCCACGAAAAGAAAATGCGGGAGTCGTGCAGACGGAGACTCCGAGTTCTTTGGTTCATAAGCCGTGGATGCAGCCGTTAAGTAGGTCGATTGGAGACACGCTTCTCAAATAGTTAAAATGGCGTCTATCCGTCGGTGTCTGTACCACGAGATCCAACGCCTCGACGTCGGGGCGTCGATAAGGAACGGGAGGGTTATAGGGGAACACCCTGTAAACGGATATTGTCGCATACTTACTCGACCTTGGCCTGCTTGTGTACTACAGCGTCCAGACCAGGGTCGAATTGGAACGGTCATATGCAACACCCTTGGGAGGTCTGTGTTAGCTACAGCATCACCTCCCAGAAGTATTACGACACGCCAACAATAATGGGATAGGGCAATGGAGGGAAACTACGCTAGATCTCGCGATCTCGACGTCGACGGACAGGCGCGTGAGAATTGAGAAAAATATCCGAAAATTCGCTATAATTAAATTCAATAAGACAAACCTAAAATACTCTTACCTAGACTGCGTTCAGTAGTGTTATTAAACTACAAAATTGCCTCTCACAACCACGGGACGGACGGTACGGTATTCTAACGTTTTATTGCAATTTTTATGAACAAACTCTCTAGTTACTGAATCTAAATTCCAGATATATATTTCAACGCGCTACGACAAACGGTGAACTCTATCTACTTCAGTAGTTAATTTCTCTCTGCAGTCCCCGGCTGTAACATCATAATCGGTGGCAGATATCTTATCCTTATCTTCTGCAGATATGTTTTTACTCCGCCGCGATAATTCGAAATTGCGTACTTTTAAGAAATGTTAATGATAAAAACAATAATTTTTACTGCGTGGAATTTTTACCCGTGTGATTTATATTATATTTATTTTCGAACAGCCGCTTTTAATATATACAGCTGTTCTGAAAATATCTGCTTCGTCACACAAGCTAACAAATGAAACTGTAACATAACTTTCAAATACAACATCTCCTTTTTCAGCTTGTTGTTTTTCTCCATTTGTAAGCACGCGTAAAGTTACAATTGTAATGTTTCTGAAAGTTTTATTTTTATTTATTTTTTATTAATTTTATTGGCAGTTAGATACATTGCTACATAAATTACATCATATAAATAATAGAAAGAAAAAGTTAATAGTAAGTATCAAACTACCAAAAGGCAGATTTAGCACCGAGGTCTACAGAACCCCATGCTCTCTTCCACTCAACGTTTTACACTTATAACTTTAAAAAATATATACACACATATATAGCATATATGCACAACCAAATAACATATACAGATTTCAAGTTTAAATTCTATGAAACATGCTTACATCTATACATACAACATATAAACATGCACACATATAGCTAGTACAGGAGAAGAAAACAGGAACGATGAGACACAACACAGAAAAATAAAGAAGAAAGTACATTAAAATAAATATCACATTGTAAAGCAACATAATCTTGTTTCTATATTTTACCATCCATTAAAAGCTTTTTTAATTTTTTTTTTTTTTGTATTTCCGGGTCGGCAGATTCTGGCAGCCGGTTGTAAGTTTTCGCAACCAAACGACGACTGGTACAACGCTGTCGAATGCTTTGGAGATATAAAAATTTGCCGAAAATAAAATAAAATTCCGGGAAAAACTGGGCTGACTTTCCTGGCTAACGAACTTATCCAAACCACTTAGGAAGGGAAGTTTTTTCAGAATCGGCGCATTATTTTTTGAGTTATAGGTGTGATATATATATATATATATATATATATATATATATATATATATATATATATATATATATATATATATATATATATATATATATATATACATACACCATCCAACAGCTTAAAAGCCAAATTAAGGATGGGCCAATACACAAAACATAATAACCAGCTAACAATACAAAAAAAGAGTCATAAATCAGATCGCTTTGAAAAACGTTTTTATATCTGATATGTTACATGAGAAGATATCTAGGCGGTCTTGCAATACAGAGTAATCATTGCACATCTGGTAGATTGGAGACGATCGCAGCAATCGTGTACGAGCAGTCGGGAGATAAAATCTGCCTGGAAAACGTGCTGCAATACGAGGCACATTGAAATTAAGTTGCTGAAGCAGACTAGGGCGGTCGAACACAGAATTAACCAGTTTATATAAAAAAAGCCTGGACGCAGCAAGTGCGTTATGGTAGTGAATTTTCATAGAAATGATCTGGCACAAAATATTTTATTATAACTTTTTTTTCTTGTAACATAGAAATCTAAATTTTGGTGTATAGTTTACTTTTTATATCGTAAACCTACCTACCAAATTTTGTTAGCATAGATTTCTTATTTTTTAAGATAAAATTTTTTTTTAAATTAAAACTCAAAATTTTCCCGGAAAACCTCGTCCGATTTTTTTGATTAACGAACTTGTCAAAGTCATTTACAAAAGGAAGGTACATGCCAAATTTTATTTAAATCGGCTTATTACTTTTAGAGATAAGAATTTTTTTCGAACAAAAACTCAAAATTTTCCCGGAAAACCTCGACCGATTTTCTTGACTAACAAACTTGTCAAAGCCATTTACAAAAGAAAGGTACATGCCAAATTTTATTTAAATCGGCTTATTACTTTTTGAGATAAGAATTTTTTTCGAACAAAAACTCAAAATTTTCCCGGAAAACCTCGTCCGATTTTCTTGACTAACAAACTTGTCAAAGCCATTTACAAAAGAAAGGTACATGCCAAATTTTGTTAAAATCGGCTTATTACTTTTTGAGATAAGAATTTTTTTCGAATGAAAACTCAAAATTTTCCCGGAAAACCTAGTCCGATTTTCCTGGCTAACGAACTTATCCAAGCCATTTACAAAAGATAGGTACATGCCAAATTTTATCAAAATCGGCCCATTATTTTTTGAGTTATCGGTGTGATACATACATATATATATATATATATATATATATATATATATATATATATATATATATATATATATATATATATATATATATATATATATATATATAAATATATATATATATATATATATATATATATATATATATATATATATATATATATATATATATATATATATAAACATATAAAAATTGAAACTGACCCCGGATATGGGTTCTAGGGTTCCTAGATCGCGCTCATTTGAAGAAATTTTTTCAAAATTCAAAGTCGAGATCTCCTCATTAGTGAATTTTTTCTAAGAAAATTCACTAATATAATGAAACTGCACTGCCTGCGCATCGACAGACTCTGCAGACTAAAGCAGAGAAGTAAACATTCCTGAGGAAAACCAATAGACGGATATCGACCATCCTCACGAAAGCTAAGAAATTTTAGAAATTTTCTTTGCACTGATTCCAGGCTTGCCACATGTATCTCATAAGTAGGAGCGCACACAACTGAGCCATATTCAAGTCGGGACCTAACTAAAAAACCAAAGAGCAGGAGGAGGGTGTCAGTCTGTGATAAATTTTTGCTGTTTCTTATCAGAAACCCTAGAGTTTTGTAAGCAGAACTGACAGTCTGCTCATAGTGTGGTTTAAAAGATAGAGTACCATCAAAAACGATTCCAAGGTCCTTAACTGTCCCGGGGCGGTCAAGTGGAAGCCCTCTTATATTGTACCCGAAAGTGATTGCGTGCTTATTTCAAGTATAGGACATCACACAACACTTGGAAACATTCACAAAAAGACTCCGACAACACCATTCATCAACAGTCATCAACACTCGAAATATTTGCGAAAATCTTAATATCGTTTGCATACATTAAAAAAGGAACATGTAAAACATGTTTAACTGGGTCGATATATATATATATATATATATATATATATATATATATATATATATATATATATATATATATATATATATATATATATATATATATATATATGCAGTGTGCAAGCTTCCGTAACTTGAATAATTCTTCAATAATCTCTTTACTGTGTCCGGACTCGGCTTCCGTCTATCTGGATACTTTTCGGGGAAAGCACGACATGTGCGAACAATTATTTGATGACATTCACCATAAATAATTAATAGCTCCATAAAATCATAGACTGTATACCCTAAATTGGCCATTTTTATCACTATTAAGGGGCTATTAGTGAATTTTCTTAAAAAAAAATCACTAATGAGGAGATCTCGACTTTTGAATTTTGAAAAAGTTCCTTCAAATTAGCACTAATTAGGCCCCCGAGAACACATATCCGGGGTCGGTTTGAATTTTTATATGTTTATATATATATATATATATATATATATATATATATATATATATATATATATATATATATATATATATATATATATATATATATATATATATATATATATATATATATATATATATCACACTGATAACTCAAAAAATAATGGGCCGATTTTGATCAAATTTGGTGAGTACCTTCCTTTTGCAAATGGCTTGGATAAGTTCGTTAACCAGAAAAATCTGCACAGTTGAAATAGATTCAACAATGTTTCCTTGTAATTAGACAGACGGATTCCCCCTATCAGTGTCAGTTCTGAGCCAGCCTCAAATGTATGGAATTTAGGCCACGAAATTATAATGCATGTTTGTAAGAAAACACATTCGGAACTCAGCAAGTGTGTTATAGTACCGAATTTTTATGGAATGCGTCAAATTTGAATAGCTCAATTTGCTATTAACCTATAAGGTTCGTGGCCAGGAAACTAGTTTTTTCGGGAATATTTTAAGTTTATTTTCGAAATTTTTTTTACATTTTCAAACAATAAAGTTATTTTGATGAAATATGGTACATTATTTTTACTATATATGTTATACTGGTAACCAAATTTGATGTATGTTTTCTTAAAAAAAACACATATTTGCTATTTAAAACATTTTTATGAAAATTCACTATCATAACGCACTTGCTGCGTTCAGAGTTTTTTTGTAATTTCGATAACAAACTTCATCGCGGGCACTTCTAGCTTGCAAACGTCACTTGATTGACAAATTAAATTCCAAAGGCTACTATTGTTACAAGTTTGCAACCCTAATTCGAATAAATATGTACGGTTAGATTTAGGTATAGGGAATGCTAAATCTAACCGTACATATTTATTCGAATTAGGGTTGCAAACTTGTAACAATAGTAGCCTTTGGAATTTAATTTGTCAATCAAGTGACGTTTGCATGCTAGAAGTGCACGCGGTGAAGTATCTTATCGAAATTACAAAAAACTCTGAACGCAGCAAGTGCGTTATGATAGTGAATTTTCATAAAAATGTTTTAAATAGCAAATATGTGTTTTTTTAAGAAAACATACATCAAATTTGGTTACCAGTATAACATATATAGTAAAAATAATGTACCATATTTCATCAAAATAACTTTATTGTTTGAAAATGTAAAAAAAAATTATTCGTTTACCTCATTATCAACACTCTGCTGTGGTTTCTCTTTTTTGGGGATAAAGCTCCTGTAACTTGAACAATTCTTCAATAATCTCTTTACTGTGTCCGGACTAGGCTTCTGTCTATCTGGATACTTTTCGGCGAAAACAGGACATGTGCGACCAATTATTCGATGACATTCGCCATAAATAATTAATAGCTCCATAAAATCATAGTTTACATACCCTAAATTGGCCAATTTTATCACTACTAAGGACCCATTTTGCAATTTCGATACGTCACTTGGTTGACAAATTAAATTCAAAAGGCTACTATTGTTACAAGTTTGCAACACTGATTCGAATAAATATGTATTTATCTCCAAAACGGTTAGATTTAGGTATTGGGAATGCGAATGTAAATCGAAAGAGATTCGAAATGCCAATTAACTTAGTTAATAAAATACAGGGGTCCCATTTTAAAAACGCAAGTTTTGATCAGTTGAATTTTGTCAAGTTGCCAAGTAAATTTCTATCACCCTATATGTTGCAACGTAAAATTGTAATACGTGTGGTGAAGGTACATATATTGGGGTATTGTGTGCAAAAGATGAATCTTGTAGCGTATTTTTCCTTCAAGTGCAACTATGATTATACAAAAATGTTCGAAAAAAACGAAAAATTTGAAAATGGTTAATTTTAGACACATAGTATGCTAGTGAAAGTCTACCTTAAATTACGATGATTACAATTTAAAAGTCTATTAAAAAGTGGCATACTGCATTTAAAGTAACGAAGTTGATGGACACTTCTGGTAGAACCGAAAATTTCACGTCAGCAAAAATATTTTAGAAACTCTTGGCGCGTCACCCTGTATATACATATATATATATATATATATATATATATATATATATATATATATATATATATATATATATATATATATATATGACACATACTTGGCTCTCAGGTTGGACATCGTCCAAAATTTATTAAAACTCTACGTTTCGGCTCCTGTTTTGGAGTCATTTTCAAGAGGTAGAGGATATATAAGGACATGAGCGGTACGGCCTCAATCTGCCTACTCCTTAAAGCGGTGAACAAAGGTGGGTTGGGTTGTTGTAGCTCGTTTACGGGGCCTCAATCTGCCTACTTCCCAAATCTCGCCGGAGATCGGCTCTAAGGTCTCAGTGTGTTCAACACTAGACCTCAGAGAGATCTGGCAGTTCGTTGCAAGTCTGGTATTGTATGTATCGTTTCGTCTACCTGCTTCGTTATCAGTGAAAGTAGCCGGGTCACGGTCAAGTGCTTTAGTCACGGTACTTAAAGAGTTAAGAGGATTACAGGCATTTGTTGGGGCAGATAATGGGGAAATGAAATTTTCTATAAATTTCTTGTCTTTTTAGTGAATTTTCTTAAAAAAAATTCACTAATGAGGAGATCCCGACTTTTGAATTTCGAAAAAAATTCTTCAAATGAGCGCTAATTAGGCCCCCCAGAACACATATCCGGGGTCGGTTTAAATTTTTATATGTTTATATATATATATATATATATATATATATATATATATATATATATATATATATATATATATATATATATATATATATATATATATATATATATATATATATATATATATATATATATATGTATCACACCGATAACTCAAAAAATAATGGGCCGATTTTGATTAAATTTGGTGAATAAATTCCTTTTGCAAATGGCTTAGATAAGTTCGTTAGCCAGGAAAATCGGTCCAGGTTTTCCCGGAAAATTTTGTGTTTTCTTTCGAAAAAAAATTATATCTCCGAAATTAACAAAGTAAGGGAAACCAAATTTCATATGCGGATTTATATCATTATAGGCAAGTTACCTACCAAAATTTGGCTCCGTAGGTTAAAGGATAAAAAAGTTACAGGCATTCAAAGAAAAATAAATTTGGATTTTCCTCAAAACGTCAAAATTGCGATTTTAAACGTCAAAATTGGTGAGTACATTCCTTTCGCAAGTCGCTTGGATAATTTTGTTAGCCAGGAAATTCCGCCGAGGTTTTCCCGGAAAAATTTGTGTTTTCTTTCGCAAAATATTTATATCTCCAAAATTAACAAAGTAAGGGCAACCAAATTTGGTAAGCTGATTTATATCGTTATAGGTGTGCCACCTACCAAAATTTAGCTCTGTAGGTCAAAAGACAAAAAAGTTATGGACATTTAAAAAAAAAATTGGGGGTTTCCTCAAAACGTCAAAGTGACAATTGAAAACGTCAAAATTCGCAACATTTAGGCAAATAAATTGAATCTAATATGGGCTATGGAAAGAAAATGTCTCAAGAAGAATGTTTTACATACACCGAACTCTTAGTTTCAACCGTCATTGTCCTTCATTTTACTAAAATATTTCCAGAAAATTCATTTCTAATAGACCCTTTCTCTGATGCTTGACAGTAGCCTTAGCTATAGAGTTTATTGTTTAATGGTATATAATTTTTGTCGAATTTTCGTAAAAAATCAATAAAGCTCAATATCTCCGTTATTATACAAGATATGAAAAAATATTGTATACATTAATTATACGGTGTTTTGAGCTACATCTTAAAAAATTATTGCGACAATCACAGAGTGGCCCATAAGTCGTTGGTGATACAAATAATTTTTTTTTGTCGAAAACGCCTTATTTTTTTGCATTTTCCATCGAAATATAATGCATGTTTGTAAGTTAAGAAATTCTGGAGGCAGCAAGTGCGTTGTGGTTGCGAATTTTGATTAAATGCTTCATATTTGAAAAGCTCAATTTGCTATTAACCTATAAGGTTGACCAAGAAACGGATTTTTTCAGTAACACTTTTGGTTTACTTTTGGAAATTTCTGTACGTTTTCAAACAATCAAGTTATTTTGATGAAACATGGCACATTGTTTTTACTATATATGTTATACTGGTAATCAAATTTGATGCCTGATTTTTCTATATAGGTTATACTGGTAACCAAAATTGATGTCTGCTTTCTTAAAAAGAAAACACACATATTTGCAATAAGAACATTTTTATGAAAATTCACTACCATAACGCACTTGCTGCGTTCCGAGATTTTTGTGTGTTTGTAATGAAGATATAATAGGTTTCCAAGTAATCGGAAGACGAAGACCATCATCTCTTTTATTTAAACAATCGGGATGTTTTTCGATCTCGATTGCTTCAGGGATAATTCTGGTTTTGAAGTTATAAACCGGGGCTATTGTTTTGGCATTGTCGAAGCCTATTTTGTGTCCTGTATGAATATGATGCATGGTCAGCGCCGATGAGGGGTCGGATTTTCTAGCTGCGAGGGTATGTTAATATATTCTTTTGTGGATGCGTCTATTTGTTTGTCCTACATAAGTTCGGAGACAGTCACAGCAAGGAATTTCGTAAACTCCGTGGGATTCGTTTGGAATCGTATCCTTGGGAGTTTTATCAGATTTGACAGTTGTTGCTCTGTTGTGAATATGGTTTTAATATTATGGGTTCTAAAAATTCGCCCTATTTTGTCGGTGATTGTTGTCGTATCCGTTTTTTAGCAATGTCTGTCTTAAAAAGTTTAATTCTGTCTGTTTGTTGTTGTTGTTCGTTAGTCTAAGGGATCGTGTTACTAGTGTTCGAACCACGGAATTTATTTGCGATGGGTGATGGTGAGATTGGGCGTTAAGATAGCGATTAGTGTGGGTTGGTTTTCGGTACACAGTGTAAGAAAATCCTCTGACTGGGTTTTTAGTGATGCGTACATCTAAAAAAGCAAAGAAAAATTATTTATATTTCCATGGTGAACTAGATTTGGGGGTTGATGTTATCCAGGTAAGAAAGGAATTTGTCTAGAGATTCTTTACCGTGTGGTCAGACAGCGAAAATGTCGTCAACGTATCCTAATCAACAGGTTGGTTTAAGTTAGGATGAATTGAGGGCTTGTGTCTCGAAGTTTTCCATTAAAATGTTAGCCAATGCCGAAGAGAGTGGCGAACCCATTGGAGCACATCTAAGTTGTTTGTAAAATTTGTTTTGAAAGGGGAAATAAGTTTTAGATGCGCAGTGTTCTAGAAGGGCCAAGGTATCGTGTGAAATATTGTGTTTATTTTTAAAAATATCAAAAGTTTCAGATAGAGGTATATTAGTGAATAAGGGCACTATATCATAGCCAGCTGCGATGTCGTTTTGAGAAATAGTGTTATTTTGATGGAGGTCAATGAAATGGGTAAAGTTTTTGACATAGGATGTAGCATTTTCTACTATTGGTTGGAGTGTTTTGGCTAGATGTTTTGCAAGTTTTGGTGTTGGTGAACGGTGGGCACTTACGATAGGGCGAAGGGGAATATCAGGCTTATGGATTTTCGGGAGACCGTATTTTTTAGGGATGCGAGATGATTTTTCGCGGGGGATTCGTTCTTTTTTCAGGCCAGGACTGAGTTGGGAGTTGTTGATGATAGTTTTGGTTTTCTTTTCAAGGTAAGTTGTGGGGTCGTTAGGGATTTGTTTGTAGTCTGTGCTGTTTAGTATATTGTCCATCTTTTGTATATAGTCTGTTTTGTCGAGTATGACTATAGCGTTGCCTTTGTCTGCTGGCGGGATTATAATTTCTGTGTTCCGTTTGGGTCTATGATTGACTGTCGTTCGTGAGAAGAAAGGTTGGAAGGTAGGGGTTTGGCAGAACGAAATATACTGGCAATGTCCTGTCTCGTAATTTCAGCTTCGTCAGTCGGTAAGTGTGTTATAGCATTTTCTAATTGAGAATATATCTTCTCTATTGGGATGAATTTAGGGGTTGGTGCAAAATTAAAACCGTTGGATAGAACTTTGATGGCGACGTCACATATGTTGGAATTTGAGAGGTTGTGAACTACTATAGGAGGATTGGCATTATATGAGTGTTGTTGGAGATTTTTGTTGTCTAGAAGATGCTGTAATTTTATTTTCGGTACGTCCGTCTTTTGTTGTGTAACACGTTCTGCTTTACCTTGTGAGAATATGTCTAGAGTGTCCCAAAATGTATGGTGTATTTTGAATGTGTGTATTTTTATATACGTGTCTTAAAGCAGTGTGTTGGTTGTGTTAAGGTGTCGTCTTGTCTCGTGAATGGAATTTCTAAGGAGAGCAAAATCTGTTCGTTTTAAAATGTTGGAGATGGTATGTGATTTGGTGCGTTGTTTAAGTTCAAAAGATTTTGGAACCACATGGTGATCGCGGCAGGCTTTTAGAACGGTGACGTCACAAAGGAGACAGGATTTGCGGATGAGAAGTTTGTTGAAAGTTTTGGTATGAGATAAAAGTTCCTCCCCGTAGAGGCGAGTTAAATGTTTGGAAAGATTTCCGCGGTCTTTAATGTGAGATATACTTGGTTCTGGGTTGATCCGCGTCCAAAATGTATTATAACTCGACGTTTCGGCTCCTGTTTTGGAGCTATTTTCAAGCGGTAAAGGAAATATATAAGGACATTAGCTCTAAGGTCTCAATCTGCCTACTCCTTAGAGCGGTGAACAAAGGTGGGTTGGGTTATTGTAGCTCGATTACGGGACCTCAATCTGCCTACTCCCCAAATCTTGCCGAGGATCGTCTCTAAGGTCTCAGTGTGTTCAACCCTGGGCCTAAGAGAGATCTGGCAATTCGTTGCAAGTCTTGTATTGTATATATCGTTTCGTCTACCTGCCTCGTTATCAGTGAAAGTAGTCGGATCACGGTCGGAGGCTTTAATCACGATACTTAAAGGATTAAGAGGATTAAAGGCATTTGTTGAGACAGATAACGGGGCAATGAAATTTGCTTTTAAATTTATTGTCTTTTTGTGTGTTTGTAATGAAGATATAATAGGTTCCCCAGTAATCGGAAGACGAAGACCATCATCTCTCTTATTTAAATTTAAATTTAAATTTAAATTTAAATTTAAATTTAAATTTAAATTTAAATTTAAATTTAAATTTAAATTTAAATTTAAATTTAAATTTAAATATATATATATATATATATATATATATATATATATATATATATATATATATATATATATATATATATATAGACATATAAGAATTTAAACTAACCCCTGATGTGTGTTTTAGGGGGCCTAGTTCGCGCTCATTTGAAAAATTTTTGTTTAAATCAAAAGTCGTGATTTCCGCATTAGTGAATTTTTTTAAGAAAATTCACTAAAATTGAGCTGACTTAAGTATATAATGTGCCAATGTGTGCAAGAAAATCTAAAGACATCCAGACCTCACCGATTTATTTGTTTACCATTAATATTTTTGTTTCATAATGTTAAAAAAAAGCTTTGTTTTTTACTTTTAATGTTTACTTTTCACTTAAAATATTCCTACATATCAAAGTTGCTTTTTATGCAACTGAAAGTCCCGATAAAATAAGTAAAATAGTGGTAGCTTTATATTTTGAAAACATTATTTTAACGTCATAGCACGTCATCACAGATCTTGCTGTATCTGACGTTGATAAATCCAACCGCTTTAGGATTAAATAACTTTAATTTACTTTTGACTTTAAGATCTATGTACACCCTGAAAGATTAAAATTAGACTAATGACCTCAATTTTCTTTGTTTGCAGCATCACTCGTTTACTGCTTTTGTTTTCCTAATGGGATGGTTGAGTGGAGTTGGAATACTACATATTTTTGGACAACAAATTATAAATGCGGTATGTCGTAGATTTTTCAGCATTTACACTCGTAGTTGGTGTTTTTAGCTTTTCGACCAAGAAGAATCAAACGCTGATAGCACAAAAGGATATGAAGTCTGATAGAAGAGACAAAACTATAGAAGCGGTAAGCACACTTGGAGAATCCAAATCACCACAGCACATTTTAAAAGATCTGACGATCGTTTCATTAACAAAGTTATCGTCATCAGAGGATGAAAAAATCTAACTGCTTTACTACTAACATCACCTTTTATACTTAATCTTAGGTAATATATAATATATAATAGGAAATATAATATATAATAGAAAAAATTCAATACAGTGCAAAATTTGTCTGCGATTTAGTCTCCCCCTCGGTATTGTTCTTTACCTAATATTCAGTATAAAAAGTGATATTAGTAGTAAAGTAGTTAGAATATTTCATCCTCTGATGACGCTAACTTTTTTAGTTAAACGAGCGTCAAGTCTTTTAAAATGTGTTGTGGTGATTTGGGTTCTCCAAGTGTGCTTATCAGTGCTTATCACAGGTTCCACTATTTACTTGATGAACTATAGAAGCGGGTCCAATAAAATAATTTTAAAATAATAAGAACTAAAATAACGCGGGTTAGGCAACTCAACAACTATACAGAGTGTAAAAAAATTGTGGAATATTTCCAATATTTCGAAAACTACTTAACATATTTTTTGACACTTGCTATAATAATGTACTTAAATTTAATACTCTGTTGACAAGTAAAAAAGTATGCGCAACTATACAGGCTGGCTCAGAATTAATACCAGCATTTTTATTTTTAATGGAACACGCTGTATGCTTTTCCGTTTTCTGAATTTACACCTAATTTAAGGTCTAATTGCATTTGAAGTTTTTTAGCGAATTTTCATTAAGAAAAAATCGCTATTAGAGAGGTGGCGATGAAAAGCTTTCGAAAAAATGTCTTTTTGAAAACGCTATATTTTGGTAAATATCCGTGTAACTAGAATGAAACTTTACGTTTCGCTAGGAATAGTGTAAATAAACCTATGTTGTGAATTTTAAGTAATTTGGTACACAATATTTAGAGTTTTTTCCAAATTAAAAATAAAATCCCAAAGACATGCGTTGAGACGACTTAGTGGTTAAAGTCCAATGTCTGACAGACAAGGTAGTTAACTGCCACGCGTAGACTGATTCATACAACAGATATAAACCATACATCAATGGTAACCAAACTAAATATATATATATATATATATATATATATATATATATATATATATATATATATATATATATATATATATATATATATATATCAGGCATAAACATACTACCCAACCAACAATCGTAAAATCTCGGCCGCAATTATGGAAAATTACAGACGACATAAAATTAGAAATTTGCCAAGTGATTGTTTTTATTTTAGGTTAATGAGAGAATAGGTTGTTTTTCGATTTTAGTTTATATGAAAAGCTTGTGAACTAAATCACTGCCGAAAACAACAAAGTTGTTTGATCATATGAGTTCTTCCACACAGAAACAGTACGTATGCAATCAGGACTTGAAAATTGTGTGCAAAATATGAAAATAACCTAATTGTTTATTTACAATCAAAACTTCAAAATTTATAATGAATATGCAAACCTTGTATAAATAAACAGGTCAAGCGAACGGCGATACCACGTTGAAAAAACCGATTGTTAACCGAAGTTAAGGCTGGTGTAGTTTACTTGCAATATGGTAGGTGGTAGTGGAAATTTCCTTTATGTGATAAAGGATTTTTTTCACGCCCGAGAAGGTACCACCCCTTACATCAAGAGGCCGGTGAAGTCCCAACGGACGTTTCCGGTTCTGGTGTATGAGTCGGTTTTTCCTATAAACAAAAATGATGATGGCTCCTCCTTGTACAAAATATTCCGGAGATAAAATACCCCTCTATTCGGATCTCCGGGAGAGGGGTGTACAGGGGGCGCCGGCATCAAGATTTAACATATCTTTCTCGAATATATGTGGCCTAAATTCTAACCTGAACTCCGTCCACCATTTCCTCCAGGCTAATAGGTCCCAACTCCTCTTCCTCACCGAAACTCAAATCAGTGCCAAAACAGCCACTAATCACCTTAATTTCCCAGGGTATGAGCTCCTTACTTCCTTTAGATTGCATGGTGCGTGTGCGCGTACGTCCGTAGCAATCTACCCTGCACCAGACTCCCCAATTTAGAAGCTAAAAGAGAAGACATACTTTGGATTAAACTTTCTCTCTCTCTCTCTCAGGGCTGCAACTAAATTCATCTGTTGCATTTACCGGTCACCTTCTGACAACAACTTTGTCCAGCGACTACCTTTCTGAAAAAAACGACCAACTGATTTCTAAATATCCTTCCTCCGAGGTCACTATTTTTGGTGACTTCAATGTCCATAATAAGGAATGGCTAGGATCTTCAAAAATCGATCCACAAAGGAGAGCAACGGAGGCCCTTGCAGTCAGCAATTATTTAGCCAATATGGTTCAGCAACCTACTTACTTTCTTCGAATCCCAACACACCGCTCAAATCCCTTGGATCTCCTTCTTACTACAAAACCTGAATGCTATAAGATATCAGTCACCGCCCCCCTTGGTCGCTTAGACCACGGCATGGTCACTGATTCCTGCGCAATGCAACCCGAGGTCACGCAGTCATCACACCTGCGTATCGTTTGACCGTAAAACTCCGCGAACTGGTACGAAATGCGGGATTACTTTTCCTCATTTCCATGGGCGTCTGTCTGTTTCTCTCATCCTCACCCCTCTGATATCTCACAAAACGTCACCGAAACTATCCAAGCTGGCATGGAATTATTTATTCCTCGTACACAGAAAACCTCTTTAGCCACCAGAAGCCCTGGTTCCCTAAATCCTGTGACAAGGCCAGACTTAAAAAGGTCAAATCTCACAAAACGCTCTACACAATCCCAGTCACGAAAACCGTCAAGCATTTAACGACGCATTCTTTTTGGGACAAAAAACTCGTTTAATAACCACATCAAAAACAAACTCCTCTCAAGCTCCAACGGCAGCAAACCCTTCTGGACTCTTGCTAAATCTATTGTGAATAATTTCTGCAAGAGCACGTTCCCACCTCTTGTCTCAGGGGATGAAATTGTTTCTACCGCCCTGGGTAAGGCTGAACTTTTTGCCTCGTTGTTCGCCGGCAATACTGCTCTCAAGTCACCTCCAAATGTTCAACCACCAACAGTCCCCAATGTCTAGCATAAAATGACGGATATCATTTTCAAAACTAAAAAGGTACGGAAGATGCTCTCTTCTCTTAATACCAGGAAAGCCTCTGGTCTTGACGAGATCCTAGCAATTGTTCTCCAAAAATACGCACCAGAACTTGCTCCTGTCCTGACTCGTCTGTTTTAGACATCTTACAATAGAGGCATATTCCCTAGTAACTGGAAAACTGCTCTAGTACAACCCGTCCCCAAGAAAGGATACAAAGCGCTTCCTAGCAACTACAGGCCTATTTATCTCCTTTCAGTCGTCTCTAAAGTGATGGAAAAGTATATGAACACCGAATTACTAAAATTTCTTGAAAAACACAGTCTAATCCACGACAGGCAGTATGGATTCCGACAGCGCAGATCAACTGCCGATCTCATTTCCTTTGTCACCCATTCTTGGAACAAATCTATGTAACTACACGGTGAACCCCAGATTGTCGCTCTAGACATATCCAAAGCATTCGACCAGGTCTGGCAAGCAGAGCTGTTTAATAAACTTCCGGCCTATGGCCTACCACCAAAACTCTATACCTGGACAGCAAATTTTCTCTCTAACCGGAGCATTTCTGTTGTCGTGAATGGCCATTCCTCTAAACTGTATCCAATTAATGCAGAAGCTCTTAAAGGTTCAGCTTTAGCCCCTACTTTGTTTCTTCTCCACATCAATGACCCCATCTCTAGCACATCCAACCCAGTTCACAGTTACGCGGACGACAGCACCCTCCACTCAAATATACAATATTTTAAGCCTGTCTCTTTATCCCAAGTTATTCGAAGTAATGAGTCCTTTTCACTTGTTGGCATTTCTGTGGATCAAAATCTCAATTGGCACCAACATGTCACATCAATGGCAGAAGCGGCTGCTAAGAAAATAGGTTTCCTCTTCCGGGCTCGCAAATACTTTTCACCAGCTAATCTCTATACCTTATATACTTCACAAATAAGGCCAAACCTAGAACACTGCTTCCACATCTGTTATGTCCGCTCTTTTGTCCCGAGGACTTCCAAGTAGTGGAATTCCTTGCCGGAACATGTTTTTCCTTCTCCTCCGAACCCCCAAACCTTCAAGTCCTCTTTCCTTCTTATTGACACCCACGGTACGATAGTATTTAGGCTGTGAGCCCTCGTGGTGTGTTGTTGAAATATAAAAAAAGCTCCCATGTTAATTTATGTTAACTGAAGCGTACGATTATCTGAGTGCTTAAGGAGATTTGACAAAAACTGTCAAATTTATCGTTGCAGATAAGGCACCTGGCAACATTACAAATGAGACGACCCTCTTCATAGTTTCAGGGTATTCATGTAACTGAATTCAGTTTGAGTACATGAATGTCTCATTGTGACAAATAAACAACTTAAAACTTACATCATTGAATGTATCTCTTAAATGCTTATTAGAATCTGCAAAATATGCAGGCGTTCCATTTAAAAGAACAAAGTTGGTTTTATTTCTCAGCCACCCTGTATAGTTACACATGCTTTTTTACCTGTCAAAGAGTATTAAATTTAAGTATATCAATATACCAAGTGTCAAAATATATGTTTAGTAGTTTTCGAAATATTGGCAATATTCCACACTTTTTTACGCCCTGTGTTTCTATTTTTTACTTGTCAACAGAGTATTTAAATTTAAGTACATCAATCAAATAATAATAATACTAATAACACCACACTAGACACACTCTGCACCCAGATGTATTTGACTTATGCGGGGGAAGCTTAGATACACATAATATAGGCAAAGGACACCAGCCATAACAATCAGAACCCGGACTTTCCACATTCGAGTGAAAAAGACCGACTGTCTGAATACGGGACTCGAACCCACGATCTCCTAGTCCAATTCTAGAGGTTAGTCACCTCGCGAACTGAGCTATTCGGCAATATACCAAGTGTCACAAAATATGTCTAGTAGTTTTTGAAATATTGGCAAGATTTCACACTTTTTTACACCCTGTATTCATATTTAATAAGCACACACTTGACATTACTTGAAGGCTGGTTATTGGGAACTTAGAGAGTGCAAGAGATAGGAAATATATTAAAATACACAGAAGTTGTGTGCTCACGAATCTGGTTGTCTAGTGAAAGGATTAGAAATATCTTCAACTTCTTTACACTTGCAAATATTTGCATTTAATTTCGTTCCTCAACAGAAATGGCCTTGTTCAATGGAGTTAAAGTATCTGATGTTTCCTACAGATCACGTAGGTACAGATCACTACAAGGTGTCAGTTTACTACCGACTTTTGACCAATTATCGGTACAAAAGTCTTATTACGTTTTAAATAATATGGCACATTTAACTCTCAAACAAATGATTGAAAAATTGTTTCTCATGGAACGCAGTGATAAGACCAGAACGCAGCAGCAAGTATGCGACTTGCTTAATGCAAAAGATCCAGATTATTCTATTAGGCAATTCACAGTCATTGGGTAAAGATTGAACCCTATGATGAACACAGATAAGTACAAGTTGGAGAACCCAACTTACCACAATACATTTTTCAGACGATTCATCCCTCTGATGACGCCAGCTTTGTTAGCGAAACGATCGACAGATCTGAAATATGTAGTGTGATGAACTGGGTTCTTCAAATTATACTTATTAAATCACAATCAGTAGGAATGGATCTAAATTTAGCAAAATTGGTGGTGTTGAAGATATGCTAAAACCTAGGCTTCCAAAAGTTGGTAACGATCATAAACTCAAAATTTTGCCAAGTGCGAAAGAGAATCCTCACAATACTTTTCGATTGGTCGCATTAGAAAATAGAGTTAGTCAGCCGTGAGGAAAAAATTTCCATGCGTACAAAATTCAATTCTTCCCATACAACACAAGATATTCTCACAATGTTCTCACAACGTGAGAACATTCTTGTTCAATACTCTTCTAAGAACATTTATGGAATTTCAAACTGCACCTTGATTATTCGGAGTGCATTCATTCAATCACATCGTAAGAAAATTCTTCATCAATATAATGAGAATATTTGAATAGATCAGAGCCTCGGTGGTTCAGGGGTAAGAACGTGTGCCTCTGAACCGAAGGGTACTGGGTTCGATCCCAGGGTACTCCTTTCACTTTTTCAGTACAAACTGTACAATTAACATCAACCGAGGTTCTGGCATTGTATTTGAGCAAGTTGAATGTCTGCACGTTCCGCCCTTCGGAGGGGGCGTAAAGCCGTCGGTCCCGTGTCCATGCGATGTTGGGCACGTTAAAGATCCCTACCCTCCTTACAGAAAGGCAGGGGTTCGGCAAAATTTCCAGGATAGTGAGGTGAAACTGCTCCCTGGCGTCGGTGATTGACCATAGTCGCGGAAATAGGCCGACGTTAAAGAAACAAAGCACACATACACATTTGAATAGATCATTATGCAGAATATTCGCTCAAAATGTGCTTGACATGTCCTTATATTATTATATAACTTTAAAATTTAATGAAAAAGATAGATGATGATTACGGTATAGTGGTGAGAATTATAATAGTAACTATTTTGCATGCTGGTTTCTGTTACCTGTTCTATGTTAAACACATCTGAAAATTGTATATTTAGGCAATCTCTTCTTTAGGCATGTCCATGCCGCCGAGAAGGGAAGATGGCCGACAGACGTAAATGTAAATTAATACTAGTACTGTCAACATGAATTATGAATGGTCTGAGTTCAATGTTGTACATATAAGCTTATATTGTAACCTAATTAATGAAAAATACTAAAAATAATAATGTGACGTGAACACGGAGAACAGTGTGTAATTGCAAACATAGATCCAGAGTACAGAAGCAACTAAAACAGTAAAGAAATAAGTTTAAAAGTATCTCTTGTAGTTGACACCGACGAAGGGTTCGTCAATTATGTTTGGGGCCGGATCATCTTACAAATTAAGTACACATGCATTGTATAATATATAATTAAAAATTATGTTGTTCAATTCAAATTCAAGTCATGCATTATAAGCCACCACCACATTTTGATGCGTATGGACTGGAACTTTGGCCTACATGAAAACAAAAGGTTAATATGTCTAAAAGCTTCAGGAAAACACAATTCAAATGATGATATGAAAATAGCCATACTTTTACATATTATAAGTAAAGCGGGGTTAGATATCTTCAATACTTTTCCAATAGATAAGACAAATAAGCTGGAAGCTGTTCTCGGTTGTTTTGATGAAGCCGCAGACAAATATTACCAGGGAAACATTAAAATTTAATAACTTCTATCAAAAAGGAAACCAGACCATTTACTATTTTGTAACGGAACTTAAAAAACAACCTGCTAGTTATAGATGTATCAAAAGTGCAAGAATACTGCAAATCTATATAACTGTCTAAGCAACATCTCGAGCATTTTACTCCTGTGGAGGACGTTGATGCTGTGAGAAGTATCACTATAAAGTGCAAAAAATATGGACCTGAACATGTGGTCGTAAGATGCATGTACAATAAAACTTGCAATTTATCAGATACGCAATTACGTTGCCAAAGTATGCTTTTACAACCAGAATATCCAAGCTCTTGGTGACAAACATCGGGCATCAGGATATGGAAATAGCTTTAGATGTCAATATCAAGTCCACGAGAGCAGAGCAGAAAGAAACCATACAAGGGAAGGGTCAAAAGGTCTGATTAATGACTTTAAGTTGTAGTTTTGTGTAAGTGCAAGTGAGTGTGATTTTGTGGCATGTTCTGTCCAATTTAGTTATATACTATAAAGGTATAAGTAGTATTATGTAATGCAGTTCCTTGTATGCTACGCTGAAAGCCTGTATGATCAATAGTCTAGCCAAATTTCAAGTTACTTCAGTGGGGTAACCACGAATATTCATCTCGGAAGCTTTGTATTTGGCTATTAAAGTTATTGAAATTTTAATTGTATTACTAATATTTTATTCAGACATTTCTTTGAATTCGTTATAAGTACATACTTACTCTAAATAAATGTGCAATACTCAAAATGTTGACTTGCTAAGTATCTGAACGTGAGTTTGCAGGTGTGTGTGTAGCCACTGGAGTAATATGGTAACCCACACAAGGGTGAGTGATTGAAGTTCAAATTCTAGCATATATGGCATGTTGGGCTTGCTTATACGAAAATATATAAACGGCCAGTTAACTGGTGGAAAATCAGTACATTTTAAAGATAAATCAAATATTTCATATATTTGCATTCAAAAAATGTATACAGGGTGTTTCGCATAAGAACCGACACAGGGCAGGCGCACGTGCGTAAATCTGAAATATGATGATTTAACTTACCCCTATACTAAGTTGCACCCCTGAAAAGTTATAGGCCTTCAAAGTGGGGTTTTAAATTTCGAAATAAATCAATATCTCTGTAATACTTTAACTTAGAAAAACCAAAATTAGTACCCGTTCTGAGTGTACCAAGAGCATTACTCAATGGTAAGTAGAGTTCAATTAAGGCATTTAAAAGAGTTGATTCACCCTTAAAATGTCGCAATTTTTTAACATATTGGTAGATTTAATAAATTATTATTACATTTTATGAGAAATATAACTAAAACTTTGTTACTCATGTTATTTAAAAAAAACTCTGTTGTTTTAAAGAAAAACACGAATAACTAAAGAAACATATTTTATCAATCTTACTAAAAATCATCAAAAATTAAATTTTTGCCAATAAAATTATGTATAGGTCAAATTTGACAATCAGGAAAAAAGTTTGAATAATATTAGAAAATAACTCGAACAACAGAAATAAAAAAATTGCTACTGATAAGTTATAGAAATTCTTCATTATGATAATTTTATAAGCATCTATTACATTTTTGATGATTTTAAGTTTTAAGTAACATTTATAAAGTATGTGTCTTTAGTTATTCAGGTGTTTCTTGAAAACGACAAAGGTTTTTTTGAAAAATATCAAGAGTAAAAAAGTTTTAGAATTTACTTCCCCATAAAATGGTATACTTATTTTTTTTATATCTGCCCAGAGGTTAAAATATTCTGTCACATTTTATGGATGCATCACCACTATTCAACCCTTTGAAATGCTTCAATTAAACTCTACGCACCAACGATTAATGCTCCTGGTACACCCAAAGAGTCTACTAATTTTGGTTTTGCTAAGTTGAGTATTACTGAGATATTGATTTTTTCAAAATTTAAGACTCCACTTTGAAAGGACGCACCTTAGTATAGGGGTAAGTTGTGTTAAATCACCCTATTTTAGGTTCCCCTACATGCCACTGCTCTGTGTCGGTTCTTATGCGAAACAGCCTGTATATCTTTTTAAAAAACACAATGTTCCCATGAGTATATGTATGAACATTTGGAGAAGATTCATTGAATGTTGGTGGAACATTTTCATAACCTACTGGGAGCTCCTAAGAATATTATAAATAACATTCTAAGAACCTTATTAGTATGACAGAATATGTCCCATTGTCATGTTCATAGAATGTTCTATGAATATGTATTGTACCTTGTAAGAATGTTCTGGAGATGTTTGAATATTCTTACGGAACATTCCTGGTATATTCTCAGAATGTATATGTGCTGTCTGGGTTACAAGAACTCAACGATGAGGACCCCGACTGGCGAGTACAGTTTTGTGATGAACTTCTGCGAAGCGATGCGACTGTTGCATCGATAAATCATTTTTTCGAATGAACTGCGTTTGGTCCCAAAGGCACAGTGAACAGTCAAAACTGCAAATATTGGAGTCGGGTAAATTCTCATTGAATGGTGATGGCACATCATCAACACACGGAAATTGAATGTGTTTGTTATAATGGTTGATAGAAGAATAATAGAACCTTTGTTCTTGAAGGAACCCTCACTGGAGTAATATATTAAAAGTTTTCTCAAAATAACCTTGTTCCGACGCTTGCAGCAATTTTTCCGAAAGACAATGATTCCTACCATCCAGAGCATATTATATGGTTTCAGCAAGGTGGCGCACCTCCGCAATATGAGCATGATCCAAACAACTGTCTGATTCATTCATAACCCTAGTGTATGAAGTGAAGCCAAATTCAGAAGCATCGTTAAGGTATTTTAGGGATTTTAGTCGCTTTGACATGAATGATTTTGCCACTGATTTGATATCTATTCCTTTTTATCAGATTTATAGTATTGCCAATGTAGATCAGAAAGTTTACATTCTTAACAAATGCATTGTTGATTTATTTAATACACATGCGCCTTTAAAGAAATCAAAGATTACAAAACCCAAGAAACCGTGGATTACTGATAATATTAGGCTATTAATATCGCTTCGTAATAAGGCTAAGAATAGATTCAAAAGCACCAAACTTTCGTCCCACTGGGACTACTATAAGCAACTGAGAAACTATACTGAGGTGGCAATTAAAAATGAAAAAAAAGCCTACTTTGGCTATAAATTTAGAAATGCTGATACAAGGACAATGTGGCACGAACTGCGAAGACTTGATGTAGGTGGCAGGGGTCATGCAAACCTACCAACCCATTTAAAAAATGCCGATAATATTAATGATTATTTTATTAATAATGTACCTAGGTCGACTAATGATGGCTCTCAGTTGATTGAGTACTATTCCAGAAATACACTGAATGGCATGACACCTTGCTTTGAATTTAATTTAGTAGATGATAACGAAATCTTACGGATTATAGACAAAATAAAAACTAGAGCAGTGGGCACGGACACAATCAGTTTGATAATGATAAGGTACTGTTGCCCACAAGTTATTCCTTATATTACTCATATAATAAACACATGCATTGCAACTGGCGTCTTTCCATCACAGTGGAAGCAGGCATATATCATTCCTTTTCCTAAGATTCCAAACCCAGAGACTCCCAGGGATCTACGTCCCATTAGTATATTACCTATTATTTCAAAGATTTTCGAACATGTAATCTATCAACAACTAAATACGCACTTAGATCGGTATCCCATTTTGCCGTCGCATCAGTCTGGCTTCAGACAATTGCACAGTTGTACGTCGGCCTTGGTAAAGGTTTCAGATGATATCTTGGAGTCTTCAGACAGTAACAGAGTAACGGCTCTAGTACTGCTGGATTTTGCCAAGGCATTCGATACTATTAACCATAATTTACTTGTTTCTATTTTACATTTCATTGGTCTGAAAACGACTGCACTGGACCTCATTTCTAATTACCTGGAGGGTCGAACCCAGTCTGTGAAAATAGACGGCAATTACTCGCAGACACGTTTAATTAGTGTCGGTGTTCCACAAGGGTCAATTCTTGGTCCCTTGTTATTTAGTATCTATACGAGCAACACGTTTCGTAAGCTCCAACATTGTTAGTTTCATATGTATGCCGATGACACCCAGCTATATTTGTCGTTCGAAAGGGCAAAGGTTCGTGAGGCGGAGATCAAGATCAATTGTGATCTGGCGAACTTGACGCAGTTTTCGAGGGAACATTCTTTGTTTCTGAATCCATCCAAATCTAAAGTGCTACTATTTGGAAATAAATCATCTGTAGCTGAAATAGCTGAGAATTTTGTTATGGAAATAAATAACGTCGTAATACCTATCGTTGAGAGTGCTAGTAATTTGGGAGTTACTTTTGAAAATAACTTTAGGTTCATTAGTCAGATTTAAAAATACTTAAGAAGATCATATGCTGCCTTAAAACTATTGTATCCCCATAGAAATTATATATCTGTTGAAACGAAAGCGATGCTATGTTGCACGTTGGTCTTGTCGCACTTTTTGTATGCTGCACCACTGTACTATCCCTGTCTTGATGTAGTCACCAGGAAGAGAGTACAGAAAATACAAAACTCGTGTCTCAGGTATATTTTTGGATTGCGACGTAGGCAACATGTATCGCATAAATTAAGTGAATTAAAGTGGCTTAATATGGGTAACATACTGAAGTTAAATACGCTGTGCTTCTACCATCAGGTTGTTTTTAATTAAAAAAACCTGCCTATTTGTACGATAAAATCCGCCTCAGAACTGACATTCACAACATAAATATCCGCAACCGTGATTACATAACTCCTCCTCACCATAAAACCGCGCTTTTTGAAAGATCGTATAGTTGCAATGTTCCAAAGCTTTATAATGCGATACCAAATGAACTTAAGAGGCTAAAAATTGAACAGTTTAAGAAGCATTTGTTTGACTACCTGTATAGTACACAGTAAACGGTACTTGATCATTTTTCTTTTTTGTAGTCGGGAATAATTTGGGAGATATTATGACTTTCCGGTTAAGATATTAGTCTAGTTAAGTGTTTAGGTTAGGTTAAAGAATCGCTAAAATATTAAATGTAAGATACCTAGGTAAGCGAATTAGTCCGGGGGGCAGAAGGATCTTCTGCTTGCTTGATCGCAACCTAGTGGTTTTCCTCTGTTTATGTACCTAATTAACTGCAACGAATGAACTGTTTATTTTTTGTAATGAAGGAAAAATAAATTTAAATTTATATTATTATTCCTGAGCGATTCTCGTGTTAGACATTATATCAATATTAACAGCACCTACTATTATATGATAATTACCATCGCTACAGTGCTCCCTTAGATACTCACAAAAAACGTATTAAAGACTTCCGCACAGCTTGAGTACGGTTTGTAAACTGCAGCAATGGTAATACTTTTACTGCCTTTAGGCAGTGTAATCTTCAAAAACTTAAACCCACTCTTATCTACAATACCAAAGGAAAAATCATGAATACCCCCAACATAGACCACAACACCATCACTTCGGTTAATGTTACCGCCGTTACATATGATTTTATAGCTATATACTACAGTCAATTCTACACTGCATATTCCCTAATAAAAGACAAAGTTCATCGAAGTTTTTGGCAACGCTTCTTATGTTCGTGTGAAACACTGCAAAAACATCATTAGTTACATTCTGAAATACATTACTAAGGGTTGTCAAGTTTATCAACGCTGTATCATACACTGGACCATCAGCGCAGATCGACTGCCGACCTCCTTTCCTTTGTCACCCATTCTTGGAACAAGTCTAAGGAACTACACGGTGAATCTCAGATTGTTGCTCTAGACATATCCAAAGCATTCGACCAGGTCTGGCATGCAGCGCTGCTTAATAAACTTCCCGTCTATGGCCTACCACCAAAACTTTGTACCTGGATAGCAAATTTCCTCTCCAACAGAAGCATATCTGTTGTTGTGGATGGCCATTATTCTAAACTGTATCCAATTAATGCAGGAGTTCCTCAAGGTTCAGCTTTAGCCCCTACTTTGTTTCTTCTCCACATCAATGTCCTCCTCTCTAGCACATCCAACCCAGTTCACAGTTACGCGGACGACAGCACCCTCCACTCAAATATACAATATTCTAAGCCTGTCTGTTTAGCCCAATTAGATGAGGATCGCAGACTCATGAAGGGTTCTGTCTCCGTGGATCTTCAAAAAATATTAGACTGGGGAAGTAGAAATCTTGTACAATTCAACCCCACCAAATCTCAGTCTTGCTTTCTTTCTCACAAGAGACACACCAGCCCTAGATCCATCACAATGAACAACCAAGTTATTCAAAGTAATGGGTCCTTTTATCTTGTTGGCATTTCTGTGGATCGAAATCTTAATTGGCACCAACATGTCACATCAATTGCAGAAGCGGCTGCTAAGAAATTAGGGCTCGAAAATACTTTTCACCAGCTAATCTCTATACCTTATATACTTCGCAAATAAGGCTAAACCTCGAATACTGCTCCCACATCTGGGGTGCAGCTGCCGCTTCTACACTCGCTATCCCGGACTCCATTCATTAGAGAGCTATACGTCTCATCGGTGACCCTACTATCACCCAAAGGCTGCCATCCCTTACCCACCGACGTGCCATTGGTGACCTCTCTCTCTTTTATAGATATCTGCTCAGAGGAGCTTTCCTCCATAGTTCCCCCACCTGCTACCCCCAACAGATCTACCAGGGGAACAGAGCGAATGCACCCTTTTACTGTCCAGGTCACCAGACATAAAACATCTTGTTATGCCCGCTCTTTTGTCCCTAAGACTTCCAAGTTGTGGAATTCCTTGCCGGCACATGTTGTTCCTTCTCCTCCAAACCTCCAAACCTTCATGTCCAGAATTAACAAGTTGCCTCTTTCCTCCTTGTCAACACCCACGGTACGATAGTATTTAGGCTGAAGCCCTCGTGGTGTGTTGTTAGAATTTTAAAAAAACATCACGTAAGTATGGATTTATTATATAGCTGCCAAGAGAAAAATATATATTTCCTCCCTCTCTCTTTCACCAAAAACGTCAAAGAACAAACGCCAATAAAAGCTACAAGGATAAAAGAGACACGCATATACTAATTCAAAATATATAAAACTGTTTAAAATACGAAAACTCGCCTATTATTCTACTTTTAGTGAATTTTCCTAATTTATTATTGATTAAGTAGCCGAGATAAATCCTTAATTTATTTTACTAGAATAGTGTTTTACTTATTTTAAAATTCGAAATATTTAAGTGCAGATAAGCGTTGTTTCCGCACAGTAGCGCCTCGTGCCTTAATGCAATGGGGGTGCGCGAGAAAAAAAAGTACGGGACGCAGCAAGTGCGTTATGGTAGTAAATTTTTATTAAATGCTTCAAATTTGAGTTTCTCAAGTTTCTACGAACTTATAAAGTAAATTTTGGTGTATAGTCGGGTCTTACCCAGCGCAACATATCCACCATATTTCATCAAAATAACTTTGTAATTTTCGGAGAAAAAATGTTTTTCCAAAGAAAACTCAAAATTTGAATAACTGAATTTTCTAAAAATGTAGAAAGTTGAATTTTAGTGTGTAGTAGGGTCTTTTACAAGGCAACATATCCACCAAATTTCATTAAAATACCTTTGTAATTTTCGGAGAAAAAGATTTTTTTTTTGAAACCAAACTCAAAATTTTCCCGGAAAACGTTATCCGATTTTCCTGACTAACAAACTTATCCAAGCTATTAATAAAAGAATGGCACTTGCTGAGTTTCTTCAAGATCAGTTGCTTATTTTTTGAGTTATCGGTTGGATACATACATACATATATATATATATATATATATATATATATATATATATATATATATATATATATATATATATATATATATATATATATATATATATATATATATATAAAAACATATAAAAATTGAAACTGACCCCGGATATGGATTCTAGGGGTCCTACTAGCTCGCGCTCATTTGAAAAAAAATTTGCAAAGTCTCTCCATCAATACCTCTGTATTAGTAAATTTTTTTAAATAAAAATTCACTAAAAATGAAGGGCTCTCCTATTTTTCCCCGAAAATGTATTATAAAGAAACCTACTTACTAAACCTAATAATTATTAACTACTTACCAAGTTTTCCTCTAGTTAGTTATAGGTTATAGTAGTTAAAAAGTCCCTTAAAAAGTGAATCTTTAAATTTAAAACATACACTGAATTAATCACAGTATCACAATTATTTTGTCCACTTATTAAGCAACCCGAAGTAGTAACCATCATAATAATAATAATTGTCTCGTTAGAACATGTAAACAACAACGAAATGATCTAATTAAAAGTCAATCCGACGCGAAGATGAAAATTACTAGGTAGTAGTAGTAGTAGGTACACACGCTCTGCCAAAAGTCCACTACAAACTGGAAGTGTGTAATTTTATAGCGCACAACAGATTGCTTATTCGCTAGTTTTCGTCGAAGATCATCAAGATTCGGCGATCATTTCGCACTGAAATATCGCATTTCATGAGAGCGCACTTATTGAGGAGCCGCCCCTGTTTCCACAGATACGTACTTGACTTAGTGCTCGTGAAAAACCCCAGTGAACTTCCACTATACTGCACGCACTAAAAACGTACACCTTATTTGGTCACCTAATACACAGTCAAAAGTACTTACTATTATATTTATTTATGCTGCAATGTGGCGACATCAATATGTAAGACAAAGAAGAAAAAAAGGAAAAAAAACGTGGATGAGACTATTTCCTGGCCCCTAAACTACGTGGTTCCGTAGTTGATTGACTCTGTATTCTTTTATCTCGTTGCCGTGTATGTGGTTTGGCGACCTGATGTTCACCGGTGGATTTTATAGTAGCACTCCTTTCAATTTGATCCTTCCCACGTTGACTAAGTGGGTGCAATTTTTCTACTTCAAAAGTTTCCTCTGGGATTTTATACGTTAAGGGTGTGGATGGAGCACTATTGGATTTTTTTGTCCTATAGGGACGTACCGGCGGTCTTCAATTGCTAATGAGTATAAGATTCGCCGTTGATAAAAGTCATTGGTGCTACAAATGTTCTTTTTTTAGAAATTTCCTTAAAAGAAATTCACTAATGGCGAGATCGCGACTTTTGAATTATGAAAAGATTCTTTCGAATAAGCCCGAACTAGGAGCCCTAGAACACATATCCGGGGTTTCTTTTGGAAGTTTCGTCAAAAAGCTTTTTGTGAATAGTTATTGGGTGGCAGGTGGGTAAATACCTTGAAAAGGTTTGTTGTCCAAGAACATTGGACGTGTTTTTTTCGGGAATATTTTAAGTATACTTTCGGAAAAGTTGCGTACTCTTGCAAACAACTAAGTTATTTTGATGATATATGGTACCTACATTATACCTACTATCTAGATTATACTGCTAACAAAATTTGAAGCCTGATTTCATTTTTAAAAAAACATTTATTATTAAAAACATTTGTATGAAGAGTCACCAGTGGCGTCTCCTGACCAAAATGTTCGGGTGTGCGGTAACGAGTTGCTGTTAGTGGTGGTTTTAAAAATTATTAACACTAAATGTACATATATATATATATATATATATATATATATATATATATATATATATATATATATATATATATATATATATATATCGACCTATATGGGAATGATACGTAGATAAATAAATTAATTTTCCACTGCAACACTAACAAATTAAAAAGTCACTTAAAACTTTAAAACACGAAAAGAACATGGAATTATTATCAAGCTCTTCTCTTCACACAAATTTGTGTTAGCGTTAGCACTGTCCGGAACGGGGTGAAAACTGTAAACATTAAAAGTAGTTCAATATTAATATGGTACTAAATAATAAAATGTGTAAAAATCCTGGATGCAGCAAGTGCGTTATGGTAGTAAATTTTCATAGAAATGATCTGACACCAAATATTTTATTATAACTTTTTTATCTTGCAACATAGAAATCTAAATTTTGGTGCATAGTTTAATTTTTATATCGTAAACCTACCTACCAAATTTGGTTATCTTATATTTTTTATTTTTTGAGATACAAATTTTTTTCTAATAAAAACTCAAAATTTTCCCGGAAAACCTCGTCCGATTTTCCTGACTAACGAAATTATCCAATACATTGACAGAAGGAAGGTACATGCCAAATTTTATCAAAATCGGCCGATTATATTTTGAGTTATCGGTGTGATACCTATGTATATATATATATATATATATATATATATATATATATATATATATATATATATATATATATATATATATATATATGTATATATATGTATATATATATATATATATATATATATATATATATATATATATATATATATATATATAGTTTATTGTTATATGAATAGTACAAAGCATCTTACAAATAAGTCTAAACTTGTGACTGCAAATGATGCAATTTTGACTAAATTTTAATCTAAATGTCAATTGTTCTAAAGTTCTGTCATCTGATTTCTAATCTCCAAAATTACCTCACCTCATTATGTACCATTATAATTTCTAGAAATATGGATGGTACTTGAAATCAGTTTCTTCATTTTAATCAAAAATTTCTATATTTTAAAACTTGACTCAAATTAAATTCTTATATATAAAAATTGAAACTGACCCCGGATATGGGTTCTAGGGGTCCTAGTTCGCGCTCATTTGCAAACAATTTTTCAAAATTCAAAAGTCGAGATCTCCCCATTAGTGAATTTTTTCTACGAAAATTTACTAAAATGTATTATAGTCTTTGATTCTAGAACACTGTGGTCCAGGCAAGCGCAGTTGTAATGTTTGTAAATAATGCTATCACAACGTTTGTTAAACCGGCGTTCCATTCATTTGTCTTGAGCGGTATTTTTACCGCTCACTGCAGTGTTAAAACCAATGGTATTTCCTTACTATTTTAAACACATGGGTGGGGGACTGTATTGTATACCAATACAGCTCTGCCGAGTGAAGTTGTTCGGAAATAACAACGCACACCTAACCCGAATTCATTCCCAGTTGCTATTGACCTACTCATATTTTCTGAATGAAGACGTGGTGCCGACTTCATTCCAAGTCACTATTAACCGACTATTTATGAAATCAAATAAGTAAATTAAATCGATTGTCATAACATATGTAGTGTATTAAGACTAAGGGAAAAAGAAATAAAACATATTTAACTGTGCACATTTTAATTATATTTTAGGGTGTGCGGCGCACACCTAGCTCACTAGGAGAAATCGCCACTGAGAGTCACTACCATAACGCACTTCCCAATTCCACATATTTTTATGAAGATTTGTTGACACCTTACGTATGGTATTTATTTCAGAATGACGAGCTGCTCAAGACAGTTTACGACCTTAAATGGTATACATTTAATCCAAAAGTACGGATGATGTTGGTAATTATTTTGTTAAGAAATCAAAAGCCTTTCGAAATAGCTAATGGACCATTTACAAATTATTCTTATGCTTCGATACTGGCGGTACCTTAAATATTACATTGTATTTTTTCTTCTTAATTCTTTTTTCTTTGATTTTAGAGTGTACGAGTTGCATTTACCTATATGAATTACCTGATCAACTCCCTCTGAAGTATTTCTTTAAGTGTTAAAAAATTGCCACGAAGAATTAAGAACCATTTACCTTTATTAATTGACGAATAAAGTTGGCCGTTAAGATAAATATGTGTGATTTTTTTAAAATATTTGAACTGAATTTGTATTATAATATAAGGCTAGATGTATTCTTAGATTCTCACCATAATTAGAACCGCAGAACGGTTTCGCTCTAATTGGAGCTCAAACAAAATTGTTAGTTGGTTGTACACATTCTCTATTTTATAACATTTTGTGTTTTTTGGAGCTATCGTGACAACATACTACCTGGTTCCGCACCGAGATGGCGACCTGGTCGTACATCTCACAATGTTCTAGGAGGCTGGCTGCCATAGCCCTATTACTTTATAGGTGTGTTCTCGCTGTAATTAGTATACCATTCTGATGAGCTCTAATTAGAGTGAAACCGGTCTGCGGTTCTAAGTATGGTGAGAATACATCTAGCCTTACATACATTGTCCCTATATTGTGGAACAAATGGGCCAGGGCTGACAATTAACAAAATTGTTAGTTGATTGTACGCAGTCTCTATTTCATAACATTTTGTGTTATTTGGAGCTGTCGTGATAACATACTACCTGGTTCGACATCGAGATGGCGACCCTGTCATACATTTCACAATGTTATTGTATTATAATAAATAATAATAATAATAAAATAGCCTTTATTCACACAGTGGATAATACAATATTCAAGTGTACAATTAAAAAGAACAAAAAAAAATACAACAATACAACGTTGTTTACAAAAACACAGTTCCATGTACACAATTAAAATAAAAATAATAAGAAACTGTGTGAATTGGGCGAAGTTCAGACGGATGAATAATCATCCCCTGCTCTCCCACTTACGCCCATATGCAAAACTGGTAGTCAACAGCCAGCCCGGCAACCTGCCTAAACACCACGCATAATCAGCAACAGTTTCTTTTTGAAGGAACGCACAGAACAGCTCTTAACACTCTCATCAAGACCATTGTATATAGCGTATATCTGATAGGTAAAAGACCGTTTAAACAGTGTTAGCCTGTACTTAGGTGGTGAAATTAAGCCCTTCGACCGTATGTTAATGCTATGAACATCAGTTCTGTGCGTTACCTTTCTATACAAGTATGTTGGGACTCTAGACACAATAATAGAATGGAACAATGTTGCTGCTCTCAGAGTGAAACGATTACGCATATTAAGCCACTTCGCTTCATTTAGTTTACGCGAACCTCAGACAGGAATTTTGCAGTCTCTGTATCCGATTATAATCGCAACCATCCAAGCATGGCGAATATAATTCCGAGCAATAGGCAAACTGCATATTGCTAACAGTTAACATACGGTGCTATAGCTGTAAGATTCGGACTTGAATGAGTCAAATAAAAAGAAGTGGCTCCTCAATTTTTTTGATGCAATTGCTCCAAATATCACTACTTTACAAATAAAATAAAAAAATATGCTCATGGATTAAATTATCTTTTTTGTATTAATTTAGATTATGTCACGTCAGGATTTTCAAATATCTAACTTAGATCCGATAAGGGGATGCTAGTACAAAATAGTGCTGCAAATTGAATCATAACTTCCATATAGCTGTAATAATATCCGCGCCTCAGTAAGACATTCTCATAAAATGGATTTAGGGTCCATAACTTGGTCGCAAAGAAAATTTTCGTATTCCTGTATCCATAAAATTCTGAAACGTTATACTACTCGAGTTTTAAGAAAAAAATGTCAATTTTTACCAAATCACCCCACATTTATCCCCTGCCCCCTGAAGCCATCTTACCCAAAAACATTTCCAAGCGTTTGTTTGTCGGGTGCTAACTGGACACCAAATCTGAAAATTGTATCTCAATTCGTTCGAAAGTTATTGCCCCTACTAACAGACAGGCGTACAGGCCGATAGACCGACCGACCGGCAGACAAAAAAAATTTTTGACAAAAAAAAAACGAAATTTCTGTCACCGATATTCCACCCTACACATTCAACCCCAAATTTAAGTTCAGCACAGAATACCAGATAATAATAATAATAATAATAACACCACAGTAGACAAACTTCGCACCCAGAAGTCTTTAACTTGTGCGGGGGAGCTTACATACACATATCGACAAAGGACACCACCCATGACTCATCCGAAGCCGGCCTTTCTATTCAAGTGAAAAAGATCGATTGTTCGAATACGGGATTCGAACCCGCGACCTCCTAGTCCGATTTGAGAGGTTACTTACCTCGCGAACTAAGCTATGCGGCCTGTTGGTTAATGAAATTGAAAGTTTTCTAATAAACAAACCCTAAAACGTTATATTACTCAAGTTTCAAGGAAAAGATGTCAATTTTCACCAAATTACCCCGCATTCATCCCCTCCTCCGGAGAGATTTTACCCAAAAACAGTCCGAACCGTTCATTTTTCGGGTGCTAACTGTATATCAAACTTGAAGACGATATCTCAATTCGTTCTAAAGTTACCGTGGCTACAAACAGACAGACATATATGTTTTAACACTTTTTACGACGTTTAAGCGAAAAAAATTTTTTTCCATTTTTTACCGCCGATGCCGTACTTCTACACGTTGAGACGATGTGGAAGTAATATATGTTCATATAGACATTAACCTTAGCCTCTTAAGGCTTTGTTACCATCTCGGCCTGCTTACAAATTCAGTAAGAGGAAAAGTCTTATCTATTATTATTATTATTATTATTATATATATATATATATATATATATATATATATATATATATACATATATATATATATATATATATATATATATATATATATATATATATATATATATATATATGAATGTATGACACCGATAACTCAAAAAATAATGGGCCGATTTTGATCAAATTTGCTGAGTACCTTCCTTTTGCATAAGTTCGTTAACCAGGAAAATCGGCCCAGATTTTCCCGGAAAATTTAGTGTTTTCTTTCGGAAAAAATTGTCTCCGAAGAAAACAAAGCAAGGACAACCGTTGGGAAGCGCGTTTGTATTATAAATGGTGACCCACTTACCAAAACTTAGGTCTGCAAGTTAAAATATAAAAAAGTTATAAGGCATTTAAAGAAAAAAAATTGAGGTTTTCCTCAAACGTCGAAGTCGCGATTTGAAACGTTAAAACATTTAGGCAAAGAACCTGAAACAGATTCGGATTATGTAAAGAAAATGTCGCAAAAAGAGTGTTCGGCAAAGTTTCAGCTTCAACCAACTTTGTCCATCATTTTACTAAAATATTTATAGAAAATTTTCTCTACGGCTTTGGTTAACTTGATGCTTTGGCTGTAGGTTCAGTTAAGTTTATGGTTTAACTGTCTATGATTTTTAGCTAATTTCCATAGAAAAAATTCGTTACTGAGGAGGCCGCGACTTTTCAATTTTAAAACGATTTCTTCAAATGAGCGCAAACTAGCCCCCCTAGAACACGTATCCGGGTTTACTTTCAGTTTTTATTAGTTTGCATAATATATACAATGTGACGCATTTCTACGGTTTTCCACCTCTTGTCTCAGGGGATGAAATTGTTTCTACCGCTCTGGGCAAGGCTGAACTTTTTGCCTCGTTGTTCGCCGGCAATTCTACTCTCAACGCACCTCCAAATGTTCAACCACCAACAGTCCCCAATGTCGCGCATAAAATGACGGATATCATTTTCAAAACTGGAAAGGTACGAAAGATGCTCTCTTCTCTTAATACCAGGAAAGCATCTGGCCTTGACGAGATTCCAGCAATTGTTCTCAAAAAATGCGCACCAGAACTTGCCCCTATCCTGACTCGTCTGTTTCAGACATCTTACAATAGAGGCATATTCCCTAGTAACTGGAAAACTGCTCGAGTACAACCCGTCCCCAAGAAAGGATCCAAAGCGCTTCCTAGCAACTACAGGCCTATTTTTCTCCTTTCAGTCATCTCTAAAGTGATGGAAAAGTATATAAACACCGAATTACTAAAATTTCTTGAAAAACACAATCTAATCCACGACAGGCAGTATGGATTCCGTCAGCGCAGATCAACTGCGACCTCCTTTACTTTGTCACCCATGCTTGGAACAAGTCTATGGAACTACACGGTGAATCCCAGATTGTCGCTCTAGACATATCCAAAGCATTCGACCAGGTCTGGCACGCAGCGCTGCTTAGTAAACTACCGGCCTATGGCCTACCACCAAAACCCTGTACGTGGACAGCAAATTCCCTCTCCAACCGGAGCATTTCTGTTGTCATGGATGGCCATTCCTCTAAACTGTATCCAATTAATGCAGGAGTTCCTCAAGGTTCAGCTTTAGCCCCTACTTTGTTTCTTCTCCACATCAATAACCTCCTCTCTAGCACATCCAATCCAGTTCACACTTACGCGGACGATAGAACCCTCCACTCCAATATACAATATTCTAAGTCTGTCTCTTTAGCCCAACTAGATGAGGATCGCAGACTCATGGAGGGTTCTATCTCCGTGGATCTCCAAAAAATATTTGACTGGGGAAGTAGAAATCTTGTACAATTCAACCCCACCAAATCACAGTCTTGCTTTCTTTCTCATAAGAGATACACCAGCCCTAGACCCATCACGATAAACAACCAAGTTATTCAAAGTAATGAGTCATTTTCACTTGTTGGCATCTCTGTGGATCAAAATCTCAATTGGCACCAACATGTCACATCAATTGCAGAAGCGGCTGCTAAGAAATTAGGTTTCCTCTTCCGGGCTCGCAAATACTTTTTACCAGCTAATCTCTATACTTTATATACTTCACAAATAAGACCAAAACTCGAATACTGCTCCCACATCTGGGGTGCTGCTGCCGCTTCTACACTCGCTATCCTGGACTCCATTCAGAAGAGAGCTATACGTCTCATCGGTGACCCTACCCTCACCCAAAGGCTGCCATCCCTTGCGTACCGACGTGCCGTTGGTGACCTCTCTCTCTTTTATAGATATCTGCACGGGCACTGCTCAGAGGAGCTTTCTTCCATAGTTCCTCCACCTGCTGCCCCCAGCTGATCTACCAGGGGAACAGAGCTAATGCACCCTTTTACTGTCCAGGTCACCAGACATAGAACATCTTGTTATGCCTGCTCTTTTGTCCCGAGGACTTCCAAGTTGTGGAATTCCTTGCCGGCACATGTTTTTCCTTCTCCCCCGAACCTCCAACCCTTCAAGTCCAGAATTAACAAGTTGCCTCTTTCCTCCTTGTCGACACCCACGGTACGATAGTATTTAGGCTGTAAGCCCTCGTGGTGTGTTGTTGAAATAAAAAAATAAAAAAAGCTCATTATAATTGTTACTATACAAGATACGAGAAAAAATTGTATACGTTAATTATAGGGTGTCTTAAGCTGCGCTTATGAAAATATTTTGACAATCACAGCGTGGTCCATAAATCATTCGTGATACCTACAACACCCGAACACCCTTATATTAGTGAATTTTTGCATTTTTTATCGAAATATGATGCATGTTTGTAAGAAAAAAATCGAGACGGAGTAAGTGTGTTTTCGTAAAATCCTTGAAATTTCAATAACTCAATTTGCTATTAAGCTAAGGTTTGTTGGCTAGGAAACCAATTTTCTCGCAAATATTTTAAGTTTATTTTCGGAAAAATTTTGTACATTTTCAAACATTAAGTAATTTTCAGGAGATATGGTACATTGTTTCTAGTATATAGGTTATACCGGTAACCAGATTGATGCCTGCTTGCATAAGAGAGACATATTTGCTATTAAAAAGATTTTTATGAAAATTCACTTCCATAACGCACTTGCTGCGTCCAGACTTTTATTATTGTGGAGTCGCACCTGCATTTTAGATAAGGAATTCATAGGATCTATATAGAGATCTATGAGCTTTTTAATGAATTTTCTTTTAAATATATCACTAAGGGGGAAATCCAGACTTTTGAAGTTTTTAAAAATTTCTTCAAATGAGTGCAAACTAGGCATATCCGGTATGAATTTTAATTTTTATATGTTCGCATTGTAAAAAGTAAACTATGTACCAAAATTTAGATTTATAAGTTAAAAGAAAAAAAGCTATGGGCATTTAATAAAGAAAAATATCAGCGCCACTAAAAGTCAGAGAAGACGCAATACCAAAATACTGTATGTGTTAAAGAAAATCCATCAAATATTACAGATAACGCTTATTTTTTATTCGCGCAGAAAGGTTAAGAATTACAAGAAAAATTACTTTGAACATTTTTTAAGTTTTCTTCTATAACTATCAAGTGGAGATTTGAAACGTCAAAAATAAGTAATGTCTAAATAAAACTTTTATAACAAATGCGGTTTCTGAATGGTAAATATTGCAAGAAATGTATGATTTAACAAGCTCAAAAGCCATAAGAGGCTGCATTTTTATTGAATCCTAGAGAATTTTGAGAGCTAACTTTAAAAGTAAATGAGCTTCTAGCTCTTCCCTTTTCCGAGGCTTTGGAAGCGTAATAACAATGTTATTGGCCTCTATTGAAGCAATGTGTTCTACTGTGTGCCAAACAACAATTGCTGAGCGTAACTTTTGAGAATAAAGTTGATCTCTCCCAATCCTTCATTATGTATAACGTTTACAAACACGCCAATGTAATGCACAAGAGTTTTTTGTTGCATATTTTACTTCTACAAATTTACCACTTTTAGCTGTTACCAAGTCAAAATCGAGAAGATTAAGACCTTCTTCATCAAAATCATGAGATGAATCTTGACTTCCAAGTCGCTGGATTCTGACAAGAACTCTGCTTATATTTCGAGAGGGAACGAAACGTGACAGCTATAAGAATGTAGAAAGGTCTGGCACTATCATAGACGGTATAAATAACCAAGCGGTAGATGGAGCAGTCACTCAGTAAGTGAGTCGGTTTTTGTGCTGAATAAACAGTAATAGAAGACAGAAAGTAAAATATAGACATTTGGTAATAGAGAAATATAATAGTTGGTGTGTTTATTGTTAGAATTTAAATAGTTATAGTGAATCAGTAGTTTAAAAAGCTGTGTTTTGTTAGTCAACAAATAGAGAACACTGATGAACGTAACAACTGATGTCAAAAGTGGGATTTTCAAGCTACTAGTGAATATATTTCCCAGAATATTCGTCGAGTAACCTGGACATTTCTGGACTATTTGGAAGATTAGTGTCATAGATAACTGATAACTGATTGTATTTTTGAGACAGCATAAACTGTATACCAGCTTTAAGTACGTATAAGCCTTATAAGGCATGTAATGCCACAGCCAATAAGGACACTCAGCTATTGGAAATTGTTAGATAAATGAAAGAAGAAGCAAGAAAAATAGACGAAGAAGTCAGAAAAAAAAAGAAGAATAGATACCACCCAGTCTGCTGTCAGAATACATATACGAGTAGAAAGCGACGGCATGAACGCCGGTTATGATATGCGAGCTAATTGGACTGGTTTTAAAAAAGATCGGATATGGTTTTAGAATCCAGTACGGCGTAAGGGACTGTCACCGAAACTACAAAAATTATAAGAAGGTCCGTACAATGTGATCAACCATGTCAATGAGGCTGTGTATCGTAACCAAAGGAGCCCAAAAAGCAAGATGAAGGAGTCCATAAAATAGACAAGCTTATGCCATACGAAGAAATGACAGAATTACACCAGGACGATCAAATATGAAATGAGGCAGTGTTACATGAGAGTCCATTTCATAGAGCATTATTTCCTCTATAGTCGCAGGCAGCTTGTAGATTGTGTTGACAGCAGAGAACCCAGAAAAATTATATTTCGAAAAGGGACGAGAATGACAGATGGAAGATTGTAGGTCGGGAACTATCATAGACGGAATAAATAAGCGAGCGACAGAAAGGGCAGTCAATCAGTAAGTGAGTCAGTGTTTGTGCAGAATAAACGATAATAGAAGGCAGAAAGTGAACTATAGACATTTGGTAATAGAGAATAACAATGTTTTGTGTGCTTCTTGTCAGAAAAAGTAGTTATAACGAATTAGTAGGTTGAAAAGTTGTTTTTTGTTAATCAACAAATAGAGAACTCATATGAACGTAACATTATTAATCGTTTATGCCTGAGTGAAAGAGCTGAAATGATTGCTTCTGGACTGTGCATTTCAATTTGCACCTGATTTTCCTTGCCACATCAATAAAATCTATTTATTATTATTAAAGAAACGAATTAATGAATAAACAAAAGGAAGTTGGATTCACACCAAGTTTGACCTTTCACCTCCACGTCAGAAGACACGGCATCGACAACGCACAACTCTTAACCTGTATTTAGGACAGACCTCTCTTGCCAGCGAAATTCCGTCATTTATGGTTCATTTAAGATTCAAGCCTCAGATATCAATCTTCTATTTATATTTCTTATTTATGTTTAACATCATACCTATGTTGCAATTCCTTAATTAATTGTTTTATAGTTTTCAAATGTATTTTTTTAAATAAAAATTCTTTAAAAATAAATTCTGTCAACCAAAAGTTAACACGCGTAAGAAAATTTTTAAGTCATGCTGAATGTAAACAAAATTGTTAAATCAAGGTGAGGATTTTATTGAAGTAAGTTTATTGTTTTATTTTCAATATAATTGAGTATTTGTAAATTTAAATTGTTTCGGTAGTACTAGAAAATATGTATACTATACTAATGAGTTGAATCATATGTATCTTTGCCTTTATAATTGCCAACATATCCTTCATTTTCAGCCAAGTTTTCCCGTCCAGCCTTCCCCTTACCCTTTCCACTCTCATCAAATCGTTCTTTATGGCTGCCTGTATACTGAGATGTATCTGTTAGTCGGTCCACCCCGCCGGCTTTTACTGCTTGCTGTAACAAAAAAAAAGTTAGCAGTGAGGAAAGTAACAAAGTTCAATTATTATTATTATTATTATTGTCTTTGTTTTTCTTTATATGTACATAATTCATTCATTCAATTCAACCCCACCAAATCACAGTCTTGCTTTCTTTCTTATAAGAGATACACCAGCCCTAGACCCATCAAAATAAACAACCAAATTATTCAAAGTAATTAGTCATTTTCACTTGTTGGCATCTCTGTGGATCGAAATCTCAATTGGCACCAACATGTCACATCAATTTCAGAAGCGGCTGCTAAGAATTTAGGTTTCCTCTTCCGGGCTCGCAAATACTTTTCACCAGCTAATCTCTATACTTTATATACTTCACAAATAAGACCAAACCTCGAATACTTCTTCCACATCTGGGGTGCTGCTCCCGCTTTTACACTTGCTATCCTGGACTCCATTCAGAAGAGAGCTATACGTCTCATCGGTGACCCTACCCTCACCCAAAGGCTGCCATCCCTTGCCCACCGACGTGCCGTTGGTGACCTCGCTCTCTTTTATAGATATCTGCACGGGCACTGCTCAGAGAAGCTTTCTTCCATAGTTCCTCCACCTGCTGCCCCCAACAGATCTACCAGAGGAACAGAGCGAATGCACCCTTTAACTGTCCAGGTCACCAGACATAGAACATCTTGTTATGCCCGCTCTTTTGTCCCGAGGACTTCCAAGTTGTGGAATTCCTTGCCGGCACATGTTTTTCCTTCTCCCCCGAACCTCCAAACCTTCAAGTCCAGAATTAACAAGTTGCATCTTACCTCCTTGTCGACACCCATTGTGCGATAGTATTTAGGCTGTAAGCCCTCGTGGTGTGTTGTTGAAATAAAATAAAAATTTAAAAAAATAATTGCCAGGGTTTTTGATTACCCAAGACAAAGAGTACTTGTACACACTGCGAAAAGAACTCGTGTATTATTATTATTATTATTATTATTATTATCATTATTGAATGACTGAATGCTGTGGTGCACCACTTATAAAGCCATTTAGAACAAATAGTGGTATAGTGTACAACATACGAAAATTAATCAGTAATATATAAATTAGCTTAATTATCAAATAAACAAAACATACACAAGAATATGGTATGCAAGAATTTGGGACAAATTGGAGGTCTATAGGTCAAAATAAATTAACTTTGACCAAAACAAGTATCTGATTACAGGAAAATATTAAACACCAAACTCGGAAGTATCTGAGTTTAATACTGAGCTACTTCAATATCTATTAAAGAAAGGATCTATTATAAATCACACGATGACTGGCAATATCAACATAGATCTTTTGTCGGACCTGAAGACATCAGAAATATGTAAAAAAACACAATGAGCTATTTCGGTTTTACTTCTTGTATTGATGTCTCCATGCGTCATGAATATAAGACATGTTTGGATCCTTGTTTCGTTAGAGTGGATCAATTAGATTGTATATGACAGAGTTCATTATGACTGATCAACGGCGCTTGTGATAGAGGTTGTTCACAAGAGAGCTAACAAATATCCAAAAGAGCTTTACAAAAATCACATTAATTATCGTCAATTAAGTTATGACTTATCAAACGAGAATTGGGATTGTGTTTATAATGGTGGTGATGGTAATTAGGCCACAGAGAATTTTTATATTAGAGTTACTGTATGATCGCAACAATTAGAACCGTAGACCGGTTTCGCTCTCATTAGAGCTCTTCAGTACGGCATACTAATTGCAGCAAAAATGCACCAAAAATAACACGGCTATCGTATAGCCAGTCTTAAAACACTAAGTGAGTAGCGAACGTGTCGCCAACTGTACTCACTGACAAAGTCACCAACAGTGAGACACACAAAGTAGGCAAAAATTAGAAAGAATGGATTACTTCTGGAATTCTTAGGTGCATCAATAAAAATAATTTGTTCTATACACGTCTGTTAGTTGATCCTACTAATATTTGGCTCAAAAAGATAGTTAGAGCCGCAACGAGGCGTTTCGCTCAGAACATAATCAAAAAAAAAACCTAGATTGAGTAACAGTAAGGCACTGTGGAATGTAGTTGCGGACATTTTTAATAAAAGGAAGGTTGGAACAAGAGTGAATAATATGAATGAATACTTTTTTAATTAATACTTTTGTAAGATGAGATAAAATGTGGCTGATTAACTTGAACGCGTGGACTATGGGGGAGGGGGAGGCATCGATAAGGAGGTGCAGGATACTATATATATATATATATATATATATATATATATATATATATATATATATATATATATATATATATATGCGTCCGATGGTTGATGCCGTGGTTCGGAAAGATATTGGAGAACTGAAGATTAAAAAGTTTGCTGGGTTCGATTTAATTAGAGCTGAAACCCTGAAGCAGCTAGCACCTGAGATCTCACTAGTCCTGGTGTATATAATAAATAAATTCTTCAGCAATGGAATGTTTCCAAATGTGCTAAAAATGGGGATTGTCAAACATCTACATGAAAAATAATCTAAGAATGAACTTTCAAATTATCGAACAATACATTTGGTATCAAATATTAGTAAAATAATTGAAGAGTTAATTACGTCGAGACTGGTATTCTTTCTTGATAAACATTGTTTTGTCGCTGCGTCAATATGGTTTTCGGGAAAATAAATCTTCGGAAGACGCAATTCATAATTTAACATCACATATCTATGATGCATTTGATAACAGTATTCCTGCTTTGCGTATTTTTGTCGATCTTTTTTTTTAGAAGGAGGGGTCGCATCATGGGCTTCTGGGAAGCAGTCCCAGATATTGTAGGACACTTACCGACTAAAACCCTCTCGCGTCACCCGCTGCACCCTGGAACTGTCGCTTGTGGAACTATTTTCAGTGCGCTGGGCTCTCTACTCTTCTCTCTCAGGGATGAACTCTGAAGATATAATGTCTTGCTGGCATCTCTCTCCATATGCCTTTTCTTTCATTATTTGTTTTATCACTTTGTGTATCCTCTCCCATTTTTTTTAGCTTTTGGTCATTGGCATGGCAATGATCTCGGTCGACAGCGTGAGTCCCATGCTTTCATTTGCCTCTTGTCTGATGTTTTGCCCTCTCTGGCATACCAATGTGTGTTCCGAAGAATCTATTTCACCAGATATGCAGATGCTATGCCTGGTCTTCTCTATTTCCTCTGTGTAGCTGCGAAACGATCCGTGGCCCGTCCAGAACTGAGCCAAGAAATAATCGACACTACAATGACCCCATAGGACCCACGGTCCTAACTGTGAGATTAATTTCTGGATCCACTGGGTTACACTCTCGTTTTTGCCCTAACTCTCCAGCCATTGTCTGAGACTCAGCTGCTTTGCGTCAGCCCACCTTTCTCCTCTATGTCCTTCCCCTGTTTCATGTACATAGTTTCCCTCCCACGCGGGTATTTTAATTGGTGGAATTCCTGAGATAGCCTGAGCTGTCTTTGCAGATACTGACCTTTAAGTGCAAATCATCCTCAACAAGATTTTTCTTTGTACCTTTTCCATCATCTGCGCATATTTATTTTGTTCCAGAACTGCACACTATATGGGAGCCGCATACAGCAAAATAGAGGCCACTACTCCCCCGAGCATCCACCTCTTATAGTGGCGTGGGCCACCAACATTGGGCATTATTTTTGCTAGAATAGTTGTTTTCTCTTCTGGCTTCTTCACGGCTGCCTTCACAGGATCCCTGAAGGTGCAATTGTGGCCTATCAGCACTCTCAAATACGAACCGCCTATCGCGGGTGCGAATTCTCTTCCCCCCAGTTGGAAGCGTATGCTTGTACTCTTTCTAGGGCCCTCAGCTCTGAATTTTACCTCACCTTCGCCTCGTGCACACACCACAACCACCAAATCGTCTGCAAAACCAATGCACGGGGAGCCTTCCAATAGCTCCAGATGCAGTACATTGTCGTACAGGACACTCCACAGAGTAGGACCCAGGACAAAGCCCTGCGGAACTCCCGGCGTCACTTTTAATTCTTCCCCTCCCTCGATCAGCATTCTTCTGGTGTTAAAATACTGCCGTTGTGAGATGTTCCTTCTGTGCAATTCCCTCATTATTATACTCCAAGCGACTGTATTGAAAGCGTTTCTAACATCCTACATTATAAGAACGCATAGTTTCTCCTTCGCTTCTTCCTTCGTTACTATGACAGCTTCGATGGCCTGCGCCTTTATCGCCCCTTCCTGAAACCGTATTGATTATAGACCAAGCCTTCTCCTGTCTCTATTTTGTCAGTCAGCCTCTTTCTTATAAGCCATTCATACAATTTTCTCAGAATGTTCAGCAAACAGATGAGCCTATATGCTGATGGACTGTCTAGGGGCTTTCCTCCTTTCAGAACCAGTATCAGTTTGGCTAATTTATATTCTGTCGGAAACTCCTGCATCAGTAGAAGACCATTTAACACTGTCAATATCCGCTCTGAAACTACTTTTACCGCCTCCTTGATTATCTCCGGAGGGATTTCATCGACCCCTGGTAAATTTCCGGTCTTCATGGCATCGACAGTCTCTTTCAATTCTTCCATAGCAAACACCCTGATCTCCTGGCTCACTTCTTCAACGTCCGCCTGATCTTCACTGCTTGGAAACAAATGTTCTGCTATCTCCCTCTTTCTTTCTGCTATCAGCTCTATAGGTACCTGGTTTGTCATACGCCTTGTGGCAATTCTATAGGCGTCTCCCCATATATCTCTATCCAGTTCTTCACATAGCTCCTTCCAGTGTTATCTTTTGGACTGATGTATGCTGTTTCTCAAGTCTTTTCTTGCTTGTTTATAATCTTCCTCAAGTCTTCTCTCTCTCTCTCTCTCTCTCTCTCTCTCTCTCTCTCTCTCGCCCGTCTGCACTTATTCTATTGTACCTCGTCATCGCTCTTCTCTTCTCATTACATTTTCCTTATATCCATATCAATATATGTGTTCCACCAGTATCGCACCAAAGTTCTGTCCCCTGTATATCGTGCTGGCTTCATAGGCTTCATTCAGCACTGATATACAGTCTTCTTGTGTATGTTCCTGTTCTGTGACTTCCGAATTTTCCACTCACCATTTTAGTATAGTTTTAATAGCTCCCCAATCGTTTTCTACTTTTTTGCTATCTATGTTTCTTTTAGAAGTGCCACATCCCTTGATCTCAAATTGTATGAAGTGGCGGTCACTCAAGGACTCTTCATCCAGTACCTTCTATTCTATAATATTCGGTGGTATCTGTTGTGTCGAAGAAGTAATGTCGACAATAGACTGACTGTCTATAAATGTTGGCGCATTTCCCGAGTTATGTATTACCATATCTCTTGACTCCAACCATTCTGGCAGATATTCTCCTCTAGGGTCAGTATAATTTGATCCCCAATGACGAGACTTGGCATTTAGATCGCCGATAACTATGCTTTCACCACCTGCCCGCACCCTGTCATTCATTATTGCATTCACCTCCTTCTTATATATTCTTGTGTAATATTCGGGGATATATAGCAGCAATACATCTTGAACAGTTTCATGTGAATACAGACATATCCTTCTTTTACTATTATCCTTTCAACCTTAAGATTCTTGTTTATGAAGAGTACTGCGACACTTACTCTTCTGCCTTTGATCCAGTTATTTGCAGCAACTAATTTCCTGTTTGGTTCACCTACGACTACTATATCAACTCCTCTCTTCATTACCACAGCATATGCCATATAGTGACTGTTCTTAGGCCTCAACAAATTTGTCTGTAGAATACGTATATTTTTACCACCCATTAGTAATTAATTCCTTTCTGCCCTATGTCCCTCTTTTCGACACTTCATGCAATAGGCTTCTTTTTTGGCACATACCATCTCTCTTCACAATTTAGGAAATTGTCTGTCCTATCCTCCTCTTGGCACTTATGCGCTTTATGGACAAATTCTTGGCATCTGTAGCATCTCATTACTGAGACCCGTTCCTTAATTTCAGAACTCAGCCATCCAATCTTCATCCACCCGTTCTTGGTTAGCCTTTTAGTGAATTTTCGTAGAAAAAATTCACTAATGGGGAGATCCCGACTTTTGAATTTTGAAAAAATTTTTGCAAATGAGCGCGAACTAGGACCCCTAGAACCCATATCCGGGGTCAGTTTCAATTTTTATATGTTTATATATATATATATATATATATATATATATATATATATATATATATATATATATATATATATATATATATATATATATATATATATATATATATATATATATATATATATATATATATATATATATATATATATATATATATATATATATATATATATATATATGTATCACACCGATAACTCAAAAAATAATGGGCCGATTTTGATAAAATTTGGCATGTACCTTTCTTTTGTTAATAGCTTGGATAAGTTCGTTAGTCAGGAAAATCGGACGAGGTTTTCCGGGAAAATTTTGAGTTTTCATTCGAAAAAAATTCATATCTCAAAAAGTAATAAGCAGATTTTAATAAAATTTGACACATACCTTCCTTTTGTTAATGGCTTTGACATGTTTGTTAGTCAGGAAAATCGGACGAGGTTTTCCGGGAAAATTTTAAGTTTTCATTCGAAAAAAATTCATATCTCAAAAAGTAATAAGCCGATTTTAATAAAATTTGGCACATACCTTACTTTTGTAAATGGCTTTGACATGTTTGTTAGTCAAGAAAATCGGACGAGGTTTTCCGGGAAAATTTTGAGTTTTCATTTGAAAAAAATTCATATCTCAAAAAGTAATAAGCCGATTTTAATAAAATTTGGCATGTACCTTTCTTTTGTAAATGGCTTTGACAAGTTCGTTTTTTAGAAAAATTGGACGAGGTTTTCCGGAAAAATTTTGAGTTTTCATTTGAAAAATTTTTTTATCTTAAAAAATATAAAATCTATGATAACCAAATTTGGCAGGTAGGTTTACGATATAAAAAGTAAACTATACACCAAAATTTAGTTTTCTATGTTACAAGAAAAAAAAGTTATAATAAAATATTTTGTGCCAGATCATTTCTATGAAAATTCACTACCATAACGCACTTGCTGCGTCCCGAGCTTTTTTTCTGCCTCTGTTGGCAATGATACTGTCGCTGTTTTATTTTCAAATATTCCCGATCTAAGAGATATGATTCTTATAGGTTCTTCCCCTACCTCTACGCTAACTTTTATGGCCGAAATCACTTCTTCTTCCGTAGTTGTCACGTCCATCCCACTTATGAAGAACGTCATCTCTCTCCTTCTTGTATGGACTTATACTTCTTTGACATTTGCTACAATTTCTTCTCTCTAACATCTGCTTTTCCCTGTCCTTCGACCGTGAACGTCAATTCCCCGCATCTTGCCCCCTTAATGTTTTTAACTTGATACCAATTTTTTTCTATATCTACTCCTTGTTTAACATTTTTCAGTAAAGCCGCGTATCTCTGTTGATTCTTTACCTTGACCATTACTGTTTCTTCAGGCAGCTCAGCTTCTGTTTTCCCTGTTGCTTTGCTTGATTTTCTGCTAGCCATGGTGATGTTCATCGACGCACTAGATATGTCACTTTTACTCCACTTCCTCTAAAAACACACTCAAGTGTCTTTCTTGTATATTCTTTGCTCAGACTATCTGGAGTCGATATTGTCAAGCAGCTTCTGCCATTGTCAAGCTCAAGCTGTTTTAGATTGACAATTGCCTCATAGAGTATCCTCATATCATTCATTCCTTTTTGGTCCACGGCGAAGGCCACCAAATAAATGACTCTGGATTTATGTTCCTCCCTCCTTCCTCCTCTGCTCATTACGTTCCTTTCTCTATGCCTTATTTTATTAGTTCAGAGATGTCTGCATCTTTCATGGCTTTTAGCATACCCTTCACACATATATCTTTTGAGTCGACCAACAAAACGACATCTTCATCTTTTCTTAGCTGGACAAGGTTTCTGTAAATAACAGTAGTCTCATAAATACTCTCTGGCTATTCTATGTCCAGGAGATCTGCACACTCGTTGAATGAGGAGCCCTTTTCGATTGCCGCTATTATTTCTTCATCTCCTTCCATGCTGGCGCTGGTTTTGATGCCTACCTCTTTTGTGCCTTGTCCTACTCCAAGGTCCACTTGTCCTTCGATGCTTGCTGTAGCTTTTTGGACAGTCCTTGCAAGTTTCACCTCCCTAGGATACATCTTTTTCTATCCATCACCGTAGTCAACTGACCCATTTCTGCGATCTTCTTCTTGATCTCACTCTTTGTGTTTGATATGATCTTGATTGACTCATTTAGGCCTTTGGAGATTGCCGCTAACTTAGCCATCATATTTCTTATTTTCTCGCATTTGGGTTCGGGGTTTTCTCTCTCTCTCTCTCTCTCTCTCTCTCTTTGTACCAGCTTTCTCTATGTCCATCAGATTTGGCAAGCTACCAAGACGGTTTACCACAGACGTGGACAGAAGCTTCAGCACTTGGGCTCGTTTACTGCATGTACCGGTCACAGAATATTTTCGAATCGCAATTAGTTTAGGCGGGATCTTGAAAGGCTGTCCCTCCTCTTGAAAGGATCTATATCCTCCATATCCTGGCGCTGTTCTTGACTTTGCGCCGTATCTTTTTGACACAATGGAGTGTTGCTCTCTCCCCCAAAATCCGTGCGGATGTCACACCTAAGAGACGTGGAGTGGGATTCTCCGGACGAACCGGCACCCACCTGTGGTAATTCCTTGTGTGTTTTACCTTCCTTTTTTTTCTGGTTTGGCTTTAGTTGGGTTACCTTCCCTTTCTTTAACAGAAAAGTCACCGAGCCCTCGGATACCCTAATAGCGTCGGTGTTAACAAGAACAAGAGGCGACCGACAGTAGGAGAGTAGAAAGTGGCCTGATAAGGTAGATGAAAGCAAAGAATAAAGGCTTAGCATGAAGAAAAGAGAAGAGAAATAAGGCCAAAACCATTTCGGGTGTGTTTGCGTATAAGTGTGTTTTTTTGTGCGTGGTCGTGTATGTAGGTGTGTGGATGTGTACCCCCGTGGTCGCTATCCACGTACTCAGCAAGAGGAAGTCCCTAGGGGGATTTTTGTCGATCTAGCAAAAGCGTTTGACACTGTATGCCATAACATTTTATGGAGGAAAGTTAGAGCTTACGGCTTGAGAGGAAGCTTACAATTTCGTGTAGTTATTTGTCAGAGTCTCAGCCGGTGGTGGTGGTGGTAGTGTTGGTAGAAGATATCAATAGTACAGCTCTCTATATTAACTATGGTATTCCTCAGAGTTCCGTACTTGGTCCACTGTTGTTGACGGTGTATATAAATGACTTTTTGGAACTTAATGCCGATGCATATATTGTAAGTTTTGATGACGACGGAGCAGTTTTTTATACTTCTCACAACTGGACAGAGCTCAAGACAAAGGTGGAGCGAGACTTTGCGTCCCTGTATACATGATTTAAAGCTAGTAGATTAGCCATAAATTACGAAAAAACCACGTACTTGTCTTTTACATTTTATTCCAATACACGGCCAAGTATGGGTCCACTTTTGATTAGTGAAACGAGTGTGATTACCGAAGCGAATGAGCCTACTTAACTGGGAATTGTAGTGGATAAGCATTTACGGTTGGACTGTATGGTTAAGTTTCTCGCGAATGAATGGAGAGAATATCTAGACCAAAAGCAAATAAATATATTGTATTATGCATTTGTACAGCTCGCTTATGAGGTTTTGGAATGGGGAGGGGTGGCAGACAGTTATTTAAAAAAAATAGAGGTGGTGCACAAATGAATCATCAAAATTTATATGAGAAAAGTATTATATATTCCACAGAACTGCTCTATTGCGAGACAGAAATAGTGAATCTCGGACAGCTTTAGAACCTTTGTTTGCTAATGAATATTTCGGGGGGGGGGGGGGGGTAATAACGTTAGAATCTAGTAGGTAGTTACATCATAAGATTTCATCACAACTGAATGGTTCCGCGTAAGTTAAAGATCATTGGTCAGAGGTCTTTGCAATATTTGGCCCCGAAGCTATACAATATTTTGGCTGATCTACGGTATGCCAAATACTATGATCAGTTTGTATTGTGTGTGATTCTTTACTGATAATGATCTGTTTAATGTGTGTTTGTTCTGTATTTCGGGACTGGAGATTTTACCAGGCTGCACATTTTACCTAGACTGGACATTTTAGTTGGCCTGGACATTTTGGCTGGCCTTTTTTTCTTAGTGGAAGTGATGCAGTCAGTCACGCACAAATAACGTTTGTGTTATCCCAGTCACTTGAATTGTTTTATTTATAACTTGTATTACCTACACGTTTTTAATATACTTTCTGCCTTTCTGTATTTTGTTTCTAAATAATCATTATGAAACATGGGTTATTAGAATTTTTTGGATTCCGAAGCTATCCACATATTTTAGTTATCTCACAATAATTGTAGCACAAATTGGGTCTATTTTTTGTAAAGAGTTTACATGAGAGGCAGTCACGACAGTGTATGGTAACCTATTTCACACACTGTCGAATTCTGGTCTTGGGCCTCTCTTGCTCAAGTGTGAAACCGTGACCACGCAAGCGAATGTCAGTACTTCTTTGAAACAGCAAAGACATATCAGATTCGAGAAGGCTATTTAGAGCATAATAGGTCACTGTTAGGCCTCCTCCAATTTTTCTTTGAAGTAGTGAGGCCAACCACGGAGAAGCGTTCTCGATAAGGCGGTCTACGCTGCTCGAAAGAAAGTCTAGTTTCCGGATGCTGAACTGATTTAAGCAAGTTGACATAGCGCAAAACAATTAGACTCCAATCTAGACAGGCCTATTTTAAAGTCGGCTGCAAATAGAGTTAATATTTGTTAACAAAGGACGGGAAGGGCACATGTTGGAATGACTTTCTCAAAAGGAAATATGCAAAATATACGCCGTCACTAGAGCTGGAACCCCAAGCTAAAGACGTTTTAGTAATCGAACAAACCCAGAGTCAAGTCCCTGTACTAGTCGAGTCCTGGCAGTCAAAGAAGTCGAACGATTCAAAAGTTAACGTTTGACGCGACTAGATCTACTTCGGTGAGAACGAACAAAATCGTGTACTATTAATTTTCTTTTCTTCTATTTGTTGTTATTGTTAATAGTTTAATAAATATTTTAAAAAAACTAACAAAAGTGTGTTGGCCTTCCTGCAAGTTGACAAAATATGTGCAAATCTTTATGAAAGTTCACCACTTTCAGTTACTGTTGGTTAATAAATTAAGGTAGATGAGCGTTGTTAGCACCAACAAGAAGCACCGCACATTTGTCAATGGTTAAAGGTAACCTCCTATCGTCACATTATTTTTTGATAGATAACAGATCCTGTTGAAGTTAATGTTGATGCAGCAGTGGATTTGTGTAGCATTTTATATCTCTGCAAATGCAGAAGATTTTGAATGAATGACGTGATTCAGGTCCGACATGTAAGTTGGAAATAGCAAGTGCCCAAGGACTGACCCTTGGGGTACCCCACTCTTGACTAGATACAAAAAGGAACATCCTCCCAATTTCACACAAAACTGGCTCATCGACAAGAAAGCTTATATGCAGCATAGCGGATTCTTGCGGATGCCTAGATGATCAGGTTTGTAGAGCAGCTTCAGAGTGGACACTTTATCGATGGTTTTTGATGAAGCTACGTAAACTATGTAAGTGGGTAATTGATGATCTGGTGCTCATGTCTAGTCATCATTGCAGGAGAAAGGATTGGTGATTACCGATCTGCCAGGTCAAAATCAATGTTAATTGTCAGTAATTACGACAGTTTCAAAAAAACGCGCAGCATCTTGCAAATTACTATTACTCTTACATTGCGATCCTACTCAGTTCTTTGTTACATTTACCATATTATGTAAAAGTAAATCCAAAATATGTGTATATTTCTACTTGTTCAAGTTATTACTCAAGATAAGAACTAATAAGAAAATTAAATGGGGTTATTTACGTCCTCTAAATGTTATCTCTTTACAAAGATCTAGTGAATCTACAGATCTGAAAATTGCTACCCATTAGTTTTTTGCGTTATAAGCTCAGTTCAAAATGAATCGCCTGTACCTTGTGTCCCGCAAACTTGTACCGTTTTTCAAATCTAAAAATGTCCTGTTGTTCTGAATAAGAATGTGTTTTGTGATGTCATACTTTGATGAAGATATCAATATGTACCTAGCCTTGAATTGTCAAGATAAGATAACTATAGAGTAACTAAAAATATGATAAGAACGAAGCATACAAATTTTCGCACGTAATTGTGATAAAAATTATAAGTACTTACTGTTGCTTTATTTGTTCCTGGAAGTCCACAGTTCATAAGTTTATCTTTGAGTTCCGCAGGATCTATACTTTTTGAATTTGCGAGATCTTCCACAAATTTAACAAAATCTTGATAACTAATGGTTTTGGCTCTAAAAAATTATAAACGTATATACCTATATATATATATATATATATATATATATATATATATATATATATATATATATATATATATATATATATATATATATATATATATATATATATATATATTAGATAAGCATTATTATAAAATAATAAATACAAAGGTAACATAAGTCAACTATTTTGCGGCTGTGTGTAGAATTTTTTTTAATGTTTGTTGCCCCTCTACACTACTCGTATTTATACCTATTTGGCATTGTTAAAACAGGTATATTGTAATGGAAAACCTTTTTTTTAATCATTGTTTACAAAACAGTTGTTTGGAAATCTGTTTCTAGATATTCTGAAACCACAAATATAAAAATATTAAAAACGGTGAGTTTGCAGATATTCTCACGGTGAGCTTTCATAAACATGCTTAGAATCCCCCTTGTACACGTAAACTCGTAAGCTCGTGTATGCGTAAAGAGGAATATTGTGGTTTCAACACCCAAGAAAGTTACGGGAACCAGAAAGAATTGAGGTGCTGGGAAGGGAAGGAAATTAAAAAGAATTATAAATGGAAAATGCCAAAAAACAGCTTAGTTTGAAATCTATTAGCGTATTTTTTTTGACATTTTGCAATTATACTTTATTCTAATATTGTCTACTTTGCAAAGCGGTCCTATTCACCCCGGTTCCCGGTAGACTCTTTTGGGGGTTAAAACCAGAACATTATTTTCGTATTTTATGCAAACAGGGGTAGTTGTACGCATGTAGGTATTTAAAAACAAAAATTCAAATAAAAGCCTGGACGCAGCAAGTGCGTTATGGTAGTGAATTTTCATAGAAATGATCTGGCACAAAATATTTTATTTCAACTTTTTTTTCTTGTAACATAGAAATCTAAATTTTGGTGTATAGTTTACTTTTTATATCGTTAACCTACCTACCAAATTTGGTTATCATAGATTTTTTATTTTTTAAGATATTTTTTTTTCAAATGAAAACTCAAAATTTTCCTGAAAAACCTCGTCCGATTTTTCTGAATAACGAACTAATTCTGAATAACGAACTAATCAAATCCACTTACAAAAGGAAGGTACATGCCAAATTTTATCAAAATCGACTTATTATTCATTGAGATAAAAAAAATTTCGAATGAAAACACAAAATCTTTCTGGAAAACTTCGTCGGATTTTCCTGACTAACAAACTTGTCAAAGCCATTTACAAAAGGAAGGTACGTGCCAAATTTTATAAAAATCGGCCCATTATCTTTTGAGATAATAATTTTTTTCGAATAAAAATTCAACAATTTCCCGGAAAACCGCGTCAGATTTTCCTGACTAACGAACTTGTCCAAGCCATTTACAAAAGAAAGGTACATGCAAAATTTTATCAAAATCGGCCCATTATTTTTTGAGTTATTGGTGTTATTGGAGTGCTTTATGGTAGTGAATTTTCATTAAAATGTTTTTAATAGCAAATATGTGTGTTTTTTTTTAAGAAAGCAGGCATCAAATTTGGTTACCAGTATACCCTATATAATAAAAACAATGTGCCATGTTTCATCAAAATAACTTTATTGTTTGAAAATGTACAAAAACGTCCGAAAGTAAACTTAAAGTGTTCCCGAAAAAACTCGTTTCTTGGTCAACATTATAGGTTAATAGCAAATTGAGCTATTCAAATATGAAGTATTTGATGACAATTCGCTACCATAACGCACTTGCTGCGTCCAGAATTTCTTTTCTTACAAACATGCATTATATTTCGATGGAAAATGCAAAAATGCAATAACATAAGGCGTGTTTGATTTAAAAAAAAAGGAAATTTGTATCACCAACGACTTATGGGCCATCTGTAATTGTAGAAATATTTTTTTAAGATGTAGTTCAAGACACCCTATAATTATTATATACCATTTTTTTCATATCTTGTATAATAATGGATATATTGAGCTTTATTGATTTTTTACGAAAATTCGACAAAAATTATATACCATTAAACGATAAACTCTATAGCTAAGGCTACTGCCAAGCATCAGAGAAAGGGTCTATTTGAAATGAATTTTCTGGATATCTTTTAGTAAAATGAAGGACAATGACGGTCGAAACTAAGACTTCAGGGTCTGTAAAACATTCTTCTTGAGACATTTTATTTCCATAGCCCTTATTATATTCAAGGTCTTTGCCTAAATGTTGCCGATTTTGACGTTTTAAATCGCAACTTTGACGTTTTGAGGAAAATCCCAATTTATTTTTCTTTAAATGCCTATAACTTTTTTGCCTTTTACCTACAGAGCTAAATTTTGGCAGGTAACTTACTTATAAGGATATAAACCCGCGTAATTTGGTTGCCCTTACTTGTTAATTCCGGAGATATACATTTTTTTCGAAATAAAACACAAATTTTCCGGGAAAACCTGGGCCGATTTTCCTGGCTAACGAACTTATCCAAGCCATTTGCAAAAGGAAGGTATTCACTAACTTTAATAAAAATCAGCCCATTACTTTTTGAGTTATAGTTATCGGTGTGATATATATATATATATATATATATATATATATATATATATATATATATATATATATATATATATATATATAAAATTGAAACTGACCCCGAATATGTGTTGTGGAGGACGTAAGTAGCACTGATTTGAAGAAATTTTTTCAAAATTCAAAAGTCGGGATCTCCTCATTTGTGAATTTTTTAAGAAAATTCACTAAAAGTGAATATCACGCCACCGTTTCATTTCTCCGCCAAAAGACCCAAATAAAAAGCTAGGGGAAGGACAAACCGCATAATAACACACCACACAGAATTCACCGGTAAAACAGTGTCGACGTGAATGTAAAGGTGGTAAGGTTGATCTGAACTGACCGTGAGTAGCCTGAAAGTTCACTATAAAATTAATACGGCCACCGCTGATTGTACGTTTCCATATGCGTTATTTTTAAGTTCATCGTTCGTCACATCAAAAACAGGTAAATTTGTTATTCCTTATAGTTTAAAGAAAAAAGATTGAGTTTGTGTGAGGAAAGAAAAGACATTCCAAACCTGTATTTCTGTAATTTTTTCCTCCTCTTTATTTTTCTCATATGACGGATAGTGATCTGTATCGATCTCATTATTAAAATTATACAATGTTTTTAATGTTTAGGAAACCAATATTTTAACTTACTTGAATTTATTGAAACATATTCCAGTGTCAGTCGTAGTTATTTTTTTGCCATCGATGACATTAGCTTGTTTCATCCATTTGTCCGACTGCGTGAGGGTTATAGTTTTTCCATCAGATTTTGTATCTCCAAATTTTGAAAAGTTAACAAATTGTTGCTGCAAACTCATACCACCCTGTGCCATTTTTATTTGTGAATGTTCTGGACAATATTACTGAAATTTGATATGGGATGAACTATGAATACACCTACTGGTGGACGAACGGTTAGAATTTTGACAGTTTTGGGCTTGGATATATCAATTGTCAGAAAATTTTAAAGGCTCTGGCCTCTTGCGCACCACAGAAAAGTATATTATGAAACGCCGATTAACTCACCTCCAACGACGGTTTAAATTTCTATACAGTGAGTCGGCATAGTATGGAACAAATTCCGTAAAATCTTTAGGGCACAAACAAAAAAAATCTCTCAAACACGAAATGTGCACATTTTGACATAAAATAAATTGTAACGTCATCGGTTTCGGAATATGACGACATCGTCAATATTTTTTAAAACTCCTAATTTTGAGAGTTCTATTTGACAGAGAGGCTTTTTTTAATGCAGATCACCAAATTTCACCATATTTTATGTTACATAAGAATATTTTTGAGAAAATGGAGGTATCATTTTAGAACACTTTAATCAAACAATGTAAAAAATTTCGGGATGCAGCAAGTACGTTATAGTAGTGAATTTTCATAAAAATTGTAGACTATTAGTAAGATGTATTATTAACAATAATTATTTAAATTTAAATGGACCTTGGAGATCGGTTTTAGAGTCCCAGTTAGCGATTATTTGAAAAAATGTATATTTTATATGGAGCTAAAAAATTAAAATTTGGCCTTAGATATAATATGTAAGTACTGTAAGTGTCTAAAAAATTGTGTTACAAATTTCATTCAAGTTAAAAAAGTTTTTCAGAAAAAAATTAATTATTTACAAAGGGAATGTACCTGTCAAATTATAAATATGGCAGGTATTTTTCCTTATTAATTGCTTAGATGGTTTTGTTTTAGTCAACCCATCCAGTTTTTGCAAACAATAAACAACAAAAAAGTTTTTTAGAACAAATTTGTAGTTATCCGCGAACCTCATTGTTATTTTTCTTTAATTTAGTACCCACGGTGCGTTTACATAGGTGTTAGTATGGTTCAAGATTGAAGAATCCAGCTTCATGGGAAATTTATTGAGCTATCGGATTTGAAATATTTTTACAATAATTTTCTACCATAACATACTTGCTGCACCCAGACCCTATCCAACACTTATTTATGGTTGCTGTATCCATACTTTTTGAAAATGATAAATTATTACAGCTTACTATTGAAGACTGACAAACAAGGCAACCTCAAAATCATTTTTGGAAAAATATTTTTTTTAAATGAAATGAGATAACAATTTAAACATAAATTGAAAATCTTGGTTCGCTGCTTCGTCGCGGAGGTTCTCCTTTCCTTCTTCATGCATACAATCACCTTCAATGCATAAACAATAGAACAATGTAAACAAGAAAAATTCCCCTCAGTAAGTTACGGGACCTACAGTGAATATAGAGGTTCTGCGCGCGGTAAACATGATTTTAAGGAGGTATAACTGCAAAATGGAATAAAGGCAGCTTAAGGAGATCCAACTAAGCTGTTTCTTTCGCACTTTCCGCTCACATTTCCTTTCTATATTCTTCTCCGCCCAGCACCCCTATTCACTCTTGGTCCCGTAACTTTCTTGTGGGCTGTTTGCAAGAAATTCTTCTTGAGGTTTGGGCATTCAGAAGCGGCTCTGAGCATATTTCTAGAAAGATTTTTCTAAACACCCCTCATGTGCTAATCTGCAAATTTACCGAGGATTTTGTTTTTGTTTACAAACGGAATGCATCTATGAAATTATAGGTGGCAGGTAAGTATTTTTCCAGAATAATCGCTTGAATGATGGGTTTTAATCAACTCAATCGAACCAGTTTCTGCAAACAAAACAACAAAATAGGCTTTTTAAAACAAATTTGTAATTATCTATGAAGCTCATTGTGTTATTTTTTAAATTTAGTACCCACGCTGCTTTTATATAGGTTTTATACTATGTATCGTAACTGAAGATTCTAGTTTACGGAATGGGAAATTGGGTTATCACCATTTGAAATATTTTAATGAAAATTTGCTACCATAACGCACTTAAACTTTTTTCAACACTTATTTACTATTGCTATGTCCATACTTTTTTTTAAATGAAATAAATATACACAATACCAAATTTTGAAATTAACATTTTCATCTGTTTAGATAATTTTAACTAGGGATGTATGCACGATATAATAACTTACAAGAGATATGATATTGCTTATATGCCACAGCCCCTTCTATGACGTCATGTGGTGAGTGAAAAGCGGGCGCTATCACTTGAATGTAAACACTTTCCAATATTATTTCATTCTCTTACAGGTTTTTTAGAGTTTGCAACTTTTTGGTTATTTTAGTGATTAATTTTCAAGTTTTACCTTTCTAGGTGCGATAATATCTAGCTTGGCTGTTAAAATCTGTAGTTAGGAGCAGAAATAAAAGCTGTTTATTGTAATTGTGTTTGCACTTAATATACAGGCTGTCCAACGACGAACGCCATCGGTTTCTCAGAAACGTTTCGAAACTTTTGAAAATTTGGCAGTTTACTGAAGTCGATTGGGGAAACTCGGCTAAAATATTTTCTATATGGTGGCACTTATCCGGTTATGGTAGTGAATTTTCATTAAAATGTTTTTAATAGCAAACATGTTTTTAAGAAAGCAGGCATCAATCTATATAGTAGAAACAATGTGCCATGTTTCATCAAAATAACTTTATTGTTTGAAAATGTACAAAAATTTCCGAAAGTAAACTTAAATTGTTCCCGAAAAAACTGGTTTCCTGGTCCACCTTATAGGTTAATAGAAAATTGAGCTATTCCAATTTGAAGCATTTAATGAAAATACGCTACCATAACGCACTTGCTGCGTCCCGAATTTCTTTTCTTACAAAGATGTATTATATTTCGATGGAAAACGCAAAAATGCAGTAACAGGGCGTGTTCGATTAAAAAAAGAACATTTAAATCACCAACGACTTATGGGCCACCCTGTAATTGTGGAAATATGTTTTAAGATGTAGCTCAAGACACCCTATAATTAATGTATACCTTTTTTTTTCGTAACTTGCATAATAACGGATATATTGAGTTTTAATGATTTTTTACGAAAATTTGACAAAAATGATATACCATTAAAGGATAAACTCTATATCCAACACTACTGTCAAAGCATCAGATATTAATTTGAGGTTCATTGCCTAAATATTACCAATTTTGACGTTTTAAATCGCGACTTTGACGTCTTGAGGAAAACCCAAATTCATTTTTCTTTAAATGCCTGTAACTTTTTTGTGCTTTAACCTACATAGCTAAATTTTGGTAGGTAGCTTACCTATGATGATATGAACCGGCGTACCAAATTTGGTTGCCCTTACCTTATAAATTTTTTTCTAAAGAAAACTTAAAATTTTTCCGGAAAACCTCGTCCGATTTTCCTGACTAAAGAACTTATCCAAGCCATTTACAGAAGGAAGGTAGTGCCAAATTTTATCAAAATCAGCCCATTATTTATTGAGTTATCGGTGTGATATATATATATATATATATATATATATATATATATATATATATATATATATATATATATATATATATATATATATATATATATGTATATATATATATGGGGGGGGGGGGGGTGGCTGCAGCAAATAAGCGTTAAAAAATAATATAAAAGACAGCTTTTTCCTTGTTTATTTTGTTCATTATTTAAAAGAAGAAAATAAGAAGTTTATTAAAATCTGGTTTTTCTTTAAATCAAATTGTTTTAATGAAAAAATTGAATAAAACTTATATCATTCGATTTTTTTTACAATAACAGAACTGCCTGTCATTCTCCATACTTTCTATGAGTGTGGATTGTAATTCAGGCTTACAACTATTTAGATCTTCTTCAAAAACAACGATTTATCCATAAGTATATTTATTTATATCTAACAACAAATTTTTTAACACAAATAACTTTAATGGCATGACCACATATTCAATTTCCAATGATTTTTTTCTTTCTTGCCTATATACATTTATAAGAAAAGAAGTACTTAACCTTCTGTCCTCCACCATAAATTTTCAAACAATTGTGCAACTATGCATTATAAAATGTGAAAAAGTAGATGCCACCAAAGATAACTTTCTTGAAAATAAGAAAATAAATGCTTAATAATATGTGGCTTCACTACTTTAAATCACATTTTTGTAATTAAGATATGGAATAAATCTTATATCAATCGATTTTTTGGTAGAAAATGACCTTTTTAGTAAGGTGAGCCGGGATTGAGTTTCATACATTGTTACATATATAACAAGTAATTACCCATAAGTATGTTTATTTGTATCTAATAACTTAAACACCTTTTTTCCAATTTTATATTAAAGCAAAAAAAAATCAATACAAATTAACCCTCAAAATATTGTTATGCAATTAGGTAAGCCATTTTAAACATATAAAAAGTACGTATATCCCCGCATATAAATTGGCATTTTTATTTCAGTTTCGCTTATATGTCATGTTTTGCGACTAAATATGAAGCAGAGATTAATATTAGGTTTTATCCAAGGAAACAACCATTCGCCCAGTCGGCCAGACAAATACTGAAAAAAGCGGTATTCTCGCTCGAATCGCCGTTCTATTGTAGTGTCGACTAAACGAACTGTCGGCCGAAAGAAATGTCGGCCGAACGATATGCCACGTACAGGATAGCTCTTTACCAGCAAAATAGCCAAACAAAATCATTTTCGTCTTTCCAATATTCATTCTTAGATCCATATCTCTAAACCAGTGTTCCAGTGATGGCAAAGATTCCTAAACTTTGTAGACCAATACATCTGTTTTAGCTCCCACAATCAGTGAAGTATTATCAACAAAAAGTATTGTCTTTTGCGGTAATACATCCGGTAATTCATTAACATAAAGTAGGAAGACTATAGGTCCCAAAATGAACCGCTGTGGTACTCCTCTTTTTGTTGTCATCCAAGCTGCTGTTTTCCTTACTCCTGTCTGACAATCGTCATAAACTATCGCCTATCTATTAAATATGATCTTATCAGACTAAGAGATGTCCCGCTAAAACCCGTTTGTTCCAATTTAGCTAGAAGTGTTTCAAAGTTTACACTATCAAAAGCTTCTGTTGGGTCCAGCAACATACATATGTCCTATCTCCTGCATTAAGTCCTTCGGTAATTTATTTCATTGCTTCAAATATCGCTCTAATAGTAGATCTCTACTTAATATATGAGTTTTGATTTTACTAAGTATTTGATGTTTTTCTATGAAGGAGAGTATTTTTTTGCATATAGTTTTTCCAAAAATTTAACAGTATTCGAAATGTGCGAAATGAGGCGGTAATTAGTTAGTAAATGTATATCCCCATTTTTGTATACAAAAATAACCAACGATTTCTTTAGATTAGCCAGAAATACATCGTCTTGCAAAGACAAATTTAAAGTGTACGAGGACGGGTCAATAAGTCCGTGACTTTTTGAATTTCCCACCTCTTCACAGGAAGGGCAACACTGTCCGTGTCAACAAGCTCAACAAGCATCTGTCAGTTGACTCCTGTAAAATTTTAAACAAGCTTGTGTCATTTAGTTTGTGTTAGATAGTTTGTGTAAAGAAAATTATTACTGAACCCCACGTTGTAGGCCAGTGTAAAAAAAAATTGTTTCTCTTTTTTATTTAACACTAAAATAATATAAAATAAATATAATATGATATGACACAAAATATCTCAGGGTTTTGAGTTCAGGCACTAGTGGTTGGTTGGTTTTAAGTGGTACAAATAAAAGCAGGCATTATTAATAAAATTTGTTTATTTAAAAAATTATTGACTCTATATAATGCAGGTGGTTAAAGTTTACTCAATTATATAAAAGAAAAAGAAATTTAATTTAAATATTGGTGACACTGTAAAGATGTATTGTGGAGCACACTCTATACAAGGAAATGAAAGCCACAGATAAACAGTGTACTTAACTTTCAGCCCCAGGTCGAAGGGGTCCTTCTAGACGATGTTGTTGAAGGAGAATCCTTATTGATGTTGTCCTGGGGGTTCTTGCTAACGGTGGTGTTGAAGGGGCTCCTTGCTGACAGCGTTGTTGTTGAAAGCCTCAACGGTGATATTTAGGGCTGCTTTCCTACCAGCGGTGTGGTTGAAGCGTGCTTCCCTACCAACGGGGATGTTGTTGAAGGGGGCCCTGCCCTAATGATGGTGTTGCAGGTTCCTCCCTAACGTACGGGTTGTGTGGTTGCTCCCTAACGTACGGTGATGTGGTTTGCTCCCTAACGTACGGTGTTGTTGAGAGGACCCTGCCCTAGCATACGGGTTGTTGAAAGGGCCCTGCCCTGGCGTACGGGTTGTTGAGAGGGCACTGCCCTAGCATACGGGTTGTTGAGAGGGCACTGCCCTAGGGGTTGTTGAAAGGGCCCTGCCCTAGCATACGGGTTATTGAGAGGGCCCTGCCCTGGCGTACGGGTTGTTGAAAGGGCCCTGCCCTGGCGTACGGGTGGTGTGGAGAGGGCCCTGCCGTACGGGGTGCCATTTAAGCATGCTGCTCTCGGATTGAAAATTAGTGGTGATATTTCATCTTTTACGGTCGATTGAGAAGAGAGAACCTGTCATGTGTCGCAGGCGTATTTAATGGTTCACTTATCGCAAATCTGTCATAAATTAGCTCGAACGCAGGCGTGCTTCCATGAGCGCAGAGTTTGACGTCACTGAGGAGACTTGGACGCTGACGTCACAAGAGGGGCCGATTTAGAAGCTTAAAAATAAACGGCGTTGACGCGTGTGACATGTTACACTTGACAGGTTACAGATAGCCATTGAAAGCAGACAACCTCTTGAGTTATAACGAAAATGGAAAAAAGTTAATTTCGTGTGCTTATCAAACATTATTTTTTGAGGAAAAAAAATCACTCAAACCATGGCTAAGCTTGATAAATACTATGGGAACTCTGCATCCTCAATGTCCATGGTAAAAAAGTGGTTTACTGAATTTCGTTGCGGCCGTACAAACACAAATGGCGCGGAACGTTCTGGACGCCCAGTTGAGGTCGCTACACCCGAAACAATTGAAAAAATTCACGATATGATGTTGGCCGATCGGAGATTGAAAGTGTGGGAGATTGTGGAAGCCGTAGGCATATCACATAGCTCAGTGGTTTCGATTTTGCATGATCACTTGGGTATGAGAATGCTATCCGCAAGATGGGTGCCGCGTTTGCTCACAATCGACCACAAACGCAATCGTGTGACAACTTCGAAGGAGTCTTTGGCGTTGTTCAGCCGCAATAGGGACAAGTTTTTGCGCCGTTTCATAACCGTGGACGAAACTTGGATTCACCACAACACACCAGAGACCAAGCAGCAGTCAAAACAGTGGGTTTCTCCGTGCGAATCGGCGCCAAAGAAGGCCAAGGTGGGTTTGTCAGCCAATAAAGTCATAGCGACCGTTTTTTGAGATGCAAGCGGTATAATCCACATTGATTACCTTAAAAAGGGAAGAACAATTAACGGCGAATATTATGCCAATTTATTGGACCGATTCAATGATTTGAAGAAAAAACGCCCACAATTGGGCAAGAAAAAAGTTCTTTTCCACTAAGACAATGCAAGGGTGCACACATGTGTAGTCTCAATGGCAAAATTGCATTCACCCTATTCTCCGGATTTAGCTCCGAGTGTCTATTTCTTGTTTCCAAACTTTAAAAAATGGCTCGGCGAAAAGAGATTTGACTCCAATTATGAAATCATTTCACAAACAAATACCTATTTTGAGGACCTCGACAAATTTTATTTTTTGGAAGGGATAAAAAAATTGGAGAAACGTTGGACGAAGTGGATAAAGCTTGATTTTGTGTCATTCAATTGTGTTATACACTCCTTCATTAGTTTGTTAAAAAAATATTGTATCCATTATATGCTTCACTCTTTCTGTTGATATCGAATTGCTCAAATTTATGCTATCCGATATATTTATCAGATAATGATTGACATAAGTGAGCCGCTTTTCATCGATTTCTTCATCTATAGAAATATGTTCTAAATTAAATACATGTTTCTTAGAACTTTTCGTCACCTCGTTCACGTAAGTCTTCTCATCAATCCTATTATTTAAAACTCCATCATATAATCTCTTGATTGCACTTTTGGTCTGTAGTTCTTTAGTTATTCAGTGCTTTTTACTGGTATTCCCAACTAAAATGACTCACTTCTTACAAACTCCATCCATAGCTTTTAACAACGTGTCATTAAAAATCGAGTAGCTCCGGTCAGCATTATTTGTGTGCACAAGGATGTCCCAGTCTGTTCTCTAAAATGTTTTTGACTATATTGATATTTTCCTGAGAAAATATCCGTACTTGCTTTTTTTCTTTATTTTCGCTCATGACGTTACTCATTGGTAATGATAGTCTCTGGGCAAAGTGATCACTGAAGGATGTCACAATATTGCCACTCTCATAAAGAGAAGCATCAATAAAAATATTATCAATTGTTGCAGCTGTTTTGTCTGTCACCCGTGTTGGTGACACTATAGATGGCTTAAGATTATATGTATTAAGAAGATCAGATAGTCTCTTGATTGTGGGGTTATTTCGACACATTATTTTTAGGTTAAAATCATCACATAAAAATACCTGTTTTATTTTTACTTCCACATCGTCAATACGTGTGAAAAAACGGCATCGGCGAAAAAAATTCCAAATTTTTTTGTCGCTGAAACATCGTTAAAATTGTCAAAACATATAGACAACGTGATTTGGGAACTGAAATTTATTCTGTCTGTTGGTCTGTCGGAGTGTATGTTTCTAGCCACGATAACTTTAGAACGAATTGAGATATCGTCTTCAAATTTTGTATACATTTAGTACCCGATAAACGAACGCTTCGATAGGAGATGAATGGGGGGGGGGGGTTGATTTGGTGAAAATTGATGTTTTTCGTTAGTTCTTTTCTAACGTTCTAGGGTCTGTTTAATAGAACATTTGGTATCCTGTGCGGAAATTAAATTAGAGGTTGGATGTATGGGGTGGAATATCGGTGACAGCATTTTCGATTATTTTTTCCCTAAAACGACGTAGAAAGTCTCCAAACATATAGAAAACTGATCTGGTATTCTGTGCTGAATACGTTATAAACTAGGGGTTGAATATCGGTGACAAAAATTTTGAATTTTTTTTCTAAAACAGCATAGTATGTCTCAAAACATACAGATTTTGTACCGAAATTTTTTTGTCTGTCTATTAGTAGGCGCAATAACTTTCGAACGAATTGAGATATCATCTTTAAGTTGGGTATCCAGTTAGCACCCGACAAATGAATGCTTCGAATTATTTTTGAGTAAAATCGCTTAAGGGGGGTTAGAGAATAAATAAGGGGTGATTTGGTGATTGGCATTTTTCGCTGAAACTCGAGTATATAACGTGTTAGAAGTTTATGGGTACACGAATATGAATATTTATTCTTTGTGGTCAAATCATGGACCCTAAATTCATTTCATGATAATGTCTTTCTGAGGAGAGTAGTTTATTACAGCTATGTGGAAGTTATGGTTCAATTTGCAGCACTATTTTGTTTCGGATTACTGTTTCTAACAGGTCCTGCCAGATAGGGATGAATTTGGTAGACTGGTCCATTATGTTACATGAGGTCTCCTATATACTCGTACATTAACGAGCACAATTTTCAATTCAGTTAGCTCTACGCCACTGCACTCAATTATCATTTCCATGATTTTCTGTCTTAAAACTTCTAGCTTCACAAACTTGATTTCATTTTTTACAAAAATACAGGAACTGTCACGCAACAAGTGCTCGACAGTAGCAGGAAGCCAGCGTATACCCCATCAATACAAACCAGGTCCATCTCAGCTGCTGTCATCTAGTGTTCTGTAAACGCAATAACATGAGGGTTTTTATTATTATTTAGATATAAATTTGTTTCTTCGATTTCATTTTTTAGACACTGAATATTTTCATGCATTATTACAAAATGAAAATCTGCCTCGGATGATCGAGTTTTCATAATTTGCTTTATTTTTATTTTTTTTGAGAATTGCAGATGCGGACGTTAGATCTAAAAAATTGCTTATCTCCTTTTCTAAAAATTTTTCGAAAGGGAACTTGTAGTTTTCCCGGAAAACCTCGTCCGATTTTCCTGGCTAACGAAATTGTCCAAGCCACTTACAAAAGGATGGTGCATGCCAAATTTGATTTAAATGGGTCCTTTATTTTTTGAGTTATCGGTGTGATATATATATATATATATATATATATATATATATATATATATATATATATATATATATATATATATATATATATATATATATAACATATAAAAATTGAAACTGTCCTTGGATATAGTTTCTTGGGGTCCTAGTTCGCGCTCATTTGTTGCAAAAAAATTTCAAAATTCAAAAGTCGGGATCTCCCCATTATTAGTGAAGTTTTTCTACGAAAAACATACCTTCAACAAGCTAGATTCGATCCCGTAACCTTCTGTTTAGAAGGCAAAGGCGATATCCACGGCGCCATCTAAGTATACTTGAACGAACATTTCATTTGCGTGATAATTTAGATCGGCTTCGTGCCTGGGATATTATATTTAAAGTATACGTAATTCATTACAGAATTAGTAGAATTACCATTGAAACACATCTCACGACTGTTTCGGTCTTATATTAGTCTTATGTTTAGGTTTAAAGATAAAAGAAACTATTTTAGAATCATTTTCATTGAGACTTGGCTTGATTTTGTTTACATTTCTAGTATATTATACGACAGCATAATATATCTATGCTGCGCTAAATCTGTATTTGAGGCCGTTCATAAAGCCAGAAATATAGTGTCTTTTAATAATTGATTGAATCCCCCAATTAAATAACAATCAATTGGCAAATTTTTAATTTCATGTCGTCTGTCATTTCTCATAATTGCGGCCCGAGATTACACGATTGTTGGTTCAGGTAGTATATCTTGGTATATATTTAGTTTCGTTACCGTTGATGTATGGTTTATACCTGTTGTATGAATCAATCTAAGTGTGGCAGTTAACTACTCTGTCTGTCAGGCATTGGACTTTAACCACTAAGTCGTCTCAACGCATGTCTTTGGGATTTTATTTTTAATTTGGAAAAAAATGTAAATATTGTGCACCAAATTACTTAAAATTCGCAACATAGGTTTATTTGCACTATTTCTAGCCACATGTAAAGTATCATTCCAGTTACTCTGAGACTTACAAAAACATAGCGTTTTCAAAAAGTTTTCCTGGATTTTCCACCGGAAAAACTTGAGCAGAAAGGCTGATTATCGAACTCGACCTCGGTTTTTGCTCAAACAAGATTTTTTCCAAGTTTGATTGAAATCAGTTTAGTATTTTTTGAGTTATCGCTCGGATACATACATACATACATATATATATATATATATATATATATATATATATATATATATATATATATATATATATATATATATATATATATATATATATATAGCTTTTCATCGTGACCTCTCTATTAGAGAATTTTACTTAATGACAATTCGCTAAAACTGAAAACTAAACAATGCCACTAATTAAAACCAACAACCTACAACTTGTACTTAATAATCAATAAACATGGCGGAGAACGCCAAACGAGAACAAGAATGAGGCACGATCATGATCGATCTTGGCCGAAAGAACGCCAAACGAATATTTAAAGGAAAGTAACATTTGTAACATTTATGGAATGTTAATGAAACTTCGAAGACCCTGTGATATTAAAAGTATATTTTTAAATGTTTCATAAACGCATATCATAAAGGTTAAATTCAAATGTTCTAGTTAATGACTTCTTTATTAAATATTAAACGTTTCCTTTCTGTTTCATGTTTAGTAGGTCTTGATACTGCAGTTAAATACCTTTATTTATTTTCTCTTTTGAGATAAAAACCACTCAATTAGTAAAATGATTGGTAGTTGTTTAATCTCGACCAGAAGAACATTAAAAGATAAGACACAACGGATAATTTATACCATATCTTGCTTTAGTAGGCTCTGAAATTCAAACATCAAATTGTCTCCACCTCTTGTAGTTGTGAATACTTGAATGAGAATCAATTCATTAATGTTTTTCTTAATTACATATAAGCTGTTTATTATAAATATACAGGACAAGGTTAATACGCCTATAAAGATATAAAACATTGCCCATAGTCATACCCTGTATCGGACGCCAGCTAAAATTCTTACAGCCCTCTTCAGTGCAACAGACCCTAAAAGCAGCCGGCGAATGCCAAGACAGCAAGATGGCATATGAAATGCAACCACGGACTAATTGATAATAAGCTACCATCAAGGTAGGTTGTGTGACCTCACAGAATAAATACCTTTTGAAAGGCGTGTGCCATGACAGTCACAAATTAATTTAGGATCAAGATATACCAGCAAAAATTTTACTTTTTTAGTTTCCGCTACATTTTTCACATTCCTAAGGCTAAAATTCATCTCTCCTGATTTAGATTCATTTCTACTCTGCACAAAGGATTATTTTTTCACTACTATTTAAACAATTAGAGATGTCGTTTACTTCAATAAGAAACAAGAGTGGTCACAGAACGGAACCCTTAGGCACTCCATATTCGAGCCTACTCGATCAGTTCTGATATTGCACCAGCAAAAGACACAAACTGCCAACAATTTGTAAAATATAATCTATTATTTTTACTAAAGTGCGTTTATCTGCTTGTTCAACGGATGGTAAATCAGAGTGACTGAACCACTGTAGTGTCATCTGCATGAAGAATTATTTTTTCACCACTACTTAAACAATTCGGGAGATCGTTTATATAAACACGAACAAGAGTGGTCCCAGAACGGAACCGTGAGGCACTCCAGATTCGAACCCACTCGGTTCTGATGTATCACCAGCATAAGACACAAATTGCCAATAATTTGTGAGATATCATGAGAGTGACTATAGTGTCGTCTGCATAAAGGATTATTTTTTCACCACTGCTTAACCAATTAGGGAGGTTGTTTATATAAACAAGAACGAAATTGGTCCCAGAACAAAACCCTGAGGCACTCCAGATTCTAACCTACTCAGTTCTGATGTATCACCAGCATAAAACACAAACTGCCAATAATTTGTGAGATATAATCTTAATATCTCTCATGCTATTTCTGTATTTAAGTCAGGTATCATGTCTTTAAGTCAGGTAGTCGATCACGTCTTATAAATTATAGACATGTTTGTATCAGTTCTGTCTGAACAAAGGAATTCGAGATGACTGTGATGCCGATTTTCAAATTTTCCTTCAAACATGTCATTGTTGAACAACAGCATCAATATGGGTAGGTCGATTAACTGCAACAAACTTGTTTACTTTTACTAATTCTTTCATTTCGTAATCACAAAGTGGTGGTGAAATTCACTCTGCCTATACTGATTTTAGCAGAGCTTTTGATTCTATAAACCATTCTCTGTTAATTCAGAAAGTATAATCATATGGCGTTATATAGATCTGCTGCTGGCATGATTCCATTCAAATCCTGAAGGCCAAACCATCAGTTAGTGGGTGTTACACTGATCTCATGTATATGTTACTTTTGGGGTGCCAGAAGGTTCACACCTTGGGCCACTTATATTCAACATTTTCATCAATGATACTGGAATGTTCTTCAGGTCACCTTACTTAATGTTCGCAGATTTAAAAATTTTAATTTCTACCTATACAGCTGCTAAAATTTCGGCCCTTGTCCGTGATTTGGGGTGCTTGTCCTCCTGGTGCCATAGAAATGACCTTTATTCGAAAATAGATAAGTGTTTTACGATGAAGTTTTCCATCTCAGTTTACCGCTGGAAATTCTGATTATCTCATAGATGGCATCTCATTGGGGTGGGTTGATACTGTTTGTGATCTGGGTGTCACGCTGGATTCACAGCTTAGTATGTCACCTCACATTGATGCAGTTACTTCAAGGGCTGCAAGAATGTTAGGTTTGATAACTAGAATCACTAGTCTTTTTAGCAATGTCTGTATATTGGCCATTGTCTACTCATCAATTGTACGTTCTTTATTTGATTATCGTTCAGTGATTTGGTCACCTCACTACCCTGTGCATAGTGATAAAATTGAACATGTTCAGAGGTTTGTGAAATCTTTGTGTGATAGAAATTCCATGTGCTTTGATGATTATAGTTAAAGCTTATTGCTTTTAGTGAATTTTCTTTAAAAAAATTCACTAATGAGGATATCCCGACTTTTGAATTTTAAAAAAATGTCTTCAAATTTAGGACCCCCTGATTTTGATAAAACTTGGTGTGTACCTTCCTTTCCCAAGGATAAGTTCGTTAGGCAGCAAAATCCGCTGAGGTTTTCCCGGAAAATTTCGAAAAAAAATTATATCTGCGGACTTAACAAAGTAAGGGCAACCAAATTTGGTACGCGGATTTATATCATTAGGTAAGTCACCTACCAAAATCTAGCTCTGTGGGTTGTAGGACAAAAAGTTACAGGCATTTAAAGAAACATAAATTTGGGTTTTCCTCAAAACGTTAAAGTCGCGATTTAAAACGTCGAAATTAGTAATATTTAGGCAATGAACCTGAAACTAGTAGGAACTATGGAAGGAAAATGTCTCAAGAAGAATGTTTTACACAGCCTGAAGTCTTAGTTTCAATCGTCATTATCCTTCATTTTACTAAAATATTCCCAAAAAATTCATATCATAGACCCTATCTCTGATGCTTTGGCAGTAGTGTTGGCTATAGAGTTTATCGGTTAATGGTATATCATTTTTGTCGAATTTTCGTAAAAAATCTCAATATATCCGTTATTATGCAAGATACGAAAAAAATTGTATACCTTAATTGTAGGGTGTCTTGATCTACATCTTAAAAAATATTTCTACAATTACAGGCTGGCCCATAAGTCGTTGGTGATTCAAATTTCCTTTTTTTTTTAATCGAACATGCCTTATTGCATTTTCCATCGAAATATAATACATCTTTGTAAGAAAAAAAATTCGGAACGCAGCAAGTGCGTTATGGTAACGAATTTTCATTAATTGATTCAAATTTGAATAGCTCAATTTGCTAATAACATATAAGGTTGACCAAAAAACCAGTTTTTTCGGGAACAGTTTAAGTTTACTTGCGGAAATTTGTGTACATTTTCACACAATAATGTTATTTTGATGAAACATGGCGCATTGTTTCTACTATATAGGTTATACTGGTAACCAAATTTGATGCCTGCTTTCTTAAAAAAAACATATTTGCTATTAAAAACATTTTAATGAAAATTCACTATGTAACGCATTTGCTTCGTCCAGAATTTTTTTTATTTTAATCTACATTCCCCTCATACTAGGCGTATTCTCTTCAACCTATGTTTCGTTTACAAAGGTTAGACTAATAGATAGCTCTGATGTCCTCTCTCAATTCACAATAAAAGCTTGTCCACGTACTGTTCCTGATCCTGGCATGCTGGGAAGTGAAATACACCGAACTAACTATGCCATGTACAGCCCTCTCAGCAGAGTGGTTAATAGTAACAGCAGTTTCTGTTGATGTTTGGCATGTCATATAGCCAGTTTAGGTCAAATGCACCTAGAGTTTTAAATCTGTGAAATAGCGTATGATTATTATTCTTGATTGTCTAGATGTGTAATTTGTTCTTTGTATATTATGTAAAATGCCAAGTCCGTTTATAAATATTATTATACGATCTTTCATAGCAGCTGTAGTAGAGAGAGACGCCCCCTAAATGCAACCTGTGACCATACAATGTTGTTATTTTTGCTAAGTCTACCATCATTTGTATTTTAAGTATATATTCAAAGATCTTTGCAAATATGGGGATTATTGAGATTGGGCTATAATTTTTCAGCAAGTTGGGACCACCGTTTTATTAACAGGATCTACTTTCGATATTTTTTATATGTTGAGAATGATACCACAGCAGGTGCAATTGTTAATTTAGTTGAAAGAGTCAGAATATTTTGAATTATTGTAACATTTATAAGGATCTATACGTTTTGATTTTTTAGTGAATTTTCTTTTAAAAAAAATCACTAATGAGGAGATCCCGACTTTTGAATTTTGAAAAAATTTCTTCAAATGAGCGCTAATTAGGCCCCCCAGAACACATATCCGGGGTCTGTTTCAATTTTTATATGTTATATATATATATATATATATATATATATATATATATATATATATATATATATATATATATATATATATATATATATATATATATATATATATATGTATTCCTTTTGCAAATGGCTTGGATAAGTTCATTAGCCAGGAAAATCTGCCCAGGTTTTCCCGGAAAATTGTTTTCTTTCGAAAAAAAATTATATCTCCGGAATTAACAAAGTAACGGCAACCAAATTTGGTACGCGGGTTTATATCCCTATAGGTAAGTTACCTACCAAAATTTAGCTATGTAGGTCAAAAGACAAAAAAGTTATAGGCATTGAAAGAAAAAGAAATTGGGGTTTACCTCAAAACGTCAAGGTTGCGATTTAAAACGTCGAAATCGGCAACATTTAGGCAAATAACTTGAATCTAATACGGGCTATGGAAATCAAATGTCTCAAGAAGGATGTTTTACAAACCCTGAAGTCTTAGTTTCAACCGTCATTGTCCTTCATTTTACTAAAATGTTTCCAGAAAATTCATTTCAGCTAAGCACTTTCTCTGATGCTTGGCAGTAGTCTTAGCTATATAGTTTATCATTTAATGGTGTATAATTTTTGTCGAATTTTCGTAAAAAATGAATAAAGTTCAATATATCCGTTATTATACAAGTTATGAAAAAAATTTGTATATATTAAACATTGGGTGTCTTGAGCTACATCTTAAAAAAATATTTCTACAATCACAGCGTGGCCCATAAGTCATTGGCGATACAAATTTTCTTTTTTTTTTAATCAAACACAGGACTTATGTTATTGCATTTTTGCATTTTCCATCGAAATATAATGCATGTTTGTAAGAAAAAAATTCTGGACGCAGCAAGTGCGTTATGGTTTCGAACTTTGTTTATGTAGAAATCATTGTTTGTGAAATTTTTGTAAAATTTTGGTAATTAGCACCTAATGTTTAATAAGTTATTGTAAAAAAAATGTTTTTGGATTTTCGCAAAAAAGTTGTTTACATTTTTGTTGTAAGTTTTGTCGAAAAGCTTTTTGTAAATAATTATATCTTGGTAGGTGGCTAAATACCTTGAGGAAGTTCGTTGGCCAGGAAAATCGGGCCAGTTTTTCGGGGATATTTTAAATTAGTTTTCGAAAAATATTTGCCCTTTTTCCAACAACAAAGTTATTTTGATAAAATGTGGTACATTGTTCTCACTATATAGGTTATACTGGTAACCAAATTTGATGCCTGCTTTTCTTTAAAAAAGACATTTGTTATAAAAAACATTTTTATGAAAATTCACTACCATAACGCACTTGTTGCGTCCAGAGTTTTTTTTTAATATGTTGGGAATGATACCATAGCAGGTTCAATTGTTAATTTAGTTGAAAGTCAGAATAATATTTTGAATTATTGTAACATTTATAAGGATCTATAAGTTTTGATTTTTTTAACTTTGGGGATCATTTTATGCAGATCTACACAAGTAACCTCTCTAAAACAAAGCTCCAACTCTGTTAAAAACAAATAAGCATTAACATTAATGGATTTTCCCCAGTCTTTATTGATATTTTTCAATTTACCAGACACTATCAAATTCTCGTTGGCCCACCCAGGGATTGAACACCCGGGACCTCTCGCTTTGCAAGCTGGCACCTGCACCACAAGGGCAATTATAACACAAAATATTTTATACAAAATTTATTGAAACAACATACACATAAATTCTTTTACTAACCTAAAATAAACAATGAGATTGCAGTTATATTTGTAATTAAATCATTTAGTTAAAACATAATATACTGTTACTTAATATGTTTTACTTTAGAATCCATTGTATTAATCATGCGCTTGATATCCTGAGTTTCTTCAACCAAATCGCTTAACAATGTAAAAGGCTGCTTACCTTGTGGAACTGATAAATCTGTAGAACTTGTGTCATTACATTCAGTAAATTCAAGGAGAGTATGAAGGCCTTCAAAATTCTGAAATCAATAATAAATATTATAAAAGATTATCAATTACAAATATTAGAAAAATAATTGTATTAAAAACAATCAAAATTCAATACCATAGCCCTACTAGAACATTGCATATCTAACACTTATTTTCATGAAATCAACCTGCTGGTTGGAATACGTTGATGACAGTTTCGCTGTCTGGCCACATGGTAAAGATGCTTCAGACGAACTCCTTCCTTACCTAAATAGCATCAATTCAGTTCATGTGGAAATAGAAAATATTTTTCTTTGCCTATCTCAGATGTACACATCACCAAAAACCTACTCAGAGCATTTTTCAAGAAGACAGACATTACAAGCAAACAGATGCGACATAAATCACATATTGTGAAACATTAGAAAGCCCAAAAACCAGCGACTACGCCGGAACAAGAACAGACAGAGTCCTCAGAAGCCATTCGTACCACACATCAAAGGGGTCGCTGAAAAATTCTACAAAATTTTTAAACCCCATATTATCAAAATCATATTCACAACAAAGCAAAAACTGTCAAGTCAAATAAAAACTCCCAAGACTATGATTCGAAACGGATCCCATGGAGTTTATATACTCATTGCAAACACACAAAATCGCTATTAATTCAATAGATAATTTAGCTTCCTCATTACCTGTCAACAAATACCATTAGCCCTCTTAAGTACCCTCACAAAACGACTCAACTTCATAAATCTTGCTAACCCAACTGATTACCCTGATAGTGACCCAGGTAGGCAAAACTGTATACGAAACTTACGACAAATGGTCAGATCTCTTTCAGGTCTACGGTTGAACCCATTGAGACCTTAGAGACGATCTCCAGTAAGATTTGGGGAGTAGGCTGATTGAGGCACCGTATCTAGCTACAACAACCCTACACCCAAAAAAGGATCTTTATTTCACTGAAATACAAGTTTTATTTAACGAGAAAGGTACAAATATACTAATTATGAACAAACGATGTTATAGCAAGCACATCTGATACTGATCTAAATTGGCCACTATTACTTGCTTTAACATCTAACAAAGAATCATTAATAAGCATAATTAAATTAACTGGAAAATAATACAATAATGCAATCTAATGACTCTACAGGAAAAACACATCATGCCATGGGTCGTTGGTCTACTTCTAGATGACTGAGGTTGGCAGTGACTTAACTCCTCCATTGCCATTTTGAAGAATGTCCTCATTCGTTGAAAGGGGCATGGTTACTTGAACATTGTGGCTTGTGATGAGCTTCTTGTTTTTGTTCTGAAAATTATGATCGTTATCACAAGGAACATAACACCAAATATAGTTAACCCAAAGTGTGTGGTATGGACCGCTGGGTGCCATGCATGATGCTGGTCGATTTTTTCTGATTGACTTCTCAGTTTTTCTATTTCCTTAATATGCATTAGATGACATTTTATTTTATGCTGAGAGATAACTTCTAACTTGAGGATGGTGTCTTCATTCCAGGTAATATTTGCACTTATATCTTCATAATGCTCGTCTTATATTGTTATCTTGCAAGTTTTGTTGCCGCATATGAAAGAGGTTCTGCTAGCTGTCGAATTTGGATTTGTATTCTTCTGATAGCAAAGCTTTTTGATTTGTAATGAGTAGTACGTATGTTTCCATTATTTAGTTGAATTGATGCAGTGTAATAATGTGTGACGACTGCGAAGAGGCAGGTGGGTGGTTCTTATAAGTTGCACCTTTGTGTACTGGGTTTGTCAGTGCAAACAATGACTTATTATATTGCAGGGCAATGTTCTGCTGTTCATAAATTTTTCTGAGGTGTTTCTAGACAATATGAGCTAGGTGGAACAAGGACTTTATGGTTTTTAGGAACAGGTAAAATATGAAAATAGGAGCCAGGTGTCGGGTGCAGAATTGGTATTTTGAGGAGACATACAATAATGTCTCGTGACAGACAAAATGTTAATTTTGTAAATTGAATTATTTTAAAAATATGGTTATAATTAAAATTTATTTATCATTATAAATTAATTTTAAATGTTGTTTAAGGGTGGCATTTAGCTATCACTTTAGTATAGGAAAACAAGGCCTCCTTAAATTGTAATTATCTCAAGAAATAGTAGGTGTAAGGGAACAATTTAAAAAGCTGCATAGTCTAGACAAACCACAAGTGTTGATGAATGTTCGCAAATTTCAAAAAATGTTTTGTGTTATTAGTTATAATTAATTGAAATTCACATAAATATTCCAATGATTTAGATAAGATTATATATACGAGCATGTTCCAAAAGAGATGACTTTGACTGTTCATTACCTGCAGGAACATGTAAAGATTCGATTGCAATAAAATATAAGAATGTAGCCCTTCTAGTTTTTTTTTAAATTACGTTTTTATTAAATATCCACACAATACGATTTGTCCGGCTGCCCGAGGCAAATTCAGTACAATTGCAACTGTATTGTCACTGAGCTGAGAGATGACAAGTTGGGCAATTGTATAACAGAGGGCGTTTGCATCGGATCCAATGACTGACTACCTCCGGCATAAGCAGTGTTGTCAGTGTTATAAAAAGTCACTAAAATTGAATACTTCGATAACCATAAGCTTTTGACAACATAAAATAAATGAGGTACTTAACAATGATGAAAATAACGGTAAAATTTGCCACTGACATTAATTGTAAAATGCATTATTTGACGGACAAAATTTAATCGGGTGCTTAAACATTAACTTTTCACTTCTGAAATAAAGTATTTTATGAATCGCGTGCAATAAACTTACAAATTTTCTAAGAGAAAATTATACTTACAGAAAAATGGATATAAGAATATCCTTACACTTTTATTAGGACCTAATCTCATTAAAAATCTTATAAGTTCTATTGAAGTAAAAACTAACATAATTGAATTAAATTGTTTTAATGGTTCATCCTACAAATATTATGGTAGGCGTAAATAAGTAAGTAAAATATATGTACTAATTTCGCACTACAGTAAAGAGATTGGATATGACTGCAAATGTATGGGTTATATGTTTCGCTTTTTAATAATTTTTTTAATTTGGCACGTGTCCTCATATAATATTATATTTTCCACGAGTTTGTTAGTAATTTGCAAATGGATAAAATATATGTGTAGGAATTTTACAAGATTAATTTTCTTAGCAAAGGGATAAATGTATGACATTGTACAAGCACATATCAATGAACTCAACTGCGTTATTTAGTATTTTCAATGTCATTTTGACCAACAGCCGAACAGGTCAATAGTATATTTTCAATTGTCAACTTATGGCGTAAAAATTACATTTATGACGTCATCTATTTCTGGCTGCTGACGTCATCATAAGTGTTTTTAAATAACATCCATAATTTTTGCTGCTATTTACTACTATAGCATTATTTATTTTGTAAATTTAATGGAAAAAATTATCGAACCAAGGAAAACAAAAAGAATTTAGTGCAAATGTTCAAATTGTTCTCCACCTACCATTTGGCATTGACCAATTGGATATTGCTATATTTTTGATATCTAAGTATCTCAAATAGCGGTCTCAGTAGCTTAGTAGGTAGACCATTGGCTTTCGTTTCAGATGTTCTGGATTCGTTTCCTACCACAGCGTTTCATAATTTATAAATAATTGTTGTGTGTGTGTTTTGTTTCTTTAACGTCGGCCTATTTCCGCGACTATGGCCAATCACCCACGCCAGGGAGCAGTTTCACCTCACTATTCTGGAAATTTTGCCGAACCCCTGCCTTTCTGTAAGGAGGGTAGGAATCTTAAACGTGTCCAACATTGCATGGACACGGGACCGACGGCTTTACGCCCCATCCGAAGGGCGGAACGTGCAGACATTCAACTTGCTCAAATACAATACCAGAACCTCGTTTGATGTTAATGTTACAGTTTGTACTGAAAAAGGAAAAGGAGAACTCGGCAATTAAATTTTGGTACACAAAAGTATATGAAAGGCAACAAATAAACGAAGTTTTACCAAAATAGATTTACATGTTTCAACAATACAAATCTATTTGTTTTTAAAATGGTCCGATTGAGCAGGCTAATGTGTCGACGTTTTATTAAAATTAATTTGCGTTCATTTGAAGAAATGTTCTGAGAGTTTGAATGCCTGATCTGCATAATCAAATTTTTTTATGAAAATTTGCTGGAACATTGTGATTGTGTATAAGATTAGACCGTACCTCAATCCATGATCTGAATTTCTTGTCTGTTCTGATAAATGCAATAATCAACAGTTATGCTGGGTAAATGCTGTAAAACCTAACGGTCTACCGCTTATTGTTATAGGCAGAAATATTGCCTGTCTCAAGTTCATCCAAAGGCACACAATAGAATTCCTATATTTTCCATCTCCCTCCGCACTACGCCCTCCACTCCCAGAAGCATTGACTATAAACAAATAAGCAGACAACCGACAACGTAGCATTTTTCAAAGGCAAAATTTTTACCCCTTTTCTACAAATACGAAGCCGAAACTAACGCCACCTTCTGAGAGGTAGCTCAACTTAGTAAGACTTTCGATAGAATCGTACAGTTTTTAAGGAAAGCGTGAGTTCAAGATGTTGAGCAGCACTTTACAGGATAATATTTTTTATCTTTGTTGGAGGTACTTCTTCGTCTAGGATATCGCAGCCTTAATATGATTTAAATTGTGTAAAGTAAAAATCTCTATATTTGTAATTTCTTGAGGACTAACAGAAATTGTGTGTTGCAGTATTTTTATTGACTAAAGATATTTTTAACTTGATAGGTGATCTCTGTTCCAAACGAGAGTATAAATTTTTAAAAGAATTTTCTTTGTAATTTAAATTTTTATTTATGTAACCTTGTTCTGCTTCGAATCGCTGTATGATTACATTATCAAAAGAATTTAACTGTCTAACTGAACCATCACATCTCCCTGATTAGTATAATGAGCATCTAAATTTTTATTTATTTGTTTAAGATCACCTTGGTCAAGATTTTCTGTGATCATTTTCATAACAGATCTCGCTCTGTTTATCAAACCTCTTTTTTCTCTGGCGTTTGTCAATTTTTGTATTTCTTTTTTTATCATAGAGATTTGATCATTTAACATTTTAATATGAAGTAAAATTGCATTTTTTGTAAAATTATGATTAAACATTTTTGTATCGATTATAACTATTTTCATTAAGAGTTAAATTAAAGTAAAAGTAAAAACGATGATAGTGATTAAGAATTTTAAATACTGTGGTGAACTTTGGCTAAGCAGCCGCCTGACGATTATTGACAATCCGTCCTTCAGGCGTGACTTTAACTGCCGCTCTCAATCAGACTCCGAGATATTATTCTTTTTTTTATTTTTTAATTAGAGTTTTGACTTTGAGAACTGTCTCATTCAGTCACTGTCAGTCTTCAAAGATATTATTCTCTTTTATTTCTTTTCCTCATGCCCTCGTGGCACATCCCAAAGTACTGTTTAAGAACAGCCTTGTCCTAGCGTAGCTTAGTGGAGAAAACTATAAGCCAGTGATCAACAATTGTTATTATTTCCCGTAGATGTTACGAAAGCTAAGTAGGCTTTAATTGCTTAGGTACTCCTCCCGGATAATAACCGTTTTCCTAATGTGATGCGATGGAAGCAGAAATATGACAGGTCTGTATCTTAGTTCATTTTAAACAGTCTCAGTATCTAGGATTACCACACATGCATAAGTGCATCTATCTACTAATGGTGCACGTGAGACCACTAGTTAATTAAAACTTTCTAATTAATGTGCAATTGTTATATTTATATACAACAGCAAAAGTTTAATTCATTAAAACCAATAAAACACAAAATGAAGATTCGCTATAATAATGCGACTAAATTCAGCCTCTGTCATACCAGATAAGGCTACTCTAAAAAGCAAACATTTGACAGTGAAAATACAAACATTAACTTAATACATTGATTGTTGTTGCCCTTACTTGGTGAAACTGATCCATACTACATACAGACTGGGAGACTACTTATCTAGCTTCACTGTTGGGTTTGGTTTCTGTAAGTGAAGGACGTAGCCAGCACGTAAGCTAACTGGAACAAGAGGCCCTTCTGAATTCTAGATGTTTTAGGATGTTCTTCAACGTTTCTGTAACCAGTTTCACTGCTGTTAACAGCATCCGTAGACATAAAAATTGAAATATTACGAAATCATGACAACTACAAATAAAGATCTGTGGCTGTTATTATGTTTTAACCAAAAAATTCTTTAAAATTTAGAATTAAAATCAAACACAAATGACGGATGAGATCGGATGTCTACATGATGTATGTCAATATTTAACATGAAGATAGAACTAACCTATAACAGTAATAACTATCATAACAGTTACAACAATAAAATAACCAAACAATAACAGTAACAAAGCAGATTCTATACAATAAAAATATCGACATACATCAATTCATTTTCGTATTACAACTTTGTTGAATAAATATTTAGATTTATTAATATTATATAAACCCAACAGTAAAGCCAGAGAAGTAGTCTCGCAGTCTGTATGTAGTATTAACGTAATATTTTGGAATGTCAAAATGCATCAATAAAAATAATTTTTTTGCATATCATTAGCAGCTATATTAGCAGGTCATTAGCACATCGTTATTAAGATAAGCATAGCAAGCGGCACATACTTATAGTAAATAATGCAGGAATGACAGTGTACAAGGAAGCTACGGTTTTCCCCTTTATTCCCTATCCAAAGCTTAGGAACCATTCAGGAGTAGCATACACATCACCCCCTTGGATTTTCGGCACTAAGAGTAAGCAGATGTCACCCTTTTCAGCCCACTTTGTTAGATTTCTCACCGGGAAAAGCGTAACACCCAGTATATAATCACGTGTGCTGCATATTTGTGTTCCCGGTTATTCTTGATCTAAGAGCTATGTACCATTCAGGAATGTTGCATACATCACCTCTTCATCATTTAGATCACCCCTGTGAAATCACGATACTGCAAACATTCCAAACCCCTTTTGCACCGCAATAACCCTTATTGGAGCTGTGACCAAACAGTTATTAGTTTACTTAATTAAATATATGCTATAATATCGTGCAACACAAACGCCATAATTTCGGAGCCTGCCTAATATGCCTATAGCTTCAATTATTCCAAAAAAACTAACGGTACACTATAAAAATCCGTTACTTAGTTAACAAACGCGCAAAATTCCAGAACACCTAGTGGATTTCACCAGCCTCGTCTTCTTTAGCCACGAACTACTTTTCTGACTGTTTGTATTTAAACCGTAGCATCTAACACACACACACACCAGACAGAAACAGTACTTGCCTTCAATTTATCAAGGTGGCACAGCTTGGAAACTGAATGCAATAAACACGATTATAACACAGCGTTGATCGCTACCATTGCCGACCCACTCGAGAAGCAGAAAGCCTCTGACCAGAGCACAGCAAGCCAGAAAATATCCCCTTCTCGCTTATACCGGCGTTCCTATGGCACCCGACATTGCGCGGAATTTTCATACAATAATAAGTTAATAGCGAATACACGCTTGCGTGTCGCACTAAAAATGCATTTATATTTCATTTGAATTTATACTTTACTATTTCCTAATTAAATAACCAAAGCAAAAACCAAAGCAAACATGCGCTTTGCTACACTATAAGTAATCTTTGAAAAACCCGTTTGTTTCAACGCTCTGAATCTGCAAGAGTTGCACTTGTTGAAAGGCGATCATCAGTCAAGGGAGAAGGTTCTTGAAATGGAAGCTCATATTTCTTCACGTATTGTCTGTTACTACTGTTTCACTGGGGTGTTTTACACTTGCCAATGCACAAGGTTTGTTCTGCTTGCGTACATTTATTATAAAAACCAGTCCAAAAATGCTGAATTCTAAGTTTTTTGTAAAAAGGGTCCGTCACAAAATCCTATCCTGTCCTCAGCGCCAATTGACAAGACACTTGTTTTAAGCGCAGCAAAAAAAAGTGAACCTTATGTGGCTAAAATACAAGTTTTATTTAACGAGAAAGGTACAAATATACTAATTATGAACAAACAATGTTATAGCAAGCACATCTGATACTGATCTAAATTATCTACTATTACTTTTGTTTTATATATATATATATATATATATATATATATATATATATATATATATATATATATATATATATATATATATATATATATATATATATATATATATATATATATATATATATTTCAACAACACACCACGAGCGCTTACAGCCTAAATACTATCGCACCGTGGGTGTCGACAAGGAGGAAAGACGCAACTTGTTAATTCTGGACTTGAAGGGTTGGAGGTTCGGAGGTGAAGGCAAACATGTGCCGGCAGGGAATTCCACAACTTGGAAGTCCTCGGGACAAAAGAGCGGGCAGATGTTCTATGTCTGCTGACCTGGACAGTAAAAGGGTGCATTCGCTCTGTTCCCCTGGTAGATCTGTTTGGGGCAGCAGGTGGAGGAACTATGGAAGAAAGCTCCTCTGAGCAATGCCCGTGCAGATATCTATAAAAGAGAGAGAGGTCACCAACGGCACGTCAGTGGGCAAGGGATGCCAGCCTTTGGGTGAGGGTAGGGTCACCGATGAGACATATAGCTCTCTTCTGAATGGAGTCCAGGATAGCGAGTGTAGAAGCAGCAGCGGCACCCGAGATGTGGGAGCAGTATTCGTGGGTTGGCCTTATTTGTGAAATATATAAGGCATAAAGATTAGCTGGTGAAAAGCATTTGTGAGCCCGGAAGAGGAAACCTAATTTCTTAGCAGCCCCTTCTGCAATTGATGTGGCATGTTGGTGCCAATTGAGAATTCGGTCCACAGAAATGCCAACAGGTGGAAACGACTCGTTACTTTGAATAACTTGGTTGTTCATTGTGATGGGTCTAGGGCAGGTGTATCTCTTATGAGATAGAAAGCAAGACTGAAATTTGGGGGAGTTGAATTGTACAAGATTTATACTTCCCCAGTCTAATATTTTTTGAATATCCACAAAAACAGAACCCTCCATGAGTCTGCGATCCTCATCTAATTGGGCTAAAGAGACAGGCTTAGAATATTGTATATTTGAGTGGAGGGTGCTGTCGTCCGCGTTACTGTGAACTGGGTTGGATGTGACAGAGAGGAGGTCATTAATGTGGAGAAGAAACAAAGTAGGGGCTAAAGCTGAACCTTGAGGGACTCCTGCATTAATTGGATACAGTTTGGAGGAATGGCGATCCACGACAACAGAAATTCTCCGGATGGAGAGGAAATTTGCTGTCCAGGTACAGAGTTTTGGTGGTAGGCCATAGACTGAAAGTTTATTAAGCAGTGCTACATGCCAGACCTGGTCGAATGCTTGGGATATGTCTAAAGCGACAATCTGGAATGCACCGTGTAGTTCCATAGACTTGTTCCAAGAATGGGTGACAAAGTAAAGGAGGTCGGCAGTTGATCTGTGCTGATGGAATCCATACTGCCTGTCATGGATTAGACTATGTTTTTTAAGAAATTTTAGTAATTCGGTGTTTATATACTTTTACATCGCTTTAGAGACGACTGAAAGGAGAGAAATAGGCCTGTAGTTGCTAGGAAGCGCTTTGGATCCTTTCTTGGAGAAGGGTTGTACTCAAGCAGTTTTCCAGTTACTAGGGAATCTGCCTCTAATGTAAGATGTCTGAAACAAACGACTCAGGATAGGAGCAAGTTCTGGTGCGCATTTTTTTAGAACAATTGCTAGGATCTCGTCAAGGCCAGAGGCTTTCCTGGTATTAAGAGAAGAGAGCATCTTTCGTACATTTTAGTTTTGAAAATGATATCCGTCTTTTTATGCGCGACATTGGGGACTGTTGGTGGTTGAACATTTGGAGGTGGGTTGAGAGTAGAATTGCCGGCGAACAACAAGGCAAAAATTTCAGCCTTGCGCAAGGCGGTAGAAACAATTTCATCCCCTGAAACAAGAGGTGGGAACGTGCTCTTGCAGAAATTATTCCCAATAGATTTAGCGAGACTCCAGAAGGGTTTGCTGCCCCATTGAGGCTTGAGAGGACCTTGTTTTTGATGTGGTTATTAAACGAGTTTTTTGCCTCAGAAAGAATGCGGACATAGCGGCTTCTTACGTCGTTAAATGCTCGACGGTTTTCTTTACTGGGATTGTGTAGAAGCGTTTTGTGAGCTTTGACCTTTTCAAGTCTGACCTTGTCACAGGATTTAGAGAACCAGGGCTTTTGAGTGGCTGAAGAGGCTTTCTCGGTACGTGGAATAAATAATTCCATGCCAGCTTGGATAATTTCGGTGACGTTTGTGCTTAAACATTTAAAAAAGAATGATTAATAAGCATTTTTAAATTAACTGGGAAATAATACAATAATGGAATGTAATGACTTTACAGGAAAAACACATGAAGCCACGAGTCGTTGGTCTACTTCTTCTAGATGACCGAGATTGGCTGTGACTTAACTATATAATATATAAACCTACAAAAATTTTAATGTACCCTAACTATGGGTTCTATGGGCACTAGTTCGCGCTCATTTGAAGAAATTATCCGGAAGTCTCACAGTCGTAACCTCTCTATTAGTGAATTTTCTTAATGAAAATTCATGAAAAGTACAGATTTCAACTGTATGAAGCCTGTTTAACAATAAAAACAGGACACATTAATATAGTTTATTTGTACACTAATAAGGTAATAATATCTTGAAAATTAATTAGCTGTTAGGCTGACACTTACCCTTCTCAATTTTTCCATGTTCGCAGCCATTCTGTCAATTTTTTCACAAACATCTACATCCCGGTTTGTTTGCTCTTTGCTAATTCTTTCTGAATTCATAGGTATGTCCCTAACTATTCTACTAAATTCTGGTAGATACCTTTTCATTTCTTTGACTATAATCTCTGTGTCTTCTTTATAACTTGCAATGCAATTATGTATATTATTAATCTCCTTATCATCATTACCTGATTTCAAAATTTCCTCAACATGTGTCAAATCTTTTTCACAAGTTTCTCTCAATTCTGTTCTTTGATTATTTGTTAAAAGTTTCAGGGCACCATAGCAAGGAAACAAATTAACTGATAAATTGTTTAGTTCATCAATACATGCACTGTTGATTTTACTCACTGGTTGTTTTATAACACGCATGGTTTGTTCAGATACACGTTTTGCGAACACAAACATCCTATAAAGTGTAGAAGCCTGAAATGTAAAAGTATTCTTTAATGTTCGTATAAATCTAATTCATTAGGCTTTTTATGTTTGTTAAAACATAATATTAACTAATAGTAGTCATCGTGAAGTTATCACGCTTAGAGCAAATCATATTTCTGCGAAAAGTCACTAATGCAGTCATGAATCTATACAAGGGGGTCTAAATACCATGTGTGACTATTATTATTTCTGAAACGGTAAGAGTTTAGAGGTCGGTTAAATTAGGAAAAAGTAGTCATTTTTTAACTTTTAATATGATGTTTACAGCGTTGCCAAATTGTTTCTACTTTTCGAGATATTAATGTAACCTATTCACCCCAAAAATAGTCATCTTAAATTCATTCTTTTATTTTTTTTTATTTCAACAACACACCATGAGGATTTACAACCTAAATACTATTGTACCGTGGGTGTCGACAAGGAGGAAAGAAGCAACTTATTAATTCTGGACTTGAAGGTTTGGGGGAGAAGGAAAAACATGTACCGGCAAGGAATTCCACAACTTAGAAGTCCTCGGGACAAAAAAGCGGGCATAACAAGATGTTCTATGCCTGGTGACCTGGACAGTAAAAGGGTGCATTCGCTCTGTTCCCCTGGTGGATCTGTTGGGGGCAGCAGGTTAACTATGGAAGAAAGATCCTCTGAACAGTGCCCGTGCAGATATCTATAAAAGAGAGAGAGGGGTCACCAACGGCACGTCGGTGGGCAAGGGATGGCAGCCTTTGGGTGAGGGTAGGGTCACCGATGAGACGTATAGCTCTCTTCTGAATGGAGTGCAGGATGGCGAGTGTAGAAGCAGGAGAGGCACCCCAGATGTGGGAGCAGTATTCGAGGTTTGGCCTTATTCGTGAAGGATATGAGGTATAGACATTAGCTGGTGAAAAGTATTTGCGAGCCCGGAAGAGGAAACCTAATTTCTTAGCAGCCGCTACTGCAATTGATGCGACATGTTGATGCCAATTGAGATTTCGATCCACAGAAATGCCAACAAGTGAGAAGGACTCATTACTTTGAATAACTTGGTTGTTAATTGTGATGGGTCTAGGGCTGGTGTATCGCTTATGAGATAGAAAGCAAGACTGAGATTTGGTGGGGTTGAATTGTACAAGATTTCTACTTCCCCAGTCTAATATTTTTTGAAGATCCACGGAGACAGATCCCTCCATGAGTCGGCGATGCTCATCTAATTGGGCTAAAGAGACAGGCTTAGAACATTGTATATTTGAATGGAGGGTGCTGTCGTCCGCAAAACTGTGAACTGGGCTGGATGTGCTAGAGAGGTCATTAATGTGTTGAAGAAACAAAGTAGGGGCTAAAGCTGAACCTTGAGGAAATCCTGCATTAATTCAAGAGGAATGGCCATCCACGACAACAGAAATGTTCCGGTTGGAGAGGAAATTTGCTGTCCAGGTACAAAGTTTTGGTGGTAGGCCATAGGTCGGAAATTTTTTTTTTACTTTTCCATCACTTTATAGACGAATAAAAGGAGAGAAATAGGCCTGTAGTTGCTAGGAAGCGCTTTGGATCCTTTCTTGGGGACGGGTTGTACTCGAGCAGTTTTCCAGTTACTAGGGAATATGCGTCTATTGTAAGATGTCTGAAACAGACGAGTCAGGACAGGAGCAAGTTCTGATGCGCATTTTTTTGAGACCAATTGCTTTGATCTCGTCAGGACCAGAGGCTTTCCTGGTATTAAGAGAAGAGAGCAACTGTCGTACCTTTTTAGTTTTGAAAATTATATCCGTCATTTTATGCGCGACATTGGGGACTGTTGGTGGTTAAACATTTGGAGGTGGGTTGAGAGTAGAATTGCCGGCGAACAAGGAGGCAAAAAGTTCAGCCTTGCCCAAGGTGGTAGAAACAATTTCATCCCCTGAAACAAGAGGTGGGAACGTGCTCTTGCAGAAATTATTCCCAATAGATTTAGCAAGAGTTCAGAAGGATTTGCTGCCGTTGGAGTTTGAGAGGACTTTGTTTTTGATGTGGTTATTAAATGAGTTTTTTGCCTCAAAAACAATGCGGACATAGCGGTTTCTTGCGTCGTTAAATGCTTGACGGTTTTCTTGACTGGGATTGTGTAGAAGCATTTTGTGAGCTTTGACCTTTTCAAGTCTGACCTCAGGTTGCATTGTGCAGGAAGCAGTGACCATGCCATGGTCTGAGAAACCAAGGGGGGCGGTGACTGATATCTTATAGCATTCAGATTTTGTAGTAAAAAGGAGAATGAGAGTGCAGTGTTAGCAGTCAGTAAGATTGAGGGGGTTAAAAGTGGGCATGATAGTTATATAGTAACCACTTAAAATAAGTATAATTTAATATACCCCTTAAATGTCCTCTGAACTCGCCCTTATAATAAAAAGCCCCTTGCTATCTAGTGTTATTGTTTTTATTTGATTTTTTATTTCAACAACACACCACGAGGGCTCACAGCCTAAATACTATCGTACTGTGGGTATCGACAAGGAGGAAAGAGGCAAGTTGTTAGTTCTGGACTTATAAGTTTGAAGGTTCGGAGGAGGTGTCATGTAAGTCTATGATGTGATTGGGAATGTTTGGATTCTTTCCGGCAGGGATTTATCCGGCTACTGTCACGCCGGTTGATCAAGCTACATGTAATTGATATACAAAATTTGAAGAACCAAAAAGAATAGCATACTGATTACATAATACTTTGTAATATATTTTAATGAACTAAATATAAAACTGAATTAATTTCTAATTCCAGAGTTTGCTGTCACATTAGTCTGCTAAAATACAATGTTATTTTTTTATTAAAGGCAACATTGCACGATATAATACATGCTACAGATTTCATCTTTGAGCTGGGGATGCAGTTGTGAATATTTGTATAATAAAAAAATTTTGGGCGCAGCAAGTGCGTTATGGTAGTGGATTTTCATAGTAATATATTATAGTGATTTAGCCTTATATTAAAAGTTATAAAACATTACTTTACTTAATTAGGAACAGTAAAAATAGGGTTAAGAAGGGCAAGCAAAAGCATGACCTCTAACATAAATATTTATGCAGTCATTTGGATACAAATCTCAAACAAAACAATTGATAAACAGGAAATATACTCAACAAAAAAATACACCAGAAAGCTGAACATCCTGTGGTTCATGCATTGAGGGTGATTGTATACATGCAGAAGGGGAAGAAGAACCCGCAGGCAGATTTCTGCTCCCTCACCCAAAAACACGGGGAGTTCTCCTTCCCCTTCTGCATGCATACAACTACCTTCAAAGCATAAAGCAGAAGAAAAAGTTATTTGGAGCAACCCCCAAGAAAGTTACTGGACCTGAGCGAATATGGGTGTTGTGCGGGGTAGGCTGGGTTTAAAGGAGGTATTGCTGCAAAATGTGAAAAACACATCAGTCCAGCTAATTAGTTTTTAGCATTTTCCGCTCATATTTCCTCCGCACCCAGCACCAATATTCATTCTTGGTCACTTAACTTTCTTGGGGGTTGTTTGCAACAAATTTGCCTTGTGGCTTCTGCATCCAAGAAGGGTTCTAAAGCATGTTTCTGAAAAAAAAATCTAAAAACCCTGGGTGCGTTAAACTGTTTATTTACCGAAATTACATTCCACTTCGTCGCCTATAATGTCTTTTTCAGATAATATCGAATACAGCACTAAAGTAAATAAATTCACTTGCTGTTTCACTTCTCTTTTATTTTTATATTAGATATATATGGACAAGCTAAGTAAGTATAATAAAGGGGGGCCCTTAATTAGCATTGGGACTACAGAAACTTAAAAGTAGAGAAGACACTTAGATCGTGTCTAATTGTGTGCATATAAAAATTTGTAAAATACATTTATAAAATCTAATAAAAAACAACAGTTTTACGATATTATTTTAAATAAACCAATAGGACTATGTTTCGTGGCGATTTCACTATTTGTGAGTGGATGTCCAAAACTACACTGAAATCAGGTCGATGCTGCCAGCAAGCAGCTTGTAAATTAAGCTCGATCGGCTTGGACAGTTAACAAACGTAGATATGTCTAATTTTAAGCGGAAGACTGTACCTGTTTGAAACATAGAATATGAGAAATACAGAAATACGCTTAAAGTGCACATACTGTTACTATCACTACATAATGCATTAGTTATTTCCCCAGATTATACAATAATAATAATGGCTCTGGGGTCCCGTTTTCGTGGCTCAATTAAGAAACATTAAAAATTGAGAGTTAACACTGCTCTTAGAATATGATCTACTGACATACTTATTTTCTATTTTACACAAAATTGTATTGTTTTAAGTCATCAACTCACAATTTTCATTTATAACCATCGTCCAATATTTATTTTCAATATTTATATCCATGTTTTAAATATGTTAGGTTAGAAGTCACTTGTAAGGCTACATAACAAGCGCAAGCAACGAAGCGTAGAAATAATGTGCTTGTTAAGCTAACGTCAGCCAACAATCAAGCCGCTTGCAGTCGAATGCTAAAATTTAGCGCTTTTGAATGCAAACATTCTCCCGGTATTAGGAAAGAACTGGGCCAGCACTGACAATTTACAAAATTGGTAGATGATTGTACACAGTCTCCATCAATAACAATTTGTGTTAATTAGATACTACCTGGTTTCGCACCAAGATGGCGTCTCTGTCGTACATTTAACAATGTTCTACATTCTGACATTTTGCAATGATACTGGTAACTTCCATTGTTTAGATTTTTATCCACCATTTATTTAAATAGCATGGCAGTACAGGTAACATCATCTGTCTGTGTTCAACATTGTAGATATTAAATTACAGAACCTGAAGTAATGTCAAGGATTATTTTAATATTACTTTAGAATAACTTTATTTTTCTTTGATCAAAAGACTCTAAAATTGGTACACAGGCCACGTCTGTCTATGTTCTTTTAAGTTGTAAATTTTCATTTCAATCACTTGTTTGTTAAGAAAAATAGGGCGTTAAGATCTGGTGCATGAACTCGTCCAAGCCATAACAAAGTAAGTGCAATTCCCAAATCAGTGAAGTAAGTTTTGAGTTATCGGTTGTATACATAGATATATATATATATATATATATATATATATATATATATATATATATATATATATATATATATATATATATATATATATATATATATATATATATATATATATATATATATATATATATATATATATATATATATATATATATATATATAAACTTTTTAACCGACCATGGAAATGGGTTCCAGGGGCCCTAATTCGCGCTCATTTGAAGAAATTTTCCAAAAGTCTCACCATCAATACCTCTCTATTAGTGAATTTTCTTAATGAAAATTCACTAATATTAACTAAAAGAATATCACATAATTTGAAATAGAATACAGATTCGAGCACACACTTTATAACAACCAGAAGGCAGCATCATTTGTAATGGATTTTTTAATGCCAGTATATGAGTGTTTACATTTACTGGATCAATATCATCATTACCGTCTACAGGCATCATAAACATTAGACTGTCCTTAATGATTGCTGTTTGAAAAAAGATAAAATGTGGTGGCTGTCTGTTGCCTTCATTGGATCAAAATAATATAAGCTTTAAAATATAGTTATTTTTTACCTGATCCTCATGAAATTCAGATTGGAATAATACTTCTCCTTGTTTCTTTGTACAAAATCCAACATTGTTAAGAAAATTTGTCAGCACCTGGGTACTATAGTTTTCATTCTCATGAAACTGGTCTGGGTATAGACGTTTCAGTAACCAACATACAAGAAAAGTCCTATTTGATGAGGAGAATAGATCAGCAATCTGAGCATCATTCATTGCGTGTATTGAGGGATAATTCCACTCTTTTAAAGAATCTTTCATAAATACAAAAACAGCGACAGGATCCATTGCAGCACCTACAACACTTCTTATACACAGGTTAATAAAAAAAACTATATAAAAGAAGTGTGTCACAGAAAGGAAGAAAGATGAGTGACCGGTAGCTTTTTAAATTTAAAAATTTCTGTACACTGTCATATGTCATCTGTCATAACATAACCACAGAGAATGTTTTTATTTATGAAAAAAATATTAAAAAGTCTGAGGGCAGCAATAGGGAATTTTCATAAGAAATTAAAATATTTTCGAAAAGTAGAAAATTGTATCTCCGAAAACAATAATTTGGTTTGCGAAATTTCGTACGCATATTGCCTTATAAAGTTTTTGTAACATGCCAAAGTTGACTAAGTGAAGATTGGTAACCTGTGATGAGCACTTATAAGTACACTTGGAGAACCAAAATCACCACAACACATTTTTAAAAACTTGACGATCGTTTCACTAACCAAGTTAGCGTCATTAAAGGAAGAAGGATTTCTAACTTGAAATGAACGTCGGGTTTTTTAAAATGTGTTGTCCTGATTTGGGTTCTCCAAAGTGTATACCTACTTACCAATGTTGCATTCTATTGATTGAGAGAAAAAATAGTTTATTAGCATTTGAAAAAAAAAGTTGATGAAAAAGACTACGCACTTGCTGCATCCAACCCATTATACCAGTTGTATATAGTTTGTCCGTTTATCGAATTTTTGACTAAAGAGACGAATTGTTTCAAATTTATTGTGTTAAATCAAAGACTTCTAACACATTTGAATGACAACTCTATCATTTAAAATGCTGTTATAGAAGCGCAGAAAGGGTCTGAATACATTTTCTGCAAATATTTCAGTCAACTGAAAAATGACGGACCTTTTCAAACAGACATGTAAGACGCTGTTATGGACAATTCCTGCAATGTTTATAGTCTAACACCCTCCCATTCTTTCAGAATGTTTATTTAAAATCACCAAATTGACGTTTTAAATCGCAAGTTCGACATTTCTAGAAAAAAATCATAAAATTTTTAAAACGTTTTATGTTATATTTTTGACCTTTCTGCACCATAAAAACTTTGTAACATGCAATATATTTTGTTAATTACATATATTATTATCACATCATTTTATCTTCGTTGCGACCAAATTTTTGTTTTCTTTAAATGCTTACAACTTTTTTCTTTAAGGCTATAAAAGTTGAAACTGACCTCGGATGTATGTTGATTTGAAAAAATAGATATGCAAATTTTCCGAAAGAAAACCAGAATTAGTCTGATTTTCCTAGTCGACAAACTTGTCAAAGGCATTTATTATTTTTTATAAAAAAAATATATATTTTTACCGACTTCGTACAACATTTTCAGCAAATTTTTCAGACTAATCTTTTTAAGCGAATTTCAATTAACTTTGTAGTCATTTGTTTTAGAACAGATTCGCAGAACTTTTTTGTTTTTGCGAAAAAAAAACGTTTTTGTCAATTTTCTAAGCAAAAACTTTTTTTAGCAAATTATGTAGAATTTTTCGGCGTATTTATCTTAAAAAAACATTTTTTGTCGGCGGAGTTGAATGCATTGTTTTTATCATTCAATAACTTCGAATCTCCTGCTCTTTCGTCTATTGTAAGCTATTTACAAAAAAAGAAGGTACCTGCCAAATTTATAATTTTTCCTTCATCAATCTCTTAGATAAGATCATTAACTAACCCAATCATATTTGAAAAAGTGTGTTTTTCTGAAACAAATTTGTATTTCTGAAACTAATTATTCTGTTATCTTCCAGGATGCACATTCGCTACCACAACGCACTTGCCAGACTCTTTATTTAATAAAAATCTGTAAAATGACCTATTTACAATTAAAAACGACTATAAACAATCGGTGACAGTCGGTGTAGCGACGGAATTTAAGGACGGAGACTGACTGTTATTGTCTGATTTTAGCAGCAATTGCATGGTTCAGGGACGTTTCCATTCTCCGTGATCCATTAGGGATTCATGATTTGAACCTTGGAGTATGAAGAACATGACGGCATGTGTCATGCTTTTATGTATGTAGAATTAGCGGCCCATACGATATACGATGCCGTCAGTCAACCTCAGATAACTCATCGTTTGTTGTGCAGTTCGAACTGAACAATAACGTACAGGTTAATTGAAATAAATTTTTATTTTAGTGCCTATTTTACATCATTTTAGTGTTCATGGTTCATAAAGAAGTGTTAACGTTTGTTATAAAAACACTGGTCAGCTTCTGAGTTGTGTTTTAAGTCCACCTTCCCTTGTTCAAGGTCGTCACTATATTGTGCTCTGTCCTGCATTCTTCATAGTCTAAACTTTTAAATAACACTCCGTTATTTTGTTATTAGTGACACATAAATAAGGGCATTTTGGCAACGTTGTATTCTTGCGGTTTCGTAGTGATAATGGCGTCAGTGAGAAAGTGTTTTCTGTTTTAAACAGTGAATACGTTTATGTAATTGTGAAAAAGTCTATATTTCTTCGTGGCATTTGAACATTACTTAAATAAGAACTTGCTAAGGTCGCATGGACATAATATAATATAGTAAGTTTTTAGATTTAAAAGCCTCAAAATTAGGATGACATCATTGATCTATTAAGTATAAACTAACAGTATTTTTATTTTCGTATTCAGAGTTAAATTGTAATGTTTTTTTTGTTGTTAAGAATGACTACACTTTAAACGTTTTTGTGGTTGTTATTTTAATTGTTTCTATACAACGTCTACTGCAATTTTTGACCTCTTCCCTTCATCAAGATGGCCATGCATTCCTATTTACAGAGGTATTAATGATTAAATAAGGATCAAGTTTCTTGTTTCTTGATGTTTGTGGACTATTAAATTTCTGAAATATTTGCCGATTTTACCTACTCAAATGCCTTCCTTTGCCCATTGCACACAGGAAACGTAAAATATACCAGAGAAGATTGTCATTGTTCGATACCCCAGAATGAAAGTAAAATAAGTTTGTTTTGAAGTTACAAAGCTGGATTGAGTGTAGTTTAGTGTACATCCCCTAATATACAAATAAAATGAAAGGAAGTGTTACAAACACTCAAGTTTTTGTGAACTTAAATTGAGAAATGTAGCTTGTTCGAGTCATGTGGAAATTATAAAATGTACCGAATCTTTCATTGTGTCTATTAGAAAATGTTAGTAAGCATAGTTGTTAGTTAATTGATGCAGCTCTTGATTTGAAATGTAAACATGTTTCTGTTTAGATTGGGTGTGTTGAGACCTAGAATGGGGTTAGGATTTTTTTATTTTCATTTGTTGACCTTCAACATTTGGTATTAGCAGAATGGATCCTTCTCTGGAAATTTTGGCAAGTCTAAGTCAGCTTCGAGTAATCCTGTGTTGTAGACACCTCTTTAGTAAACAAACAATTCGGGTGAAATCGAAACATGAAGTGGACGCTGTACGATGTGCGCTGTTGCCAGATGAGTATTAGCAAGGCTCATTTTAAATATAGAAGGAAATCAAGGGGTGGACAAGTGGTTTTCAAATGTAAATAAATTATAATATGGCGTCATCTACATAAAGCGATATTTGACATATTTTGCAGAAAGCAGTAGGAAAATGGAAATGTAAACAGTTAATTTTCAGCCATGGTGGTCCAGGGGGAAAACGTGGGCCTCTCCTCCCTTTTTAGGTACATCAGTAACACCAACACAGGTTGTGCCATTGTGATTGAGCGAGGTAATCTGCACGTTCCACCCTTCTCAGGGGGCGTAAAGCTGTCGGTCCCGTGCCCATGTGCGATACGTTAAAGACCCAAATTTCCCGGACAGTGAGGTGAATGAATCACACTTTAGTAGTCAATGAAGCAATTTCCGTTGCAAATTGCTGATGATAAATCCAACTGTATATGCTAATAGCAAACGCTATGCAATATATTATTTTGAAAAGTCACACAATATTTCATAGTTATGAAGCAATTTCTACTGACAACTGTTGATGAGAAACCTAACCTATAAAATGGCTCAAAATAGGTTTCCCTTCGAAGTGTTTGTTTATATTTTAGTTTCCGACCTTAAATGAGTGTGAAAACTGAATGAAGCAATTTCCGTAGCGAATTGCCGATGATAAATACAACTGTATATGCTAATAGCAAACGGTATCCAATTTTGAAAAATTGCAAGGTTTCATGGAAATTTGGTTTGACAGCACAATTGACTGGAAATCAACTTGCTACCATTAATTGTGGGCACTAAAAATTGTTTGATACTCTTTGAATTCAGGGTGTCAGATGAAACATTATAAACGGCGCACAGCCAGACTTCAACAGAAACGTAAATACTACATGATGTGTTATCGGGTTTTAGTTTTTTCATTGAGTAAGATTTATATCAATATTATATACCTTTTAATATATTTTTGCCTCTTATCAAATGTGTAGCACACTGTAAAGAGAATACTTATGACAAGCTTTAGGATTACATCTAAAAATAATTCCTACAGCAGCTAAAAATAATGTCACAAAACATAATATTGTTAAATTTGCGGACAACCTCGCGAACACTTTTTCGAAAAATATTTTCAGAAACATGCTTAGAACCCCCCAAGGAAGTTACAGGACCAGGAGTGAATAGGGGTGTTGGTTGGGGTGGGTCGTAAAAAGGAAATATGAGCAGAAAATGCGAAGAAACCAGCTTAAAAGTGGCCTTTTTCACATTTTGAAGCTATATCCCCCTTAAAGTCTGCCTCCCTATCATAAATGTTATTCCAGGTATTCCATAATTGAACGACAAACCAGTTAAGTTTTACTTTAATAAGTGTACTTATTAAGAGTAATAAATGTTTTCTTTGAAAGCTGACAACGATGCTCTAAAGTTTGTCATAAGTATTATCTCTTTACAATGTACTATTAAATAGTGTATAATATTGATATAAGTAGATCTTATTCAATGCAAAAAACTACAATCCGACAACACAGCATGTAGTATTTATGTGTATGTTGATGTCTGGCCGTTGGCTGTGCGCCACTTAGAATGCTCCGTCTGACACTCTGAATTCAAAGAGTACCAAGTGTGTCTTCTCTGCATAGGTCTAAAATTAAAAAGTTTAAATAATAATAAGAATAACCTTAATTCATCTTTCAAGTTATACAACTTATCAAACTAGTCAAATATAAAATGTAGTTAGAAATTTAAAATAACTAAATTATAAGCAGCTTGTTTCCAAAGGAGACTGCGTTAAGCTCTCATCTAAAAATGCCAATGATCGTTGTCATGCTTTTCGTTAACTTAAGTTACGAGCATTTTTAGATGAGAGAGACTCATTCGTGTCATGAACTGTTTAAAAATTATAATATACTTATGCCTGTTACAGAAAGCCTCGTCAAATATTTAACATGATTTTAGTTAATTGTTGTTAAGTCCAATGATCTTACAGGCCAGGGTGTTTCACTATAAGTATCAATAAATTTCCGAATAAATCATTTAGATAAACATTGATCAACATCTCTGGAGTTATGTGCTGGAGCACCATCTTGTTGAAACCAGGAACCATGTATATTACCTAAGGGTAAATTATCGAATGTATCTTCCAGATCAAGATAACACTCAGAAATTAGGAAATTGTGATACATAGGAAAGCATATAATCATTGTGCCAAAATTTCCACACCAGATATTAAATCTTGTGATGTTGATATCTGGATATTCTGTTTAAATGTGTATTTTTTGTTGTGGCCAATAGTATGTCCTGCGTGTTGAAAATACTGTTATTAGTTACCATACTCTCATCCAACCAAATCATTTTAAAAGAAACATTTATGTTGTTCTCACACATTCTGGTATACTTTTAGCTAAAATATCTACGTCGTTCATCATCACGTGGTCCTGGTTCTTGAAAAATTCATAGTTTATAAGGCTAAAATTGACTTTTTCTTGAAATGAAATGACTGTAGATGTAGCTACTCCAGTCTGGTTTTTAATTCTTTACTTTTTTTAACAAACCATATTGCTTTATGTTGAATACTAAATGCCCAAAAATTGATTTGCATGGTTGCTTCTGTTCCAGATATTTCTTCAAATAGATCTCTCTGATTTATATACAATTTCTCTGGCATAAAATGTAGCAAGACAGCATCTCAAATTTTTCATCATGTGTAAAGGACTACCTCCGTCCAATGTGAGATATGATAGACTTTGGGAAAAGTGGCAGAAATAATACTAAATTTGTCAGAATTGACAATCATCTAATTTTTTTCATCACCATGGTTTATGGTGCATACTACACAAAATGTTTGAAATTAATTAAAATATACGTATTTTTTTAAACAAAAACATAAGGAATAATATTGTGCCATATTACGTTTAATTCGTAATACATAGTGTCTTTTTTTTGCAAGCGATATAAAATAATTTGGATGGTGGTGGTTTCTTCGAAACAAAACGTATTCAAAATTTGGAAATTTCGTCGTGTAGAGAAGAAAAAGTGACAAAGAGAGAGTGCCTTCTGTTCTTTTATATCTTTTCAAATACTCCAGAAAAAAAAACGGTTTCAGTTTTTTTGAACATTTCTGGAAGTACATGGAATGTTGTTAGTTTCTCGACAGCATAATGTTGGTCTCTTGATTGCACACATTTTTTTATTATTATTTAAATGCCTTCGTAACTACAGAGATCCCCATGTTGTTCATTCTTATATTGGGCACATTGTATAAGTATTTATTTGTTATTTTTTCAAGGAATACACAATAAATAAAAGCCCTGTGGATCTTACACTTATCCCTGACTATGAAGACTGATAACTAAAAAGTCTATGTTAAATCTAGGTTAGGTTAGGTGTGTTTGTGAGTGGGCCATACCGGTCCCTGCACCGCGAGCATAAGGTCTATTGTGGCTCACGCCTAAAGGTCTATATTTCCCTCAACAAAGCCAGCCTCCTGCAGAGGTCGATAATCTTCCTGGGCGAAAGTTGATCCAGATCCTCCGGAGCAAGCTTTATCTTGCCAAAGAGCAGGTATCTAGTCCTGTCCGTTGCCGGACAGGAACACAGTACGTGCTCTGCTATCTCGTCACTCTCCATACACAGCCGGCACTTGGTCTCCTGATCGACTCCAATACGGTGCATGTGGTGACGCAAGCGGTGGTGTCCTGTATACAGGCCGACTAGAGTACTGAGTTGTTGTCTGTTTAACTCTAGAAGTTTTTTAGCCCTTGACTCAGACAGGCCATTTATGAAGGCCTTAGAGTGAGCTAATCCTGTCTGTAATTCTGTCTGTCCAGGTCTTTAAGGTGCGTTTTGCTGTGCATGATGTTATCCCCTAGCACCGGTTCTGGTCCGACAAAGTCTCTCTGGGCACCACTCCTGGCAAGCGCGTCGGCCGCAACATTGCCATCATGGTCCGAGTGACCCGGTATCCAGACCAATGACACCTCATTACAGCTGCCCAGTTCGTTAAGGGCAGATTTACAACTCCATACCGTTTTTGAATTAAATTTTTTTGAATGTTAAATCTAACTCACAGAACTGGCCTACCATTAGGCACGACATTGGGGAGCAGAATCAGTTTTGATGGTTATGACGCAGTGAACATGTCGGCGAAGCCTTTTTTTTCAGTATGTGAATTATCTGTACCCTCTTGCGAACGTCCAGTAGATTCCTCTGTTCTTGATCTTCAGCTTTCTGATATTAAGCAAGCACTGTCTCCTCTTGACGATCGCAAGAGCCCTGGAGCTGATGGAATCCCACCGAAGTTGTTGAGGAATTGCCGTACCCGCCAACTGTTCCGCATTTAATAATCTTTTGAGCGGCGGGGGTCTTCCCCATAGTGTGGAAATTGAGCTTTATTACACCTATATTGGAAAATGGAAATATTACTAATATACTTAATTATAGGCCTATAAATATTCTTAGTGCAATTCGTCAACTATTTGAATCACTGATTTGTGAGAAAATTACTTAAACTTTTAAACATAAGATAAAAGAAAAACAACACGATTTTTTTAACGAGAGATCTGTAGAAACAAATTTGATGCTTTTCACACAATATACGTTAAATGTACTTGAGAGTGGTGATCAGATTGATGCTGTATACACAGACTTTCGATACAGTGAATCACGCAGATTTATGCTTGAAATTGTCTTCATTTGGAGTCAGTGGTGGTTTACTCAATTGGTTCAAAGTTCCTCAAAGGACATAGGCAAGTTGTAAATTTCTTTTACCGTAAAATTCCTGTATTTTCTGCAGCTCCACGGGGAAGTCCCTTAGGTCGCCTCCTTTTTACTGTGTTCATTAATCATATTGATGCTGTAAAATATTTCCAGTGCTTCTTGTTTGCGGATGATTTGAAGATCTTTCGACTAGTCAGAAGTGTGGAGGATGCTCTATTGTTGCAGGAAGATTTGTAGTCGATTTAAGAATGGTGTTATTTTAATGCTGTGAGGCTTAACATAAACAAGTGCAAAGTTATGAGTTTTGATAGATTAATAGTGGCAGTTCCTTTCTACTATAATATTGGTCGTATTACATTAAGTAAACGACTTGGGAGTGGTGTTTGATAGAAAGCTTTCCAACAAAAATCATTATTCTACAATTGTTAACTGATCCCTCAAGATGCTTGGCTTCATAAGAAGATACACAGTTGACTTTACAGATACACATTGCTTAATTTCACTGTTCATTCTCTTGCATCACTGACTTCTGGAGTATTGTCATCAGTGTGGAACCCGCACTTCAAGATTAATGTGGAATTTTTATATAGTGTTCAAAATAGGCTTTTACGCATGTTGGTGTTCAAAATGGAAGTGAATTATGTACATTATTCACGTCCTGAAATGTTACACTCTTTAAGCATAGCCCCTCTAGCTTCGCGCAGGTATTACTGTGATATAATGTACCTTTATAAACTTGTTAATTGTCATTTGGATTGTAGAAAACTTTTAGAGCTTATAAGCTTTCATGTACCATCCAGAAATACAAGAAGCTGTGCATTATTCTACATTGCTCACCATCACACTAACTATAGATGTAACTCACCAATTATGAGTGTGTCTTTCAGAAATAATGTTAGTCAGGACATTTTTATTACATATATTGAGACTTTTCGAAATCATTTAAAAATAATGATTATGATTATAGGCAACCAGTATTATCATAATGTTGGAATTTGTTTTATGTATTTCATTTTGTTGGACATATTTTGTTTTGTTTATTTTTCTTGTTTGTATTCTACAAATAAGCATAATCAGTTAAAACAGTTACATTGAAAAGTAAAGTTTCAAACTAAATTGTTCAAATATTTTGTGTAAAAAGGAACTTTACAAATATTCAATATATGCTTCTTTTTTTAAATTAATGTCCACAGTATTTGTACATTCTACCTTTATTCTTAGTGTAGTGAATCATAAAATTTATATTCTTTCTTTTAGTAGGCAAAATGGCTAGCCCCTCACCACAGAGCAGTCCAATGCCACCACCTCAGGCACCAAGCCCGATGGGACCCCCAATCCAAAGTCCGGCACCACCACCTTCTCCTCACAGCCCTTACCAGGGTCCATTACCCATGGGAGGACATGTTAATGGTCCTCCGCATGGAATGCCATCGAATGCGGGACCCCCACATCCTGGTATGGGACCATCACCTGGCCATCATCCTTCTGGTCCAGGTTCTCACATGGGTGGTCAGCTCGGTGGAATGGCCCCACACCCACATCCTGGAATATCACAACAAGGGCATCCTGGAGGCCAGAGTCATCCGGGAGCCCAAGGGCATCCGGGTAGTCAGGGCCACCCTGGTGGGCAGGGTCATCCAGGCAGTCAAGGCCATCCTGGAGGGCAAGGTCACCCAGGCGGGCAGGTTCATCCTGGCGGTCAAGGGCATCCTGGTGGTCAAGGACATCCTGGCGGTCAAGGGCATCCTGGAAGTCAGGGTCATCCTGGCGGCCCTTTACCACCACAGGGCCACCCTTCTGGACCCCCACAAGGTCATCCTAATCACCAAGGTAATTGATGTAAATATTAAGCAAGATAGTGTCTGACCAAACTTTCGGTTTCAGCGCCAAATTAGAGTTTTGGTTTCGGCAGGAAATCTGCCGAAATTACAACCAAAACTATGTTCGTGTTCTGTCGTGCGGCCTTCGGGAATGATCGGAATATCGGAACTTCTACCCATATCAAATAGAAGAGATGGTTATTTTAGAGCAACTAAACTATTAATTTTATAAGATAAATAACTGCTTCTATGAACCTGAACAATTTGGAGAACCCAATTCATCAAAATACAGTTTTTGTACCTGACGATCGTTTCTTTAACAAAGTTAGCATCATGTCATTAGAGGGGTCAAAAACTGTATTATGATGAATTGGGTTCTCCAAATTGTACTTATCAGTGCTTGTCACAGGTTCCAATCTTCACTCATTGAACACAAATACATATTGGCAACTAGCTAAAATGTACAGAAACTCCATATACAAAAGAATTACCTTAAAAGGAAGTTTCGGTTTCAGCCAAAACTGAAACAGAGACCGTAATTCGGTTTCGGTTATAAAAACAGTTTCTGTCGGACACTAAAGCAAAGTTAACAATTTGTAGTTACTTTTAGTCTTTAAGGAATAAACAAAATAAATGATTGTGATAAGATGTCTCAAGAAGGAAGCCACACAGCTATCATTTATGAACATATCACTACTGGTTTTATTACAAGCTGAACACATAAAATAAATGGGAAATTTCAGATGGATATTTGTTTTAGGCATGAGAAGGAAAAAAGTATCACTACAGGAACACAGGGGTGGGCGAAATGGCAGCTGCGAAAGGATCTGTGGACATTGCACCGTTCCATGAATAACCTTATATAAAAATGATAGTGTCATAATGGTCCTCCTTTCATTAAGTGATTTAATGCTTTGCCTGACACACACAACTTTCAGACCCATGTAGAACAGTTAGTACCAGTATGCTGTTATACAGTGCATTCATTTCAAAACTAGCCACCCTTAATAATTTCTTTATCAAGGAAATCTGGTTTAAAAAAAACAGGTTCATTGGGATTTCGAGGGGCACGTTCAAAAACAGTATTTTTGGAATTTTACTTTTCACCCCCTAAGCCCCAGTCAACCCAACTTTATAATTTTAAATGACACCCCCTAGCTTGAGATACATCATTTTAAAGGTATTTAAAATCCTAATCCAACAGCGTTTACGAAATTTAAATCCACCGCCAACTTTTGAATTTAGAAGAAGAAAACCTAATAAAATTCGAAATATTTTTTAAAAATGTATTTAATAGTTTAAGACAAAAACCTACTTTATTAAGTGCTCAAAGTGTCCTCCGTTGTTAGCTTAACAATAAAATACTCGATCGACAAATTCTCGTCTAACGTTTTGAAATGTTTCTGTATCTTTTAGAATCTGAATATTCTCTGGCGGAGGACTATGGTATACAACTGATTTCAAATAACCCCAAAGGAAGAAGTCCAGTATTGTTAAGTCAGGAGATCTGTCAGGCCATTCCAGGGCACCTCGTCTTCCAATCCATTTGTCGAGAAATCTTTGATTAAGCCACTCGTAAACACGTAAGGCATAGTGGGGTGTTGCACTGTCCTGCTAATAGTGCAAATTTTGTTCATCCAGCAGTGGGTTGCCTTCTTCATTAAGTTGGTTTTCTAAAGGCTCTGTTATGAGTGGGTCAATATAATTATCCAAAAAATTTATATACAAATCAACAGTTAAATTTTCTTCAATAAACAAAGGGCCTATTATTTCATTTCCAAGAATTCTCGCCCAGACATTAATTTTTTGTTGAAACTGTTTATGACCCTTTACGAACACTCGTGGATTTTGATTATCCCAATATCTACAGTTGTGTTTATTAACAAAACCAATTAAAAAAGAATGTTGATTCATCACTAAAGCAAATATTCTTTACCAAATTCCTATCGTCTTGAATTCTGGCAGTCATTAATTCACAGAACGAGTTCATGCAGAATGGTAAATTTATAGGGAAAGAACTTGTAAAGTTTTAAAACTTTATGTATGGAACCAACGGAAATATTCGTTAATGCAGCGACTTTTGGAATTGAAGTCGTAGGTTCAGCGGCAAAACATCCTAAAACATCAATTTGTGCAGCTTCGTTAAGAACTCGTGGTTACTTCTTTGCTTTGTTACATACTGAGCCAGTTTCTTCAAATTTTCGTGCAAGACTTAGCACATATTGGTGTCCCACATTTTTTTCAGAATGCCTTTCGTTGAAAATTCGGGCGGTATTACGAGCACACCTATTCTGAGCACCATACAAGTAAATTATTTCAACTCTTTCTTGTGTAGTGTAAACCATGATTGTTAGTTTTATTTAAATTTAAGATTTTAAATTGAAATGATTTAAATGAGTTTGAAGTTTACAAAATTTAAAAATTTAATCACAACAGACTTGGTTTTAACTCGTTGCAGTCGTCAAGAAATCGAAAACTAAATACGAATAAGTAACAAAGTTATCAAGAAAGTAAAACTGGCTTGTTTTATGTGAAATTTATTGTTAAATTAGACATGGACGTTATCGTTCCCATATCACCTCGTACAAGGATGATAGCCGCAAATGGCACCGGGGAGCTAAATTTGCAATAGCATTACGCTCAGAAAAATTACTGATAGAAACAATTCAAATGTTAGAAAAAAATTCGACAGTCGACTATTTTATTGTTAAGCTAACAACGGAGGACACTTTGAGCACTTAATAAAGTAGGTTTTTATCTTAAACTATTAAATATATTTTTTTAATATTCCGAATTTGATGACGTTTTTTTCTTCTAAATTCAAAAGTTGGCGGTGGATTTAAATTTCGTGAACGCCGTTGGATTAGGATTTTAAATACCTTTAAAATGATGTATCTCAAGCTAGGGGGTGTCATTTAAAATTATAAAGTTGGGGTGACTGGGGCTTAGGGGGTGCAAAGTAAAATTCCGAAAATACTGTTTTTGAACGAGCCCCTCGAAATCCAAATTGACTTTTTTTTTAACCAGATTTCCTTGATAAAGACATTATTAAGGGTGGCTAGTTTTGAAATGAAAGCACTGTATACGGCCAGTTTGGCCTCTTCAGATATGCATTCACTCTTAGCTGAAGTGGTCATTACTTCCAGTATATCGTCATCTATTCTTCCATTGTTTGAAAAGAGTCTTCCTTAATATCTAAATTCCTTTACTTTCTTTACTAGATTATCATTTAACAGAAGACTACAATTACTCATTACACCCTCTTTATCAAATACCATAACTTTAATTGTGTCTGCGGTCACACGCATATTAATTTTATTTGTTACTGTCATCAGTCTCTCAAACACCTGCTGCCTTTCTCCTTCAGATTAACTAACCTATTATCTCTCCCTTGTTTATTTTACAGTTAATTACATATTTTGGAAGACCTCTCCGTTTTTTTTCTCAAAATTCCTAGGAGGCATGTTTTTTTCCAACAAACTTTAGCCAGCGGAATTGAAGTGTAGTAACTGTCTGACATGATAGTTCCAGCATTTAGATAATTTTTTGCTACTTCACGATTTGTTCAGCCAAACCTTTGCTGGATCCATCCAAAACTTTTTTTTATATATATTTCAACAACACACCACGAGGGCTTACAGCCTAAATACTATCGTACCGTAGGTTTCGACAAGGAGGAAAGAGGCAACTTGTTAATTCTGGACTTGAAGGTTTGGGGGTTCGGAGGAGAAGGAAAAACATGTGCCGGCAAGGAATTCCACAACTTGGAAGTCCTCGGGACAAAAGAACGGGAATAACAAGATGTTCTATGTCTGGTGACCTGGACAGTAAAAGGGTGCATTCGCTCTGTTCCTCCGGTAGATCTGTTAGGGGCAGCAGGTGAAGGAACTATGGAAGAAAACTTCTCTGAGCAGTGCCCATGCAGATATCTATAAAAGAGAGAGAGGTCACCAACGGCACATCAGTGGGCAAGGGATAGCAGCCTTTGGGTGAGAGTAGGGTAACCGATGAGACGTATAGCTCTCTTCTGAATGGAGTCCAGGATAGCGAGTGTAGAAGCAGCAGCGGCACCCCAGATGTGGGAGCAGTATTCGAGGTTTGGTCTTATTTGTGAAGTATATAAAGGTATATAGATTAGCTGGTGATGTGTATTTGCGAGCTTGGAAGAGGAAACCTAATTTCTTAGCAGCCTTTTCTGCAATTGATGTGACATGTTTGTGCCAATTGAGATTTCGTTCCAGAGAAATGCCAACAAGGGAAAAGGACTCATTACTTTGTATAACTTGGTTGTTCATTGTGTGTTTCTCTTATGAGAAAGAAAGCAAAACTGAGATTTGGTGAGGTTGAATTGTACAAGATTTCTACTTCCCCAGTCTAATCATTTTTGGAGATCCAGAACCCTCCATGAGTCTACGATCTTCATCTAATTGAGCTAAAGAGACAGGCTTAGAATATTGTATATTTGAGTGGAGGGTGCTGTCGTCTGCGTAACTGTGAACTGGGTTGGATGTGCTAGAGAGGAGGTCATTGATGTGGAGAAGAAACAGAGTAGGGGCTAAAGCTGAACTTTGAAGGACTTCTGCGTTAATTGGATACAGTTTAGAGGAATGGCCATCCACGACAACAGAAATGCTCCGGTTGGAGAGGAAATTTGCTGTCCAGGTACAGAGTTTTGGCAGTAGGCCATAGGCCGGAAGTTTTTTAAGCATCACTGCGTGCCAGACCTGGTCGAATGCTTTGGATATGTCTATAGAGACAATCTGGGATTTACTGTGTAGTTCCATAGATTTGTTCCAAGAATGGGTGAAAAAGAAAAGGAGGTGGGCAGTTGATCAGCGCTGACAGAATCCATACTGCCTGTCGTGGATTAGACTGTTTTTCAAGAAATTTTAGTAATTCGGTGTTTATATACTTTTCCATCACTTTAGAGACGACTGAAAGGAGACAAATAGGCCCGAATTCAATTCCCAGGTGTGTCAGCCTAAAGTTGAAGTCTGTGAAATTGGAACGTTAATATATAATAGGTTAAGAACTTATCAACATGTCCTTGTACACAGTATTACTAACAAAACTGATGTTTTTATTATTTATTTTATAAAGATATTTTGTACACAATTTACATTTAAATCAGTATCTAAATCAATTTTTGTGTAAAAACTATTATCTTAGTTAAGACAATTTTTCAAATTTCAGGTCATCCACCACCACATCATATGGGTGGTCCCCCTCCATCATCTCAGCAAGGTCATCCTGGTCCTTCTCCCATGCAGATGCAGCCGGGAGGTCCGCCTTTGCCACAAGGTCACCCTGGTGGTGGTCCCCACCAGATGTCTCATGGCGGACCACCTCCACCACAAGGTCACTCAGCACAGGGTCACCCTCCTCAAGGGCATCCTTCCCAGGGTCATCCACACCAAGGACATCCGCCACAGGGTCATCAACCACAAGGACATCCCGGTCAAGGGCATCCAGGACAGGGCCATTCTCAGGGCCACCCTGGTCAAGGCCACCCTGGTCAAAGTCATCCTGGTATGCAGCCAGGTGTGCCTCCACATGGAATGGGTCCAGGACCTGGCGGACATAACATGCCTCAGGGACAGTATTCAGGTCATCCACCAATGTCTCATACACAGCAAAATCAGGTAAGTGATAAAAATATTTTATACATTTATAAGGCTTTTTAGTAGTGGATTTTCGATATAGTAAAATGAAGGTTTCATAATTCTATAAACTGTTTATGAACAAGTTTTTTTCCTTACGATTTATGGCTTTTCTCCCATTAACGATCAATTTTTTCTAGTTAATACAATTGTGCTATTATCTATCTTATAGAGAGGTAGCGATTGCGAGACTTTTAGAAAATTTCTTCAAATGAGCGTGAATTAGGGCCCCTAGAACCCAAATCGAAGGTCAGTCAAAAAGATTATATGTATATATATATATATATATATATATATATATATATATATATATATATATATATATATATATATATATATATATATATATATATATATATATCCAACCGATAACTCAAAAAATACTTCACCAATCGAAACCAAATTTGGCAATTCCCTTCATTTTGTTAATACGTTGGATGAGTTTGTTAGACAGTTTTGACACTTTTGAATACTTTTAGAAAAAAATGCAAAACACTGTTTGAAAACGCAATATCTCGTAAATTACTAGGAATATTAAACTAAAACTTAACAAGCACCTAAACATTGTACAAGTGGTCCTATTGGTTCAGTAGATCTTGAGTTATAACTAAATAAAAAATAAATAATCTACTATATGACCTGAAATTACCTCTAAATGGATGCCTATAATGTTAAACAAGGTCAGACAGATAAATCAGGGTTCCGCTGCCATTGTAAACAAAATCTCCAAATATGTCACAATAAACAATTGGCGGGGTTGCCATTTGCGACAACTCTCAATTTGAATCTGTAGATATCAGAATAATATAAATAAATAAAAATTTAAAGCAATCTAGAACTATGTTTTATTATGTATAAATATTAAGCTTCACTGTATTTAAAAGCCATCTCCATCACTATGACAACACCATTACTTGTCATTTCTTAACTGACAGGAGTGATGAGAGAAATGTATACGTTCTGCGCATAACCTCGAAATCATCCTCCGCTAATACCTTAGTATCTCAGAATATAAAACAAGTGCATACAGACTTGGAGAATACTTCTCTGGCTTCACTGTTGGTTTTTAGTGGTGAAGGACGTAGCCAGCGCGTGAGCTAACTGGAGCAAGTGGCCCTTCGAATTCTGGAAGTTCTAGGATGTTCTTCAATGCTTCTGTGACTATAGTTTCGCTGCTTGACAGTCTGAAAATGCTGTCAAGCAGCGAAACTATAGTCACAGAAGCATTGAAGAACATCCTAGAACTTCCAGAATTCGAAGGGCCACTTGCTCCAATTAGCTCACACGCTGGCTACGTCCTTCACCACTAAAAACCAACAGTGAAGCCAGAGAAGTATTCTCCAAGTCTGTATGCAGTATGGACAAGTTTCACCAAGTAAGGGCAACAACAATCAATGAATATAAAACAAGTACCTATATTCTAAGGTTAATATAAATAGTATGTAAATAATAACCCAACTTATAATTTTAACATAACTTTAAAAGATGCCTGCGACCATCGAGTGTGACTGTAGTATATTATGATTCTAACATCCAATCAAACAAATAACAAAATGGTTGTGTACATCAGATTCAGGTTCTTAATCAATGCATGTAGGTACTGTATTACTAAAGTGAAACAAAATTATTTCAAGAGAAACTATACCTACCGCAAACTAATATAAGTATAATGCGAGGGTTCCTAGGTACTTATGGTTTTCTTTACTCTTAGCTTTTACTCTTTATGGAACATTATAGTAAATGAAACTACATATCATAAAGCAGTTTAAATTATTAAAATTTTAATTTCAAAATTTTGTATTGTTTATATTTATTTCATTTTTAAAAAGGAAGGATACATTAATAGTAAATAAGTGTTGAAAAGAGTTTAGGTGCAGCAAGTGCATGTGTGGTAGCGAATTGTTGTAAAAAGATTTCAAATAGTGATAACTCAATTTCCCATTAAACTGGAATCTCCAGTTTTGATACATAGTGAAACCCATCTAAAAGCATCGTGGATACTAGATTTGAAAAATAACTACAAATTTCTTTTAAAAAACCTGTTTTGTTATTTTGTTTGCAGAAACTGGTTCGATTGGGTTGACTAAAACGGATCATCCAAGCGATTAATAAGGAAAAATACCTGCCAGGTTAATAGTTAGGAATGTGCCTTCCTTTTGAAGATAAAAATAAAATGTTCGATAAATTTGCAGTTTAGCACACGGGGGACTTTTAGAAAGAAAAAAATCACAAACATGCTTAGAACCCTTTCTGGATGCACATACCACCAGAAAAATTTCCTGCAAACGGCCGCTAAGAAAGCAAGACCAGGGGTGAATAGGCTTGCTGGGCGGGGAAAAATTCCAAATAACAATAATTTTTTTAAATAAAAGTTTGTTGAAATATATTCTACGAAAACTTGCAAAAACTTGTTCTTTACGAAAGTTTGTTAATCAACCTTTGTTATGCAAAAAAACATTAATAAAACCGGTAGCAATATTTTCATAAATTATATCTTAGGCTTCCTTCTCGAGACATCTTCGTGAACCACTTTGCACCTTATAATTATTCAAGCTTTATTTTTTTTTAATTTTTTTTTGTCTTCTATATTGCATATTGTTGTGGTTAAATAACTAAATAATTGGCCATCAATATTTTTAAATAAAATATGATCCGGCTCTTTCCTATTCGAATGCTCTTTAGCATACATTCTGCATGCCTTATGTCCTTCAAATTTTTCTTGCACACAAAGGCAAACGATATCTCACATTTCTTTCTTAGTAAAACAATTGTGTTATCTTGGCATAATCTTGTACAAAGGTTCATCAAAATAACCAAAAATAATCACATCTTATTTGAGGGGTGGCAAACAACAATTCGTTCAGATTCGAGGCTTTAATTCTGAGCTTTATGACACACCATCTGGTGTCCCTCATGGGTCCATTTTGGGTCTTCTTTTCTTTCATATTTTGATTGACCAAGTGTCACATATATTAGATGTGTCTTATCTAATTTACACCGATGAAATGTAAATGTATTTAGAAGTTAGTGGTGTTGACATATGCATGCACCTACAGAGCAATCTTTTGAAGTTTTCTGTGTGGTGTTGTGAGAATGCTCGTACTTTAAATGTTGCTAAGTGCTGTATATCTTCCTTTAGTCGGATCAAACAGCCAATTTTATTTGCTTACCAATTGCAGGGGCATAGCTTGGCACGTCCTGACACAGTTCGTTACATTGGAGTATTTTTCGACCCTATGCTCTCATTTCGGCATCATTCTGAATTCATTATAAACTCTGTGTATAAGTCCATGTGCTGTATAATTAGGAGTAGGAGGGATTTTACATCTCATGAAACATAAACGAACATCCAGTCTATTATATGTGTAGAAATTACTTCAACTTGCAGGAAAGCCTGGATATATTCTGCTGTTTTGCCTCTCAAAAATATACAAAAATATTTATGAATACGCTTTATTTTTAAAAGTATTAGAGTAACTGGAATGAGACTTGATATCTAACTAGGAATGATGCAAATACACCTCTGTTGTGAATTTTAAGTCATTTGGTTCGCAAAATTTGGAGTTTTTTCTAAATTAAAAATAAAATCTGAAAGACTTGAATTGAAAAGACTTAAGTTGGTAAAGTCGAATACTTGAGAAAGGCGGAGTAGTTAGCTGTCATGCGTGGATTGATACATACCACAGGAGCAAACAATAAATATATATAAATAACAAGTAAAACATACTATCAACTGGCATTCGTAAAATCTCGGCCACTAAAATCCTGAAAACCGTTGTCAACACCAGGTCAATGTGCGAAAGTTAAAGTACATCCAGCCCGCACTCGCACGACGTCAAAATGACAGAGGCATGAAATTTAAAATGATGTGATTGTAAAAGGTATTACTTTTTAAGTGGAAGATTCAATTCAGATTGTTAAAATACACTATATTTGTAGCTTGATGAACTGCCTCAATTAAATATTCAGACTGAAAATGTAGCTTATAGTGAAAAGATCAATGTTAAGGGAAGGAAATTTTTACAGAACTATCATTTTTATAAAGAAATTGTTTGTGCCAAACCATGATTTGGTAAAAGTCATTATAAAATGTGAGAAACGCATGAACTAAATATGGTTAACAAAATAGGTTCACGTCTCTATAAAAATGATTTTAAAACAGTTTATTAATTCTGCAATTAGATGTTTACCTATACGCTACAGATATAACACCGCGCGAACAAAGACTCATTACCTGGCCTCAGTGGCTGAGAGGTAACGTGTTCAACAAATACTCTGTTGCTACGCCGGGTTATATTCTTGCACGATCCATCGAACATCTTCTTTTGTTTCACTTTAATATTTGGTAGAAACAATAGCTTCCAGATTTGACACATTTTGACCTAGTTCTTATTTTTCTTTAAAACGCCTGGATAACTTTGTCATCTTTGAGTCTAAAATTATAATTTTCACCAGATATTTTTGTTATTGTTGATATTAGTGAATTTTCATTAATATGCCACACCAGTAGTGCAAATAAATTTCTTGTGAAAATTTACTACTATAACGCACTTCGTCCCGAAATTGTTGTTTCTTTGCAACGTTCTCTAATTAGTGAACTCACTAATCCTGTCACTGTTCGCGTCTGGACGGGTACCGTATCCAGAAGGTGCAGAATTGGTGTGTGAGATTTGTTCTCCACGTACCCTGTTTTGCTCACGTATATATATATATATATATATATATATATATATATATATATATATATATATATATATATATATATATATATATATATATATATATATATATATATATATATATATATATATATATATAAAGATATAAAAATTTAAAAAACTCGGACCTTGGTTTCCGGTTCTGGGGGCCCAAATTCGCACTAATTTGAAAAAATTTGCAGTCTTTAGCATCAATACCTCTACTAGCAAATTTTTTAAATAAAAAATTGTTAAAATATATACGTCTAAACTATCAATCAAACGCCAGCGCACCGCATCTGTGTACCAATGTGCAGTAATTCGTACGTCGGACCACCACATCTTGCGATGTGGATGCGTCATCGGTGACCGATGCGACGTAGACAAAATTAATCTCGAAAGTATCGAAAATACCGAATATCCTGAATTTTTCGGTATTACCATTAGTGAATTTTCTTGAAAAAAATTCACTAATGAGGAGATCTCGACTTTCGAATTTTGAAAAAATTTCTTCAAATGAGCGCTATTTAGGACCCCCGGAACCCAAATCCGAGGTCAGTTTCAGACTTTATATGTTTATATATATATATATATATATATATATATATATATATATATATATATATATATATATATATATATATATATATATATAAACATATATATTTATGTGTCACACCTATAACTTAAAAAATAATGGACCGATTTTGATAAAATTTGGCACATACCTTCCTTTCGCAAGTCGCTTGGATAAGTTCGTTAGCCAGGAAAATCCGCCGAGGTTTTCCCGGAAAATTTTGTGTTTTCTTTCGAAAAAAATCGAAAAAAATTTATATCTCCAAAATTAACAAAGTAAGGGCAACCAAATTTCATACGCGGGTTTATATCATTAGAGGCAAGTTATCTACCAAAATTTGGCTCCGTAGGTTAAATAACAAAAAAGTTACAGGCATTCAAAGAAAAATAAATTTGGGTTCTCCTCAAAACGTCAAAATCGCGATTTTAAACGTCAAAATTGGTGAGTACCTTCCTTTTGCAAGTGGCTTGGATATGTTCGTTATCCAGGAAAATCCGACAAGGTTTTCCGGGAAAATTTTGTGTTTTCTTTCGAAAAAAAATTATATCTCCAAAATTAACAAAGTAAGGGCAACCAAATTTTATACGCGGGTTTATATCATTATAGGCAAGTTACCTACCAAAATTTAGCTCTGTAGGTCAAAAGACAAAAAAGTTAGAGGCATTTAAACAAAAATAAATTGGGGTTTTTCACAAAACGTCAAAGTTGCGATTTAAACGTCAAAATTGGCAACATTTAGGAAAAGAACTTGAATCTAATACGGTCTATGGAAATAAAATGTCTCAAGAATAATGTTTTACAAACCCTGAAGTCTTAGTTTCAACCGTCATTGTCCTTCATTTTAATAAAATGTTTCCAGAAAATTCATTTCAAATAGACCCTTTCTCTGACGCTTGGCAATAGTCTTAGCTATAGAGTTTATCGTTAATAGTATATAATTTTTGTAGAATTTTCGTAAAAAAAAATCAATAAAGCTCAATATATCTGTTATTATACCAGATATGAAAAAAAATTGTATATATTAATTATAGGGTGTCTTAAACTACATCTTAAAAAATTATTTCTACAATCACAGGCTGGCCCATAAGTCGTTGGTGATACAAATTTTCTTTTATTATTATTATTTTTTTAATCAAACATGCCTTATGTTATTGCATTTTTGCATTTTCCATCGAAATATAATGCATGTTTGTAAGAACAAAAATCCTGGACGCAGTAAGTGCGTTATGGTAGCGAATTTTGGTCAAAAAACGAGTTTATTCGGGAACACTTTAAGTTTACTTTCGGAAACTTTTTTACATTTTCAAACAATAAAGTTATTTTGATGAAACATGGCACTTTGTTTTTACTATATAGGTTATACTGGTAACCAAATTTGATGCCTGCTTTCTTAAAAAAACACACATTATTGCTATTAAAAAATAGTTTTATGAAAATTCACTACCATAACGCACTTGCTGCGTCCCGAGATTTTTTTTTAGTATTGGACATGAAACATCAGGAGTCAAATACCTAAGAAAAAGTCCGGAGCCCCGGGATCTCGAAATTTTGGCATCCTGGTATTGGATACCCCACTGCTCTTCTAGTGCACGACAGTATGGCAGCACTCTGATCTTTTGCTGGGGCAGGTTGCTCAAATCAGGTTCCTTGAAAAGCAGATAGATAGCCCATATATATCCTTGCAGCTAATAGCTTCTTCAAAGCAGAGGCAAGACAATCAGCTCGGTGCTCGATAAAGCATCATTTGATAAGTAGTGTGGACTGTCAATGTTAATTTAATTTATAGGCTTTGATTAAGTCGAGTTAAAATATAAATTCGCTTCAAAGTTTGGTTAAGTTATTTAGAGTAAATTGATTACTTGTTCACCATTTCAAATGTGTAATAAAAAAAATGAATGAAGTGAAAGAGGAATCAATTAAATATAGCTGTTGTCATTATTAACTAAAACCTATAAGCAGTGGGAAAAATTTCGGCACACAGCAAGTGCGTTATAGTTATAATAGCGAATTTTCATAAGAATTGTACACTATTATTATACGGCATATTTGTTAAGTTAATACTTTAAACTTACACAGACCTTGAAGATCGATTTTAGCGGTTCTAGTAAGCGCACATTTGAAGTATTCTTTCGAAAGTGTTACCATTGATATGTCTGTATTATCCAAAAAATCCTTTTGAAGAAGATGCCCAAAACTTAATTTTCTTTGAAGCTAAAGAAGTAAATTTTGCTATAACTGTAGATAGTGTAAGTCTCTTTAAAAGAAACTTGTATTACAAATTTCATTAAAGTTATACAGAAGATTTCCAGAAGGAAACTTAATTCATATTTAGAAAAGTAAGGTATCTGCCAAATTATAAACGTAGCTTTTATTTTTCCTTATTAATCACCAATATGATTTCGTTTTAGTCAACCAAATCGGTTTTTCAATGTCAACAATAACAAAATTATAATTTCAGACTCAAAAGTGACAAAATTATTTAGGCGCTTCAAACAAAAATGAGATCTTGTTCAAAACGTATGAAATCTGTGCACTATTGTTTCTCCAAATGTCAAAATAAAACATAAACATACTTTCCTCGAGCTGGATTCGATCGCGTAACCTTCTGCTTAGGAGGCAAGCGTGATGCCCCATGCGCCATGTATGCACACGTCAACTAACGTTTTATTTGCGTGATACCTTAGGTAGGCTTCATGTATCTTCAAAGTATACGTAACAATTAATTACAGAATTAGTAGAATTACCATTGAAACACATCCCACGACTGTTTCAGTCTTATATAACGTCCTATGTTAAAGTTTAAAGATAAAAGAAACTATTTTAGAATCATTTTTATACAGACTTGGCTTTATTTTGTTTAGATTTCTGCTATATTATACGACAGCATAATATATCTATGCTGCGCTAAAACTGTATTTGGGGCCGTTAATAAAGCTACAAATATAGTGTATTTTAATAATTGATTGAATCCCCCAGTTAAATAACAATCACCCGGCAAATTTTTAATTTCATGTCGTCTGTCATTTTCCATAATTGCGGCCGAGATTTCACGATTGTTGGTTCGGATAGTATGTTTTATGGCTGGTATATATTTAGTTTGGTTACCGTTGATGTATGGTTTATACCGGTTGTATGAATCAATCTACGGGTGCCAGTTAACTACTCTGTCTGTCGGGCATGGGACTTTAACCACTAAGTCGTTTCAATGCATGTCTTGGAATAAACTCTAAATGTGTACCAAATTACTTAAAATTCACAACATAGGTTTATGTGCACTATTTCTAGCCACATGTAAAGTCTTATTCCAGTTACTCTGATACTTACAAAAATATAGCGTTTCCAAAAAGTTTTCCCCGATTTTCCACCGGAAAAACTAGAGCATAAGGGCTGATTAACGAACTCGACCTCGGTTTTCGCCCAAATAAGATTTTTGCCAAGTTTAATTGAAATCAGTGTAATATTTTTTGAGTTATCGCTCTGATATATATATATATATATATATATATATATATATATATATATATATATATATATATATATATATATATATATGCCAATGAGCCCAAGAAAATAAATCTAGGAACAAACTCATTATAACATATTTATGAAAGCGGTAATGATGGTTTAATTAAGACATCGAATGAAATAATAATTACTACAAGGCAAAAGTGTAAATATGCTATACATGCAGTAGGTTAATAATAATAGGCAGTAAATGAAGATATTAAATGCTGTGAGTAACTGTGTTCGTATTTAATAATACTTACATAATACAAAATTAATTACAGAAATAGAGTTTAATATTCTTACTTGTGTATGGAATTAATAAAATATTTTAAACTAAGGATGATATAAATCAAATGTATGGGATCTAAATAATTTAAAGATCACACGAGAGTTCAGAGTTGAATTGCATGAGCCAAAAAGGATCTACTTTGTTTCATAAGCATGGTAGCGCCTCCGTAGCCGTGCGGCAAAGTCGATGACTTTCCAATACGAACTCGGGGGTCGACGGTTCGAGACTCACCGGCGGCGGATGATTTTTCAAATCACTGTCGTTGAGATCGAGCTCAAGGTGGAGGGTAGGTTAGTTTAGATGAGCAAAAAGGGTCAGCAATGGCCTAATTGCCAGTAAGCATCTTACCTTTTTCATAAGCATGGTGTGAAATAGGATTTAAAAAATCGGGACGCAGCCAGTGCGTTATAGCAGTGAATTGTCATACGAATTGTACACTAATAGTCAGACATAATACTAAAATTAATACTGAAGATCGTTTCACTTACCAAGTTAGCGTCATCAGAGGATGAATAATTCTAAATATGTCACATCTACAGCTCTGCTTATATTCTTGTGCAGGTAGTCGGTTCATAAGGATAGAGGGTGGTCCAACAACACACAAATTCACATATTTCGTTAGGCGCAAATATCTTAATTATTTTATTATCTATTGGACGTGCTTCTGCCCGTCTTTCTTGTGAAGTGATCTATGAACTGACTTACCATACGCGGCGGTGCAAAGTTCATACACTTTTATTATTACTATAGCTATATATATATATATATATATATATATATATATATATATATATATATATATATATATATATATATATATATATATATTCAGAAAGATTTCTGCGGTCTTTAATGTGAGACATACTTGGTTCAACCGCGTCCAGAATTTATGAAAACTCGTTTCGGCTCCTGTTTTGGAGCCATTTTCAAGAGGTAAAGACAAGATGTAAGGACACTCTAAGGCCTCAATCTGCCTACTCCTAAGAGTGGTGGACAAAGGTGGGTAAAGGAAATATGTAAGGACACTCTAAGGCCTCAATCTGCCTACTCCTAAGAGTGGTGGACAAAGGTGGGTAAAGGAAATATGTAAGGACACTCTAAGGCCTCAATCTGTCTACTCCTTAGAGTGGTGGACAAAGGTTGGTAAAGGAAATATGTAAGGACACTCTAAGGCCTCAATTTGTCTACTCCTTAGAGTGGTGGACAAAGGTGGGTAAAGGAAATATGTAAGGACACTCTAAGGCCTCAATCTGTCTACTCCTTAGAGTGGTGGACAAAGGTGGGTAAAGGAAATATGTAAGGACACTCTAAGGCCTCAATCTGCCTACTCCTAAGAGTGGTGGACAAAGGTGGGTAAAGGAAATATGTAAGGACACTCTAAGGCCTCAATCTGTCTACTCCTTAGATTGGTGGACAAAGGTGGGTAAAGGAAATATGTAAGGACACTCTAAGGCCTCAATCTGTCTACTCCTTAGAGTGGTGGACAAAGGTGGGTAAAGGAAATATGTAAGGACACTCTAAGGCCTCAATCTGCCTACTCCTAAGAGTGGTGGACAAAGGTGGGTAAAGGAAATATGTAAGGACACTCTAAGGCCTCAATCTGTCTACTCCTTAGAGTGGTGGACAAAGGTGGGTAAAGGAAATATGTAAGGACACTCTAAGGCCTCAATCTGTCTACTCCTTAGAGTGGTGGACAAAGGTGGGTAAAGGAAATATGTAAGGACACTCTAAGGCCTCAATCTGTCTACTCCTTAGAGTGGTGGACAAAGGTGGGTAAAGGAAATATGTAAGGACACTCTAAGGCCTCAATCTGTCTACTCCTTAGAGTGGTGGACAAAGGTGGGTAAAGGAAATATGTAAGGACACTCTAAGGCCTCAATCTGCCTACTCCTTAGAGCGGTGGACAAAGGTGAGTTGGGTTGTTGTAGCTCGATTACGGGGTCTCAATCTGCCTACTCCCCAAATCTCGCCGGAGATCGTCTGCGAGGTCTCAGTGTGTTCAACCCTAGGCTTCAGAGAGATGTCATATATATATATATATATATATATATATATATATATATATATATATATATATATATATATATATATAATTACCGTATATGAATTGTGCTAACCGTTCATTAAACCTAATTTCAATAGATCTTTTTGTTTGACGTATTTAAGATCACAGTCTTTACAATTAATATCATAAATTCCCGACATTTCAGTGGTACTATCCTTGTCTTTTGGGTTACCTAGCAAGTTTTTTAAAGTATTTTTTTGTCGAAAATGTTAGTTGCATATTGGCTTTTTAAGAAGAGACCCCTCGTGATTCGAGTTTCAAAGGTAAGCAAGCAAAGTTTTTTTCGGCTTTTTTTCTTCAAAACGTCGTTGATTCCGCTAACTTTTTTTTGTTTCCTGTTAATTAATTTCTCCAACAGACAAGCTGTGTCTCCGTTATATTCGGCCCCCTTCTTAATATACTTTAATTATTTGGTATATCTATTTTTATTTAAAGGAAAATTAATTAACATGCTTGCTAAAAAATTGAGACTGGTCATTTTTTGTGCGTACGTATGATGTGAGTCATTTGGAATGTAACTTAGAGTGCTGGTTCCCTTCCCATGAACAACAAATTCTAAAGTGTCTTTATTAGTGAATTTTCTTAGAAAAAATTCACTAATGAGGAGATCTCGACTTTTGAATTTTGAAAAAATTTCTTCAAATGAGCGCGATATAGGACCCCTAGAACCCATATCCGGGGTCAGTTTCAATTTTTATATGTTTATATATATATATATATATATATATATATATATATATATATATATATATATATATATATATATATATATATATATATATATATATATATATATATATATATATATATATATGTATCACACCGATAACTCAAAAAATAATGGGCCGATTTTGATAAAATTTGGCATGTACCTTTCTTTTGTACATGGCTTGGATAAGTTCGTTAGCCAGGAAAATCGGACAAGGTTTTCCGGGAAAATTTTGAGTTTTCATTCGAAAAAAATTCTTATCTCAAAAAGTAATAAGCCGATTTTGATAAAATTTGGCATGTACCTTTCTTTTGTAAATGGCTTTGACAAGTTTGTTAGTCAAGAAAATCGGACGAGGTTTTCCGGGAAAATTTTGAGTTTTCATTCGAAAAAAATTCTTATCTCAAAAAGTAATAAGCCGATTTTAATAAAATTTGGCATGTACCTTTCTTTTGTAAATGGCTTTGACAAGTTTGTTAGTCAAGAAAATCGGACGAGGTTTTGCGGGAAAATTTTGAGTTTTCATTCGAAAAAATTTTTTATCTCAAAGAATAATAAGCTGATTTTGATAAAATTTGGCACGTACCTTCCTTTTGTAAATGACTTTGACAATTTCTTTAATCAAAAAAATTGGACGAGGTTTTCCGGGAAAATTTTGAGTTTTAATTTGAAAAAAATTTTTATCTTAAAAAATAAGAAATCTATGATAACCAAATTTGGTAGGTAGGTTTACGATATAAAAAGTAAACTATACACCAAAATTTAGGTTTCTATGTTACAAGAAAAAAAAGTTATAATAAAATATTTTGTGCCAGAGCATTTCTATGAAAATTCACTACCATAACGCATTTGCTGCGTCCAGGCTTTTTTTGATAATTAGTACATCTAGGCACTTTAGGATTCGATGACCATAGGAAGGAAACCACCACTAGACGTTCCGAATGACTCACATCATACGTACGCACAAAAAATGGCCAGTCTGAATGTTTTAGCAAACAGGTTAATTAATTTTCGTTTTCAAATATGCCTTCTAAGAAAGACACACTTTAATTATTTGGTATATCTATTTTTATTTAAAGGAAAATTAATTAACATGTTCGCTAAAAAATTGAGACTGGTCATTTCTTGTGCGCGCGTATGATGTGAGTCATTTGGAATGTAACTTAGAGTGCTGGTTACCTTCCCATGAACAACAAATTCTAAAGTGTCTTTATTTTTGATAATTAGTACATCTAGGCACTTTAGGATTCGATGACCATAGGAAGGAAACCACCACTAGACATTCCGAATGACTCACATCATACGTACGCACAAAAAATGGCCAGTCTGAATGTTTTAGCAAACAGGTTAATTAATTTTCGTTTTAGAATATTCCTTCTAAGAAATACACACTGATTATTAAGATAACAGTTCAAACAATGGACTACATAGAACCGAACCTACTCTATTCATCTAAATATTTTTGTTTAAATATATATGTATGTATATATATATGATTGTAATTGTACAGTATACACATCTGTTTATGATTTCACCTTGAGGTCTTGTTTAGATTCTTATTTATTATAGTTATTACATATTGTTCCACTAGAGAATTATTATGCATCGTCATTTGTAATCATTTATTAATAGATTCAAAAAGAAAAAAAAATTGCAAATTTACACATTAAACGGTAATGAATGATTTATAAGTAATTATAGTAATAAATGAATTGTGTTTGAGGAATTCATATTTTTATTTACATGCTTCTATAATCTCGCTTAAAGCAATGCAAGACGTTCCTTTTGAATTTACACAGTTTATATTTCATTTTGTAACTGTCATTTGGCGCTCTAAAAATTAATAATTTTGGAAGAAATATAGCGAGATAAACGAAAATATTCATATTTTAACGTATTATTAGATGTAGAAGACAGCGACAAGTCAAAAGTCAAATAAGCACAGGGAAAAAACAGAATGTAAACAATTTGGGCTGTCAAAATGTGAAGCTTTTACTTGATGAAATTTGGCATATATCTACTTTGAGGGATGCTGAATGCAGTGACCTACTTATTTCCCCCCTAAAAATGGCCCTAGCCCTTTTCGCCATTCTTTGAAATAGAAAAACGGCCTTAAGCAGGTGACGGACAACAATTTTCCCAGCATTAATAGAGTTTTTCATCTTATGTCTTTTGATCTTCAAAATGGAGTTATAAATGCAAAAGTTACAGGGGTGTTTCCATATTAAATGGGCCAAACTGTATATATATATATATATATATATATATATATATATATATATATATATATATATATATATATATATATATATATATATGTATGTATATATATATATATATATATATATATATATATATATATATATATATATATATATATATATATATATATATATATAGATACATACATACATACATACATACATATATACATACTAGTGGTCGAAATTTGACCGCAATTCACTAAATTTTTAGGTTTGAATGTTATTGATGCTTCTTTTTTTTTGTCATAGAGGTGTGTGTTTGACCATAGAGCAATATGTGTGAGGGTTTAAAAAAATCAAATCATTTAAAGGGTACCCTCCTCTAATTCACCGCTTTTTGAGTTTATATCTACTTCAAATTTTTGTCAAATAACGACGTTGATAAAACAAAACCATTTACCAAATTTGGTTGTTCTATGTTAGGGCACTGCTGCAATACAGCTGTTTCTTGTAATTATTAAAGATTCTTCCAAGGTCAATATCTCACCAACCATGGGCGTCAGAGAAAAATTTTATATAAAAAATCGGCATGTTTTGAGGTCCTCTACACGTACACATTCTTTGTCATTGCGTTGTGAATCACCCTGTCTATATATATATATATATATATATATATATATATATATATATATATATATATATATATATATATATATATATATATATATATATATATATATATATTGGCGCATATTTGCGCCAATGGTCACAATTTGATGTGTAGTATCGTTAGCTTTCGGATTTGCCATTGTTAATGAATCACCCTGTATAGACTAGTACATAGTAGTATATTTAGCATATAATAAGCACAGTGTGTCCTTACAAATAAACATCTGCTTGTATATATGTGTGTGCGTCTCGATTACTGGCTTCAGGGATGGGACCCATTACCCACGGACTTTCATATTTTTATATGTAATTGTTCATTCTATAAAAGTCTGGGCGCAGCAAGTGCGTTATTGTAGTGAATTTTCATAGAAATGATCTGACACGAAATATTTTTTATAACTTTTTTCTTTTAACATAGAAATATAGATTTTGGTATATAGTTTCCTTTTAATGTCATAAACTTACGTACCAAATTTGGTTACCATAGGTTTCCTATTTTTTGAGATAAAATTTTTTTTCGAAAGACAACCCAAAATTTTCCTGGAAAACCTGGTCCGATTTTTTTGGCTAACGAACTTATCCAAGCCACTTACAAAAGGAAGGCACGTGCTAAATTTTATCAAAATCGGTCCATGATTTTTTGAGTTATCGGTGTGATACATATATATATATATATATATATATATATATATATATATATATATATATATATATATATATATATATATATATATATATATATATATATATATATATATATATATAAACATATAAAAATTGAAACTGACCCCGGATATGGGTTCTAGGGGTCCTAGATCGCGCTCATTTGAAGAAATTTTTTCAAAATTCAAAAGTCGAGATCTCCTCATTAGTGAATTTTTTCTAAGAAAATTCACTAAAAACACAAAAATAAAGTTTTTTTTTCTAGACGAAACTTTATTTGTAAACAATCTAATCAGAAGTAACTTTTAAACCAAATTGTTTTTAAACTTTGTGCCGCCCATTTAACTTAAATGCTTTCCTCTCACATTATCCTTCAAACCTAAGTAACCTTAGCATAACTTTCTTAAAATATAAATAAAATGAGATGAATTTTTTTCTTACATCATATTTAGGAACACAGGGGACACGGATCGCCGAGGAAACCGCCATGGCTAATAAACTAACCGACATAGGCCACGCTTGTCTATATAAAAGACACAATTTAGTTAGCAAAATGTCACAACAAATTTGGTCCAATTTGAGATTTTTAGTGAATTTTCTTTAAAAAATTCACTCAGTTTTTTCCGGACAATTTTGTGTTTTCTTTCGGAGAAATGTATACCTCCGGAAATAACAAAGTAAGGGCAACCAAATTTGGCACGTGTGTTTGTATTATAAATAGTGACAAATTGGGGGTGCCCGCAAAACGTCGAAGCCGCGATTTGACAACATTTAGGCAACGAACCTGAAACAAATACGGATTATGTAAAGAAAATGTCGCAAGAAGAGTATTCTGCAAACCCTTAAGTTTCAGCTTCAACCGTCGTTGTCCTTCATTTTACTAAAATATTTACAGAAAATTAATTTCAAATCGACCCTGTATCTGATGCTTTGGCTGTAGGTATAGTTAAGTTTATGGTTTAACGGTATATAGTTTTTAGCTAATTTGCGTAGAAGAAATTCGCTAATGGGGAGACCGTGACCTTTGAAGTCTAAAAGGTTTCTTCAAATGTGCGCAAACTAGGCCCCCTAGAATCCATATCCGGGTTTACTTTCAGTTTTTGTGTGTACATATATACAGTGTGACGCATTTCTATGGTAAAGCTCAATATAAATGTTATACAAGATAAGAGAAAAAATTGTATCTGTTAATTATTATAGGGTGTCTTGAGCTACAGCTTATAAAAATATTTTGACAATGACAGGGTGGCCCATAAGTCGTTGGTGATCTCAAAAAAAAAAAAATCGAACACCCTTATATTATTGCATTTTTGCATTTTTATCGGAATATGATGCATGTTTGTACGAAAAAGATCGAGACGTAGTAAGTGCGTTTTGGTACGAATTTTCATTAAATCCATCAAATTTCAATAACTCGATTAGCTATTAACCTAAAGGTTGTTGGCTAGAAAACCAGTTTTCTCGAAAACATTTTAAGTTATTTTTGGATTTTTTTTTACATTTTCACACAAAAAGTTATTTTGATAAAATATGGTGCATTGTTTCAATTATATAGGCTGCACTGCCTGCTTGCATTAGAGAGACATATTTGCTATTAAAAACATTTTAATGAAAATTCACTTCCATAACGCACTTGCTGCGTCCAGACTTTTAAAAATATTCCAGTTTCATCAATGTTGTCTCTAACTAAATACTTGGTTCTCGGGTTGAAACGCGTATAGAATGTATTATATCAAAACTCGGCGTTTCGGCTCCTGTCTGCGGCCATTTTCAAGAGGTTAAGGAAATATGAAACGAAATGAAGTCTTACCCCTATATATATATATATATATATATATATATATATATATATATATATATATATATATATATATATTATTACGATATTAATAATTATTATGGTATTATTATATATCTTTTTATTATACTATTAGCAGAGCTATGAGTTCTTAATGCTCAGGGGTGCTTCAAGGTACTTACTTTTTAAATTTATCAAAGTTAAAGCAAAACAAAAGAATATTCAAAATCAATTATAATAACTTATAAAATTTAACAATTTTTTTTTATTCAAACAACTTTACTTTACACTATATTATTTACACATCTACCCTACAAAGTGCACTTTTTCTAACTCGATATAAATATAAATAATTAAACACTACTTATTTAATGATGGTACCCTTATTTTATTTCAATATTTCTCTTCTTAATCTGCTTTACCATTGACCTTTTTCATTGTTTTCTGCTTCTGTAAGGCTTCCTAATCCTTGTGATTAGAAACCTTTTGTATCAACTGTGGCACCAAGAAAAACCTTTATAGACGTCGGACCTAAGTTTCAAAACTGTTCTAAACGCTGTTGTGACACTTGCTTCACTAACAAAACTTGAAAATGTTCCTACCAAATTTCACTTCTTGTTCAAAACTGTCTAGATAACTTTGCTTTCAACTTTACAAACTCTCGAATACTGGTTAACATTCTTATGTTTTCCTTTAAAACCTCCTCCAATCTATCTTCATAAAGAAAACCAAACACTTATATTTGCAACGTTCCAAATTCCTTCAATATATCTTTATAAAAAAACCAAAAACTTATATTTGCAATGTTCCCAATTCCTTCAATCTATTTTCATAAACAAAACCAAACACTTTATCTTTGCAATCTTCTCAAAATTCCTTCTATCTATCTTCATAAAGAAAACCAAACACTTATATTTTCAATCTTCCTAAAAATTATCTTTTTTCTATCTTCATAAAGAAAACCAAACACTTACATTTTCAATCTTCCTAAAAATTCCTTGACAGCTCCTTTTTCCCCTGACACCCTCTCTAAAAAAAAAATCTTGTTTTGTTGACTTTTTTCCTTGACAACCTGGTGCCTGGATTATCTCGCTTATAATAAAACTATTTCTTCTATTACTTGCTCTATTTTTTTTTGGCATAATACATATATACTGGCTGTTTTAAAGTATCTATATTTTAATTTGTCAGTTTACATGTAAATGGTAAATTATCTGAATATACCTTTTTTATATATTTAGTAATAGAAAATTATCGATGAATAGATTTTCAAACATTATGTGTTTTAAACAATAATTATTGAACTAACATATATATTGGCCTATCGCATTCCATAGCAATATATATATATATATATATATATATATATATATATATATATATATATATATATATATATATATATATATACAAACTGTAACTTAACGGCTGATGAACCGGGACGGTTCGAAACTGCGGTCCACGTAAACCAATAAAAATCACAAAAAGTACAGCAAACAAATAAAGTGTATATTTAAAAGTGACTACAGTGTAGTGCAACATTCCAAGATATATATATATATATATATATATATATATATATATATATATATATATATATATATATATATATATATATATATATATATATATATATATATATATATATATATATATATATATATGCATATCTATATTTTTGCGATTGTCTGGAGCAGACCCTGAAGACAAAGTTAATTTGTGTGTGTATTAAAATATATTAGCTTTGTAAACGCAATGAAAATATTCCAGTTTGGTCTTTAATTTAATTGTATCAAAAAATAGTCACTTTACATAAAATAATTATTAAGTTTATTTAGGACTTAATTTGTAATGCTGTCATTGTAATACGTTAAATAAAAAGTCACGACCATTTTACATTTATTGTGATGTAATACAAGAAGGTA